>BSUD01000002.1:140337018-140505165 GCA_033239045.1 Fagopyrum esculentum | reverse complement strand
ACACTTTCAACTTAGAGCTTCGCTCTCTTCTTTTCATTTTTCGACTTTACTTTTGGAGTTATGGATAGAGGTGCACAAAAACCAAAGCCTAGGAGATTGGCGTTTCTCAATTTTTATGAGATGCCTCAAACCCTTAGCGCACATACCATAATCCGCTAGGAATATTGCTCAATCCGACTTTGGCAAGACACAAACACCCGGCTATGTGAATGGTGCCGAGTTACTCATCGTCATGATCGACTTCCCCAAACCTACAATTTCTTTCTATTCAATTGATTGCAAATAATTGCTCTCATGGCCCTCCCACATCAAACATGCCTTTTGTGTGGTTTTTGTGATGAAGTGTGGCTTTTATACTCGCAGGCAAATTTCCAAAAATCACGGTCTATCGGGGCATTCCACGGCCGTGGAAATGTACGGACCCGTAATTTTGGTGAATTTTCACAGGCCTTTGAGAATTACGGCCACTGTAGCTATGACGACCGTAATTTAGACCGTGGAACTTTCTGTAAAGCTTCAAAGTCCAAATTTCGTCACTTCTCTTCGACATTATCCCTCCTTTCTCCTTTTCCATCGATCCTACAACCAAAAACACGAACATACCGGGAGAAATCGAGGCAAAATAAAGCAAAAACTTCTATTCTAAGCTAAACTATGAATCGAAAACAAAAACGAAAATGCAATACCTTGGGTTGCCTCCCAAGAAGCGCTTTGTTTAAGGTCCGTAGCTAGACCAAACTCGCACTTATTCGAGTGCGGTAGGTGCAAAGTCCTCAGCTTGGAGTTCCGGTGAGTACTTTTTGAGCCGTTGACCGTTCACCTTAAAACTTCCGCTAGCTTCACCCCATACTTCAACTGCACCATGGGGGAAAATGCGCTTAATTAGAAAAGGTCCAGTCCAACGAGATTTTAGCTTACCTGGAAAGAGGCGAAGTCTCGAATTGAAGAGGAGAACTTGATCTCCTTCTTGGAAGTTCTTTGGAATGATATGCTTATCATGCCAACGCTTTGCTCTTTCCTTGTAGATCTTAGCGTTTTCATAGGCGTTCAAACGGAGTTCATCCAGCTCGTTGATGTCTAGGAGACGCTTCTCTCCCGCTTCTTTCATGCTGAAATTCAGCCACTTGATAGCCCAAAACGCCTTGTGCTCTAGCTCTACCGGCAAGTGACAAGACTTCCCATACACAAGGTTGTATGGTGTGGTTCCTATGGGAGTCTTGTATGCAGTCCGGTATGCCCATAATGCATCATCTAGTTTCAAGGACCAATCCTTCCTAGTCCTCGAAACCGTCTTCTCTAGAATTCCCTTGATCTCCCTATTTGAGATCTCAACTTGTCCACTCGTTTGTGGATGGTAAGGGGTGGCGATCTTGTGAGTAACCCCATACTTGGATAGAAGAGCTTCAAAACGACGGGCTATGAAGTGAGAACCTCCATCACTAATGATCGTCCTTGGCGTCCCGAATCGCGGAAAAATGGTCTTGTTGAAGAACTTAACCACCACCATGGCATCATTTGTGGGAGAGGCAATTGCTTCCACCCATCTAGAAACGTAGTCTACTGCCAATAGTATGTATTGGTTTCCACAAGAAGAAGGGAATGGTCCCATGAAGTCAACTCCCCAAACGTCAAAAATCTCCACCTCTTGGATGTTGTTGAGGGGCATCTCGTTCCTTCTAGAGATATTGCCTGTTCTTTGACAAGCATCGCAGCAAGAAACATAGGATTGCACATCTTTAAATAGAGTAGGCCAATAGAATCCAGATTGCAATACCTTTGCGCTAGTTTTGTTCGAACTAGCGTGTCCTCCACAAGGTAGTGAATGACAATGACGGATGACACTTTGCATCTCATCTTCCGGCACACATCGCCGAATGATGCCATCCGGACCTCTCTTGAAGAGAAGAGGCTCGTTCCAATGGTATTCCCGGACGTCCTTGAAGAACTTCTTTCTTTGCGCATATGATAGTCCGGGTGGTATTTCCTGGCAAACCAAATAGTTAACGAAATCAGCAAACCATGGTTCGTCACCCTTGGAGATTACCTTGATGCACTCCTCTATGATGTGTAGGTGTTCGTCCGGAAAGGAGTCATCAATGGGTAATTGGTCGTCCTCTAGATGTGTTAGACGACTCAAATGATCCGCAACAGAATTTTCCGAGCCTTTCTTGTCGCGGATCTCAAGATCGAATTCTTGTAGGAGGAGAATCCATCTAATCAGCCTTGGCTTCGCATCCTTCTTTGCAAGGAGGTACCGGATCGCAGCATGATCCGTGTAGACAATCACCTTTGCACCTACAAGATAAGAGCGAAACTTGTCAATAGCGTAGACAATGGCTAGAAATTCCTTTTCCGTAGTGGCGTAGTTGAGCTGGGCTTCGTCTAGCGTCTTGCTAGCGTAGTATATGGCGTGGGTTCGTCCTTCCTTTCGTTGCCCAAGAACAGCTCCAATGGCTACGTCACTAGCATCGCACATAATCTCGAAAGGGAGAGTCCAATCCGGTGGTTGGATAATGGGTGCTGAAATTAGAGCTTGCCGGATGGTGTTGAACGCATCTAGACATTCCTGTGAAAACTCAAAAACCGCATCCTTCATCAATAGATTAGTGAGAGGTTTTGATATCTTAGAAAAATCCTGAATGAAACGTCTATAGAATCCAGCATGTCCTAGGAAACTTCTTATTCCCTTCACCGAAACTGGGGGAGGGAGTTTCTCTATGGTCTCTATTTTAGCCTTGTCTACCTCTATCCCTCTACTAGAGACTAAGTGACCTAAAACGATTCCTTCCTTAACCATGAATTGACACTTCTCCCAATTAAGAACTAGGTTAGTGTCTTCACATCTTTGCAAAACAAGAGAAAGGTTAGAAAGACAATCGTTAAAAGAGGAACCGTAAACGGAGAAGTCGTCCATGAAGACTTCCATGATTTCCTCTACGTATTCGGAGAAGATGGCCATCATGCACCGTTGAAAGGTGGCTGGGGCGTTGCAAAGCCCGAACGGCATTCTCCTATAAGCGAATGTACCCCAAGGGCACGTGAATGTGGTATTCTCTTGATCATCCGGGTGTATCGGGATCTGAAAGAAACCACTATAACCGTCAAGGTAGCAAAAGTACGAATGTTGTGCTAACCTTTCAAGCATTTGATCGATGAATGGCAATGGAAAGTGATCCTTCCGCGTTGCGTTGTTGAGCTTGCGGTAGTCTATGCACATTCGCCATCCAGTTACAGTTCGGGTAGGAATGAGTTCGTTGTTCTTATTGGTGATGACCGTCATTCCTCCCTTCTTCGGAACTACTTGAACCGGGCTCACCCACTTGCTATCGGAGATAGGATAGATGATACCTGCATCAAGAAGTTTAAGAATTTCCTTCTTGACAACCTCCTTCATGGTCGGATTCAACCGCCTTTGAGGTTGTCTTGAAGTTCTAAAGTCCTCCTCCATTAGTATCTTATGCATGCATAGGGAGGGTTTAATTCCTACTAAGTCCTCAATAGTATAGCCTATGGCTTTTCTATGTTTCCTAAGGACAATCATGAGCTGTTCATGTTCGTCTATGCTTAATTCGGAACTAATGATAACCGGAAAGGTGGAATTAGATCCAAGAAAAGCGTACCTTAGATGAGTAGGAAGTGGTTTAAGTTCCATCGCTTTCGGGGCTTCTAATGATCCTTGAGGAGCTTCCGATGTTTCCTTAGAAGTTTCTAAGGATGTTGAATGGTTTGGAGAAGAATTAGGAGAAGTTGAAGAAGTGTGCCGATCACCATTTTCCACGGTCAAAATCAAGGTTTCCTCTGGTTTTCCACGGCCGTAATATCCTCTGGAATGGAGGTCGAATTTGGTTGTGGAATCCACGGCCGTGGAATACAGAGTATGGCCGTGGAATCTTGTATTCTCAGCCTCATCGTGGAGTTTCTCAAACTCTACTTCATGCATCTCTTCTTGTGCTTCTAAGGCTTCAATTTCCTCTTTGCACTCTTCTTCTTCTCCTACATCGGTTAGACTCATAGTAATAACCTTTTGCAAAGGATCGTTAAAGAGAATCGCACTTACCTCCTCCCTAGATAAACCTTCTTCGTTTTGGACATTGTAAATATCCTCATCAAAGATTGGTTCCTTCACTAGAGTGGAAAGAACGAACTCTACTTTCTCCTCCCCAATGTCAAAGGCGAGTCTCCCATTCTTGCAATCGACCATGCAGCCGGAAGTTGCAAGAAACGGTCTTCCGAGTATGATCGGGACCGGACTATCTGCAGGAATGTCAAGCACAACAAAATCAATGGGGACAAAGAACTTGCCTAGCTTGACAGGGACGTCCTCTACAATGCCGACGGGACGAGTGATGGATCGATCCGCCATGTATAACGTCATCTTCACCGGTTTAGGGTCGCCTAAACCGATCTTCCTGCACAATGCAAGTGGTATGATGCTTACACTTGCTCCCAAGTCACATAAAGCGCCATATGTGACCTCCCCCACTCCTATGGGAATGCAAAATGACCCCGGATCTTTCAGCTTTGGGGGCATTTTCTCCTTCATAGTCTTGATGAGGTCCGAAGAATCCGAACTCATCTTGACTTCTCCAAAATCTTCTAGCTTCCTCTTGTTAGAGAGGAGCTCCTTCAAGAACTTGCCATAAGCCGGCATACCTACAATAGCATCAATGAAAGGTATATTAATATGTAGTTTTCTCATGAGTTCTATGAACTTACTGAATTGCTTGTCTAGGCGCGCTCGCGCTCTAGATTGAGGGAATGGTAGGGGAGGTTTGAAAGCTGGAGGGGGGACATAGACGTCCTCCTTCTCCTTCCCCTTTTCTTTGCCTTTCTCTACGGGGACTTCAACAAACGTAGGCTGCGGATCGGTGGTAGTCACTCCGCTCCTAGTTGTAATCGCCATTACCCTTCCCTTAGGGTTGTCCTCCGTCTTTCCTGGAAGTTTCCCTTGATTCCTAGGAACTTCCTCCGCATGGTTGAACATTTGATTTTCCAAAACCTTTTGAGCTTTGTCAACCTTAGAAATTTGATCATCAACCTTGATGATGCGGTTCTCCAACCCTTGAAGCTTTCCCAAGATCGTTTCCAACATGGGATCCGGCTTTTCCTTTCCAGTATTGTTTCCTCCATTTGATGATTGCCCCTGGCTTTTCAAAGGAGTAGAAGAAGAAGAGGGTGGAGTTAGTGAATTGGAATTGGAAGGATAGGAGTTACCGGAATTTTGTTGATTGGAGCGCCAATTGTTGTTGTTTGAACCACGATTGTTGTTCCAATTGTTGTTATTCCGGTTGTTGTTTCCATTCCAATTGTTGTTCCGGTTATTGTTCCGGTTATTGTTGTTGCGGTTGGTGTTGTCACCGCCATTATTATTGCCCAAATAGCCAACATCCTTCTCTTGCTGCTTTGGGAAGTTGGTCTTGATAGTCTCCTTCAACTCCTTGATCTCATTGTTGAGGGAGAAAATCTGATTTTGAGCCTCATGTGTGAGCTTCGCTCCTTGCTCCACACGATTTCCCTCCACTTTTCGGTGGGAATATTTCTCTATGACTCTTGCTTGCTTCTCAATGAAGTCCCAAGCGTCATCTTCTCTCATGTCCATGAACGTTCCGCATGAGAGGGATTGGAGGTTGAATTGCGTTCCCGCATCCAGCCCCTTATAGTAAATTTCTAGCAAGGCAAGCTTGGATATGCCATGATGAGGGCAATCCAAGAGCAAATCCTGAAACCTTTCCCAAGATTGAAACAAACTTTCGTTAGGTCTCATAGAAAAAGCATTAATCTTACCTCTAAGTTCCGCCGTTTTGGAGGGCGGAAAGAACTTGGTGAGAAACTCTGCGGAGAGGTCTTCCCACGTCTCTAGCTTTCCACTAGGAAGAGCTTGGTACCAAGATAGCGCTTTCCCTTTCAAAGAGAAAAAGAAAGGTTTGAGCTTATAGCTGTTGGTAGTAGCGCTCTTTGGTCTCATTGTCTCCATCATACACTCAAAGTTCTGCAAGTGTTGGTGTGGAGATTCAGTGCTTGTACCGCCAAACTGACTTTGGCGAACAAGAGTGATAACTTGAGGGTTGAAACTAAACCCTTGTACATCTTCAGCATCAAAGTTCACACCTAAGCGGCGTGGTTGTTGTGTTGGATCCATCCGCTGGCCAAGAGTTCTTGGCTCATTATCCACACGTTCGACCCTCGCATTCCTAGGTGGAATGCGGCGGTTAGCAGCTCCTTGTTGATTGAAAGGATTTATATTGATCGTGGGATCAATCTCTTCTAGCGGAGGCATGGAAGAATCACTATCATCAGCGGATGAGTGGCTTCTTCTTCTAGACCTTGTCCTTCTTCTCGAGGACTTCTTGCCCACCTTATCTTCAAGATCGCTCATCTTTATCTTCATTTGGACGATCATGTCTTGTAGACCGTTAACTTGAGTTTGATGACGATCCATCTCATCCTGGAGGAGATTCTCATTCCATCGGGGTTGAGCTTCCTTCTCCGCCAACTTAGTTTGAAGATCGCTTTCGTTCTCTTGAGCCATCCTCTTTTCCTTGCGTCTTTGTCTCAAGGTTTTCTCTACCTCTTGATCAAGAGGTAAGAGATCTTCGGTGTTCCTAGACCTGCGCATGCACTCAAGAAGAATCAAATAACGAGAGCAAGCTCCCAAGCTTGACAACCGGTTACCGAATTCGGCCGAAACCAAATCCCCGGCAACGGCGCCAAAAACTTGTTCGCCCCTAGAGGTGTGTGCAAATAAGCTTTAAATTTATAAAACTAGAATCAAACAGCGAACCCGCAGTGTACGGATCGAGGTAGCTAAGCAAGAATTCCAGAGTATCGAACACAGGGATTTGGGTGGGAACAAATTCGATTTCAAGTTATCAAGCAATAAATATGAGAGTTTTGCAAATATTGGGAAAACAACAATCCTAAAGATCCGGGTATTCAGTTGTGGCAATAGATTCAAGATATACTAATGATGTAAAGACAGAGCTAGGATGTGCAAAGGTATACTAATGTAAGGTAATCGTACGGTTGAGGTTCCAAAAACCTTATGTAACTCACCTAAAAGATACTCCTTATACAGGTTGTTGAGGCTCAATATAAGAAGGAACTAAAGACAAGGATTAGTGTCAAATACCCAAACCTATAATCTAAAGGTCAAGACTAACTTATCCGATTGAGGTTGTTGAGGCTCACAATCGAGGTAGAGGTTGTTGAGGCTTCACTACCACCTAGAAAAGACAAGTCTAGACTAAGCTAAAGCAAATCTTTAACTTTGGATTAAGGTAAAAGCAAGCTCGTAAACTCAGGGAAATTACGGTTGGATCTTGAGATTCCACGGCCGTGGAACTCAAGAACAGCCCGTAATTTAAGGTTGTCGGCGATAATTCTCTAACTCTCAGGGTCTAATCTGTTTGCGATCGATCTATCATCATCTAAGCCACAACTATCAACCCTTCACCTTAGAATTGTTAAGGGTTTTTAGCCAATAACAGTCATTTGATATTAATTCAAGATTTAAAAGATAAAAGATGGGAACTTTCAAGAACTATCAATAATCTTCAAACGAATCTCAGAATCACAATCAAGAACAAGTGTTTATCAAAAGATTCAAATAGGAATAAACAATCACAATCTAGGAAAGAAAGGAAACGGGATGTCAATCCGATCCTAAATCAAACCTAAACAAGAAGAGGAGTTTTCTTGCAAGAATCCTCCAAGAACTTCGATCTTCCACAACGCGAAGATCGCTAACAGCAACTCTCCAACTCCGAACTTTGATCTTCAATGAGATCTCCAAAATCACCTCCAAGAATGAGGGTTTGTGTGTTGCTAAGCTTGCGTTTTTGCCGCTAAACTTAGGGTTGAAAGGTCGTAAGCTAGGTAGCGAAGTGACGGAATCTTGCTTCATCCGTCCTTTTTATAATGCAGGGCAAAATGTCGGCCCGGCCCGATCTTCAAAAGATCATGGCTTCGAAACGTGGCGAAAGGATTCGCCAAGATCACGGTCGTGGAAGATTCCACGACCGTAATTTTGAGGCGTGGAAACAAACACGGGTAACTTCCACGGCCGTAATATCCCCTGGAATGAACATCGAATTCTGACTCACAATCCACGGCCGTAATTTAGGGTAAAACCGTGATTCTTGCCTTCATTCGTGCATTCCTCAATCTAATACTCCAAATTGCTTCCAAAAGGTGTCCTTAATCTAGAGGTACATCAACTCAACTTCCCTTTGCTCGATTTCGTTCGGAAATAGCTCCAAATCACCTATAATCAACATAGAACTCGTGTAGACATCCATATCGACAATATAAGCAATACTAGCTCATATATGCATAAAGCTTAATCAAAGACTATCAATATGAATCAAATACGATTATAAAACGTGCCTAAAATATCACAATATTTCATGCTAACACTTTGTTGTATATAGATGGAATAGGAGCAGCAAGCGCGTCGTTTATGTCTTTTGAGGTTTTGAGGGAAATTTCTTGGACATCAATGAGGTCATGGAGGTTGTAGTCTTTTAACGATTTGCCTATACCTTGTAGAAATCGTTCAATGTCTCTACAAGTCAAGTGTAGAACTTTGACAGGATCTGCTTTATTTTGGGGGCTGAAATCTTCGGAAAGAGCTGGGTAATATTTATCCCAAAGTGTACGGGGATTTGTCGTAGGACAAAATATCAATAACATTGTAAAGAGACGTTGTAGTGCACGTGGCATTTGTACCTGCATTGCTTCATTCATGCACGACTCTGCATAGCCATCTTGTTCTAGTAGTCCTTGGTTCTCTGCAGCTTCTCTAAATGTTATATACTTATGCCCGTTGACAGTAAGGAGGGCATCAAAGGATGTTGGCCCTCGTACATGTAAGAGCAACAATCTTAAATTGTATCTTTCCCCTTCTGTTGGGGCAATGTATGCTAGTCTGCCAATTGTTGCTCTATGTCTTTGTCTTCTGATCCATTCCTTCTTTGTAGCATTCCAGACGTAGAATTCAGGATATTCAGAGTACAATTTGTCTCTCGCATTTGTTGAGTTGGTCTTGAAGAATTCTGTTAGCATGGTACTTGAGCGTTGCTCGTTTGAAACAATTTGTTGTAGACTTTCACGCTCATGGAAACTTATTGGTTGCATATCAGGCAGATGTATTTGCAAAGGAAGCACAGGTGGATCAATAACATATAATTCCATTCCAAAAATTCTCCATGCTGATTCAGGAGGAGATATCCATCTTCCACTTTGATAGCTTTGGATTTCGTCGTTGTTATTGATTGTATCTTGCGTGATGTTGTAATTGATGTGATCATTTCCTTTGTACACATATTTATATAGGTATTTGATTGCTTTTATCGTGGAACAGATCTCTACATTTATATGGCAGTCAAACTTTGCTGAAAAATATGGATTGTAAGGAATGACCCATCGGTTATCCAACGTCGCACCTCTTATAAAAGCTCTGTGTCCATTGTTTCTTCTTCTGTATGAAGGGTAGGAGTCGTTCTCACAAGTAGTGAATGCAATAAATTTTTTTGGGTAACCAAATCTGCATGCCCTTACATAATTTTTTTTCCTTCATGCAAGGAGATTCTGGATTTTTTGCTCCACAAGGACCATGCATCATGTGTTTAAGCACAACATATCTCAAGTGATGATTTTGCTTATCAGGAATTTCTACAAAAACATATTTGTCAAAATCTTCTTGGCTTTTGATTTTATGTGTTGCCTGCAAAATTATTAGAAAGTGAGCATGCGGTAGACCACGTTTTTGGAACTCGACAAAATGAACTCTATCTGCCACGGGGCCGGAAATTTTTTTGCTTGACGATTTCATCTTTCAAGAGTTTCAATTTCGCGTTAAAAATTTGAGCTACAATGTCGGGGCGGTGTTCAGGTCTCTCCCCAGGCATAAGTTGTTCTTTGATTTCTGGCCAATTTGGATTGCAAGTAATATTAACGAATAAATCCGGCTTCCCAAATTTTTGTACAAGGGTCATTACATTGAGATAGCGTCGTTTAATATATCTTGGTTCTCCAATGAAAGAAGGTGGAAGTATTGTATGGGACCCAATATTACTTGCATTATTGTGACCAACATTCATGCTATCAAGTATGCCTTTATAAAGATCAGCTCTTATTGTTGTTGGTTTTTCCTGAAGAAATCAATCCTCGTATTCTCGATTTTGACATACATATCAACTATGTATTGTTGAAACAACCATGTAACTTTTAGGAGGTAATTACCTAGGTGGATTTGAAGCTTGTATGCATAATATTCTCTATAAGATACTTCCTTTCCTTCCTTGGGCGGTCTTCGTGCAGCAACTACGTATTTTATGAACTTGTTACACAAGCAGCCAGAAGTACTATGTTTAGCAGTATATTATAAACAAAGGTCGGGGCTGACAATGAACGTGGCGTACCTTTGGCTTCTACAACTATCAAATCCTTCTCGGTCTGGACTACACAAGTTGATATAGGGAATAAAGGGTTTGCATACGGTTTTTGTTGTCTTCTATTTGACATTCTTTTTATTCCTTGGTGCCAACCCGATTCTCCTTGCGGATGAAGCAGGGGGTATTGAAGGGGATCATAACAACCTTAGTAGTGTTGGACTCGATGAGATTGGTTGGAGTTGCCGTACACTATAACTTGGGGGCTCGTTGCAAGTATATTTGAGTCGTCGGCCAATATTGCAGCGACTTCTTCTGAGCTTGGAGCGTTGTACACACGTTGGTCTAACGAAGGATTCTTATAAATGGAAACTCTTGTGTCCTCAACGATGTCGATTTCTCTTAATGATCGAAAGAATTGAGCATAAGGATTTCGTTGCATCATGGACATTAAAGTACGAATGATTTGCGGTCGCAGTTGTGGGAACAACCCTGCTCGGTTCTCGTTTTCATGTTGAGTGTCGATGAAGTACAACTGTAGGTATTGGGGATGGGTGTTGCTAGGGAGAAGGTCACCTATGTAATGATATAGTTGGCCGTGCAGCTTAAATACATAGATTCCTTTTTTAGATATGCAGTCAATTGTTCCCCTAAGAGAGCTGAACGCAAACATGTTGTTGTATAATCTAGCATATTTTTGAAAATGCAAGGCACTTTCGTCTGCTCCACCGAATAAGTTAAGGAGCTCAGTAGGAAAGTCAATGCTAGCTATGTGCACATCACCATTAAGGCAACAGAAATTCCGAGTTTTATACGTAAATTTAGTGGCTCCACATTTGACACAACTACTTGGTGAGGGTAGTATAGTAGCACTTGTTGGTGTAGGATGTGGTCCAATTGCGGTGTAGGGACTCGTCATCCGGTCAAGACGCCGACTGCGGCGAGTTGAGGGTGTAGGTCTTTGTCTTTTCCTAGTAGAACATTCGGCAACATCACTACCAAGGTTCATGTTCGTGGACTACAGCTTGAAATGTGGATATCAAAATAATCTGACTCCAGAGGCTTGTAAGTAACGCCGCCTCTAAGCTTTTGATCCCTGTTAGGAAAATAATATGTGGAAAAGTAGGTGCAACAACATAACAACGGTGATAAGTTCAACATTTGTAGAGTAGTTCAGGCAAAGATGAACAAATGGCAGCTCACATGCTTATTGAGACGCAAATTGGTGTTTGAAGAAGAAACTTTATTGAGGCCAATCTACGTGTAAAGTTACTCAAAAATTTTTTTACTCTAGAATTAAATATGTTTTTTGTAGGGCTTTATTTGTAATATATCGTTCAATAAAGTGCAATAATTTTCATAAACTTCCTTCTCGTAGCTAATGATATAAAAAAATCTTAAGCTTTTGTAGGTTCACATAAGCTTATGCCTAAGTTTTTTTTATAGGTTTGATAAGCGTACGAAAACAAGCTCGCAAACGGACCCTACAAGAGTAAGGCATCAACATGTTGTTATATGATCCGCGCTAATTGAATTCGGTTCGAGCTAAGAAACTCGATTCATATTCGTTCTTATAACCAAACAAGTCGAATCTGAGCATGTATTTTAACTTGATTAAAACTAATATAGAGTCCGCTTAAGCTTATAAAAAACTCGACGGGCTTCGAGAAATAAATTGAATTATCTAAATGAACTCAATTTGGAGAGCACAATGTAAGAAGTTGACAAAAACATGTGCATAGAAATAACATTGAAAACATGAGAATATAGTATTATATTGGCCACAAGGATACGATTGAATTACTAACTTTTAGCCCTTTTTATATTCCTATGTAGTGTATTTTACCTTGCATTTCAGTTTGGAAGTTTGTAATTAAAATGAAAAAGGACTTATGCTTTTAATTAAGGACCTCCAAAAAACAGTAAGAACCTTAGAATAAGGGTACGGGATGTACATCAAACTAAAGGAGTCGAGGGCATAAATTTGAGGGGGCAATGTTATATACATTTATGAATCTGCTAGTGTGTTTTTTTTGTTGCTTTTTTAGGGAGTCCTAATTTGAATAAACTCTTAAATACAACAAAGGATGCCAAAATGATGTATACTTATAAACTATGTTTGTTATATCTGAAACCGTAAAGTGATGATAAGCACAAAACATCAACGGCTTAATTCCGAGGGTGGAGTCAAGCAAAGGGAAAAACCGAATCTGGCTACAGTAATTGTAAAAAACACATAAACTTAATATCCAATTCAAAGAGTAATAAAACAGATGCTTTATCTACTAACCATATTCAGTCTTGAGCTTCCTTTTTATGCTCCTCGATCAAGTACGTAGTTTGTTCATGTATTGGATGAACAACCTGTAACAATACAAAAAGAGGAACTCAGGGGAAAAATAAAATAAACTGAAAGACTGAGGAAATTATCTTGTCATCTGAGAAACTAAAGGCTATTCAAACATTTGTTGAGTATAAACAACAAATAGAGAACAAAATGTGCCAATCGGATTAAAACTGCCGATGAATAAAGAGAACGTATTTTTCACCTTTTAAAGTGGCGAACAATGGATTGTACCTAAATTCCTTGTATTGCTCCTTAAGGTGCTCTGCAACTTATCAGAATCCTCACAACATTGGAATGGTATAAAATCAAAATAAATCATAAGAATAGTGGAAACGATTACATTTGTTGAATCTTAATTACAAGGTCAAGAACACCAAGGTGAAGTTTGGTTGTATTCTATGTTGAAAACCATTCATCTTCAAAGCCGCATACTACTTGGTTGGTGTATTTCAAACATGTAAGGGATTATGTACAACATTCTTTTGATCTAAAAATTCATCTAATTTGCCAAGCGACCTCTTGTACTATATTAAACACAACATATCAATTAAATCGGTGATTATTTATGAGCAGGCCAAGGAACTATGACCCAAAAGTAGAATGCGAAATAAATCTAATTCAAAATTTCAAGGCTTTAAAGTTTAAGAACAATATGTCACCGTTATTATTTTTATTAACAACACAAAATCTTAGAAAGAGCCGCTAGTAATACAAGCCAAAAGCAATATCCCTAATCAAGATCTAGCAAAAGCTTTCATCTAAATTACACAATAGCACGCATATCCAATGACAATAGATAGATGATGACTTAAGTTTTCCTTGGGCATGCCATCCATGCAAGCACTTGTACTACATTAAACACAACTTATAATGACAGCCTAATCACATTCTTATACATGGTTCGTGACTACGCATGCTACATGTTGGTAAACCCACATGGATTCAGATTTATATATATGCCAAAACATGTACACTTGTGCCATGAATTTGTGATATGATGTTGGTTAAAAGTAATTACAAATGAAAACATTCTATTTAATCCTCAACATTTTCTTGTGTGCTTGCTGAAGCTCTACTTTGAAAACTTCTCACTCAACAAAAAATGTATTGTGTATATATGTATAAAGTTTGTACCTCTTAGTTAAGCTAATCTGACTTTATGCAAATTTCTTTAGTTTGCTTTTTAGGGTAGCATTTAGTTTTGTACCTCTTACTTAAGCTAATCTCAATTTATGTTTCCTTTTCAAGATAGCATAATCCAACAGTGACTTAATATCATTTTCAATTACCATATTGATCACATGAACAATTCAATCTAAGAATAACTTATGAACCAATATACTACAAAATATAATAATTCTACAGCTATAAGTTAGCATCTCTTCTAGAGAAGATGTCTTTAATAAATGTCTGAACATGACCCTAACAACACATTTACCGAGTCTTCAGTTGGACATTTCCACAAACACCTTGCGCGCACCATTTAAATGTAATAACAACCTTGACATTTGAACGAAAAACAAGAATTTATAAACATGAGACCGCCAACAACCACCTAAACAACTAAGTGAGAGGTGGCGTCAATCGTTCGGAACCAAAACAAAATCCTAATACGTGAATTTGCAAACAACCATCTAACCATCGAATTGAAAGGCAGCAAAAAACACGCTAAACCACCAACTCGCAAACAACAATCAAATCAACAAAGTGAAAACCAAGAGGTTGAATGGATTGACGAAGAAAGAAGCAAAGAAGGATTCACAAGCCTGGAAATAAACAGTACAATAATTCAATCAACCTAGAAGAACAAACCTTAAAGAGAATGAACAGTTGAAGCGGGAGAGGCAAGAAGTAAGCCGTTGGCTGCACAACAACTGGTAAGGCGTCGGTGAGCAAGGTCTGCCCTTCTCCGGTCTTGAAATTTGCTGCTTCAACTCGATTTAGGGGAGCCAAGGAAATCAAAAACATCAAAAGAAAGACGAAATCGGTACGGTAAAGAAAACAACCGATGAAGGAAGTGGCAGTTGGTGTTCTGAAGGAGAGTCAAAATCGATAGAATTTAGGGTTTAAAGGAGAGGGAGTGAGAATGGGCAAAGGAAAGCGAGAATGGGCAGAGGAAAGAGAGGATGGGAAGAGGGAAGGGAATCGTACACGTAAACAAACAACTGCTTGATTTACTGTGAGGAGAAGGAAGAGCTGTTTAATTCACTATTGTTAAGAGCCTACTCGCTTTTATATATATATATATATATATGTATGTATAGATATTGACTCATATGTAAACAACTCTTATAGTGTTCAATGAGAACAAATAATAGCCATTGATCTGATTAATCCAGTGGCTGAAATTTTACGCAAATATTATCTGAAAATGCCAAACCACTCTCCTAATTGGAGTGTGTAATACACTCTCCAATTTAAGGCAACTTCGTTGTTTTTTTAATAATTATAAATAAAATCTTCTTCCACTAATTTAGGTAGTTACAATCTACAGAATCTCCAATTAATTGATAAGGATATTAAAGAATATCTTCGAAATTGCACTACCCATATCAAATTATTCAGCATCATCGTTCGAACGCATAATCTTCCGTTTTTCTGCAACGTTTTGGTTATACTGCTTGGTCTCCATTTTCGCCTGAAACATAACCATATCCTCGCCGGAATAATTCACAGTAAGTGATTCGTTTTCATTATTCATTCTAACCATAATCAACCACTCGGTTTTTTCTTCAAACGGTTTGAGTCATTTTACAGTCTTACCTTTGTCCCCGATTAAACTACCATAAAAATGAAATAATTGCTACTTCGGTTCTACACCAGATTGCTATCGTTTGATGATTGGGTTACATATCGAAAGTCTTCGTGTAATTGTTGGATATTACAATTATAGACTCATGTTTTTTTATCATTATATGTCCATATTTATCGATTGATTTGTGTAGGGAATTCTGGCAAGCAATTTTTACGACATCGATGGAAGAAGGTACGTGAATGCGAAATGGTTTTTTCGATGAAATTAATATATCAACAGATATTTGGTTTCATATTAACGAATATATGTAACTATACCGCCGAATACGCTCTACAAAATGGTGAAGAAAACAGATTTGGCAACGGTGATGGTTTACCCAATCATCAAACATTAAACATACTCGTAATCATTAGTTATATTTCAATTCTCATATTATAAATCTGTAGTGATTTTTGTACAGATTCCGGAAATGAAAGAGATTGGGATGTTGATGAATTCGACATTGATGTTAACATGGAGAGTATGGATGAATTTTATGAAGCAGCGGGAAACGAAGAATTCAATGATGGAATAGCATTAACGCAATCACCGGGGAAAACAAAATATTTGACTCCGCAATACGATGAATCAACACATATTATGTAGTCAGCTCACTACACATGACAAGAGGAATTGTAAGGAGTCCCTTGAATGAGTACCATATGCTCATGAAATTGCAATAAATTTTCTTTATTATTTGTATGGTGTGAAACTTGTCTTAGATGAATATGATATTTCGCAATCAGTGAACCACTATAATAAACTCTATAACAAACTTTGGTGTTACTTGTTATCTTTACTCGATCATAAGCACCTAATTCGTTTATCTGAATCCGTAACACAAACAGTATAACATCCAGACATTACATCGGGTATATTCGACAACTCTTTCTTTTATATTCCATACTTATACTGTTTATATTCTATAAAAAAAAGACACTAATTAAGCTATCATATTTTTTATATTGTTATTTGTGTTTGCATACAAGTTAACGTTCGTTTTCATACGTTGGTTGTGTTATAGTCAGTGTTTTTCTAGTCCGTCATATTATCCGGTAACTATGCCTTGTATATTCTATAAAATTACCCAAGTGTACAACGCTCATTAACATACAACACACTAATATTCTATATTCAGTAACTATACCTTGTATATTCTGTAAAATATTACATCATATACGGTAAAAAGTGGATTTTCTAGTCCGTCATATTATCTATGGTACACTGTGCATACAACCTACAAAGCGTCTTCCTATGTTTCAACAAGTGTAAAGGCTATGCTCCTTAACATACAACATCTAATATCTGAAACATCCATTTACTATATCATGTATATTCTGAAATTATATCGTTCATATTCGGTGATTAGTACACTTACTAATCCATCATATTATGCATGGTAAACGTGTTAGCATACAAGATACAGATCTTCTTCCAATGACTGTTGTGTTTTACTCACTATAGCAAAAGAATTGTCCAAAACAACATATCAAAAAAGAGTTTTGACATTGTAAAATAGTGTTTTGACATTAATAAAGACAGTAGTGTCAAATACAATAATCCCTACGTAAGTGTTCAAAATATCCAAAAAGAGAAAGAAACGGTAGAATATAGTTTTGACAAAGTGTAGAAAAATAGTTGTCCGAAGCAACATATCAAGATAACAATTTGGATCGTCTATTCCTCATCATCCTTAGCGTTGTTAATCTCCAACGCCCCTCTAGCAACCATACGCGGTATTTCTGGTATCAATGTGTTCTCAGATCAATGGAGCAAAGTATATAGATATTTGGCCCTCAACACCCCAATACTTTTCCTGGTTCCTCGTGCAAAATTACAGTCCCAGTTGGCATCCCCCTTGTAAGTTTTCATGTGACGCATCGTATATAATCCGCTGTCTTCGCTAACACGCGTATCTCTCATCTTTTGACTCGTTAGAAGATTCTTGAATTGAAACAACCTTCCTTTTCCTAGTTCTAATCTGTTCTTTCCTGTCTGATAGCATCATGTTTTCTGAACACAACAATCAAACAATAACGAATATAATTCATCATAATCATGAATATTTCATAAGCATAGCCAATGTCTCATTACTGTTCAACATTTACACATTACTTTTGTAGTCACTTCTTCCATCGGCTATCATTCATCAAGTCCTTTATAATAGCCATTCAGTTGGCAACATTCATCCATGATCAGTTATAGTATAAGCAAAAATTAGAAAGAAATAAAGTTTTTTTTAGCAATTATTTTAATTTCGTACCAAATATAAAAACTAATGACCATTAACACCAATCATATATGAACAGGCAAGTGTATAATGGCTGCAACATAACTCGCATTTGACAAGGCATGGAGAACATTCAACAACAATGGACTATCAGCCCAAATTCGGCAACAATACTTCAAAATCATCAAAAGAAATCAATAGCCATTCAGTTGGCAACATTCAACAACAATGGGCTACCAAATATAAAAACCAATAGCCATTAACACCAATTATATATGAACAGGTAAGCAGAATACACCGATAGCAGTACCTCGTGTGATGGAGGGTTGCGGCTAGTCGAAGAATACCCTAATATGTGTAGCAATCGACAATGAAAAGGAGATTAAGAGGCAGAACACCGAATACCGGCGCTTCCAGGACCAAATACGGAATCGAGTTCGAACACAACACCGGCGATTCCAATGGCGCCGAACACCGGAAGAAGAAGTAGAAGACGAAGATAACTGTAACAAATTTGGGGATTTCATTACTTTTAACTGCAAAACCCTAATCGGAATAAACGAAATAAAAAGTTCATCAACATGAACATTACCTCGATTGACGGCGGGGAAAGGCGAACACAAAACCTACTGCAGAATGGATGGAGAAAAAAGCACCGGAAGAAGATGGCGGCACCGATGGTCTGCTTCAATTCGAACAACACATGATTTTGATTAGGAGGAAGAAGCGGAATACACAAATAACCGTAAAAAGATTTAAGGGTTTTATTTTAGGGAATTTTTTAAATTGGGTAGTTATGGTGAGATTGCTTAACACGCGCCTCTCACTTCCAAAAATAAGGTTAAAATTTTTATTTTTTTTCCTTAAACTTTTGCTTAATCACAACCATCCATTATAATGATCCAACGAATATAATTCGTTCTCATTGAACACTATAAAGATTGTTTACATGGGAGCCAAACTCTCTCTCTCTCTCTCTCTCTATATATATATATATATATATATATTAAGTTGTGTTTAGTTAGAGTTTATTAAAATAGACTTTGTGGTCGTAGTTGTGGTTGTGGTTTCAGTTGTGGTTTTTGTTGGGTTTTTTTTACGGTTAGTTTATTTATAAAAACTGTTTATATGTGTTTAGTTGGAGTTTTTTTTAATTAGATTTGAATTTTGAAAAAGACTATAATGTTCTCACCAAGATGATCACGTGATACGCAAAATTGGATTGTTAATACACATGTGTTTCTTCATCACTCAGCAATAGAGGCATAAATCGAAAGATAGTAGGCCGTCATTGAAGGAGAAGGTGATAGGAGGGATTGAATGACACAACATAATCGAATGACAGAAGAATCGAAGGATACTCATCCGGGTTAAGAAGGAGAAGGCACAAATCAGGTGAGACTCGATTTTTTTCATGATTGTTTCTTTGAATTGTCTACAATGAGAGAAGAACTGTTTATCTGCTCTTGTCTCCCTCTTTGATGCCACTAGGAAGGCATATAGAATTGAAATTGACCTTTATTCTGTTCCTATACAACCAATCTGTTGGAAATGCTCTATAGTGTAGATTGGGTTTTCCTCCTACATCAAGTAGAATAGAAGGAAGAATGAAATCGGTGGGCAGGTGGCTCTTGTATTACAAAATTAATGATTTTCCCCTTGTTTTATTCGTTAATTGTTAGTAACTTTTGTCAGTAACCACCCGGGCTCTAAGGGTTCTAATTTTTACCTTAATATTAAATTTTCAATTCATCTTTCATTTTACCTGTCAAGTTTGTATATTTTGATCTCTACGTATCACTTCCAACTTAAGAGGTCAATTACTAATATGATTTAATTTTTTCATACATGCGTGAATAAGGACTTCACTTTTCTCTAGATATTATAACAGTGCATCAAATGGAAACAATATTACAGCATTATACATGAGTAATTACAGCCGATCTCTGAAAATGATGTATTCTTGAGGAAATAATATTACATCATTATACATGAGTGATTACAAAATGATGCAGGAGTAATCTTCATAGTCATTGAACTTCATAAATCCTAGCGTAAATTAAGACTATTTTAAGTAGTCTTCCATGTAAACATTTTATTTTGAAACTTGTTTTGTGTGAGGATGAAAGAATGGTAGTTAGAATTAGTTAATATTGATAGAATGGTATATTGTTGTCTGATTTGAATGGTCTTCTTTTTGCTCTAATTTTTAGATATGATTGTTGTCTTCTTACATTGTATTTTACGAATGTGTGTGCACTGCATTCTTCCTTAGACTCATGTTTTTTACATACGTTTTTACATATTGTCTTGTTCCTCTTTATCGTTAGCAATGTTGTTGGTATATAAGACCTTATACTCATATTTTGAAAAACAACAAATTTGGGCATAACCTATAAATGTTGATTTGTTAGTTTATTTGTTGTCATCCATATTTTGTCACTTTGTGGATTGTTGAATTCAGTGTATGAAGTGTTTCAATTTGTAAACATGGCTGATAATATTGCTGAGAATATTGGTAGCTCGGGTGCTAAGGGAAAAGATAATTCATTTGTATGGATAGATGCTTTAACTAGAACTCTTCTGGATATGCTCATATCAAAGACAAAATGGGAAGAATGGATTCAGTTGACAAAGGCATTTGAGCAAAAAACCAACATGAAGTGTAAGAAAGAAACATTGAAGAATAAGTGCAATAACTGAGAGGATCGTGGAAACTTTGTACAACCTTAAAGCATGAGGAGACTGAATTAGGTTGGGATCCTCAGAAACAATGTATTGATGCGTCTCCAGAGTAGCGGGGACAAAAGTTACAGGTATAATGCACAAATAAAACTATTCATTTATAATGTTAGTTCATGAGGGAAGCTTACCTAATTTTTTTTGTTTATGCCTTAACTGAGTAGGAGAATGAAGAGTATCGGGTCTTTAGGAATAATCTATTCTGCCCTGAGGTCGAGTCAATGACGGAGTCACTTTTTCAAGGAACGTTCGCCACAGGTTCTTATTGTGTTGCCCCTTCTATGGTCCCAAGGGCTAATGCGACCAACGTGTCGTGCACTACAATGATGCGCCAATCAAACCCAAGTGATGTAGACGATTATGACTATGCTAGTCAGCTACCAGTGGACAATTTAACTGGTGATGGGTTTGTAGTTGAAGATGCCACACATGTAGTGACATTGAATGGTGTTGACCTCCATTTTTCTTCTCCACTTCCCTCTCGTGGACAACCAAAGAAGGGGTATGGAGTCTTATCATACGAAGGAGCTAAACAAAATATACAAAATAGTGGTGGTTCCAACTTATACTAGCATACCCTAAATACTATAATAAGAGCTAATGATGCAATGATGTCCATGTGGGAGGCCGATAGAGACTCTACAACACAAGCAAGTTCAGCTGCAATTGTGACTTCAAATTAGCCAAGAAAATACTTGTCTTGAAGCGTTGAAGGTTATTGAGAGAATGGTTGAGGAAGGCTTCCTTGTTCAACTTCACCACTATGGTGCTTTACGCTATCTATGACCGAGAATGACTACAAACCTATGTTGTTTATCTTGCTCCCTGCCAACGACGCAAGATTGTCTTGATCTGAGTGGGAATTTAGCAAAGAAGGAATGACTACAAACGTATGTTGTTTACCTTGCTCCAAACCAACGAAGCAAGGTTGTCTTGGCTTGAGTGGGAGGTCAAAAAAGAAGGAATGAAGGGCCTTATTCCTCATGATTATCAACATTGGAGATGCTACTGTCTATTTGCATACTTACTATACAAGATGACACCTTCTAACTTCTATGTTTTCATTATGCCTTGAATGTTTAATCCCTGAGTGTTTTTTCTGTCTATTAAACATCTTATTTTATGTGTTGGAACATGCTTGTATTAGTTTGAAATTATAAAAAGTTAAAGTTTGTTTTAATGAATGCATGTCCTTTCATTTCTCGGTACCATCTGCTTATGGATGAATAAAGGCATGTAGACAAATTACTAATTCTTTTTCTGTTCATGTATGCTAGTGTACCTATAGAATTATACAGTGACAACATCAAAATGTCAGAAGAAGTGTCTCATCGTAGGAGGAAACGGAACATACATCTAGCGGCATGTCTACAAATGCAAAAACCCCTTTTAGATGAGCATTACTACAAGCATGTGCACAAAGTACGTGTCTTTGATTTAACTTTTACCGGTTCACGTTGGATGGATTCAATCCTAAATTCAAAGACAAAGACAAGATGTGTTAATGTCTTCCGCATGGAGCGACGTGTCTTCAAGCAACTGTGTTTTGATCTTAACATATAAATATGGCCTAGAAGGGTCCCCGAGAATGCAGGTGGTAAAAAAGGCGGAGATCTTCTTGTACACGATAGCTCAAGGATTATCTTATCGAACTGTTTCCAAGAGATTCCAACGGTTGACTACCACAACTTCTACTGTCATTCATGAGGTGTTACGTGCCCTAGTTGGCCGTGAAGATGGTTTCAACGGCATGACAAAAGACATCATTAAATTGAATGACCTTCTTTCACCAATGTTCCTACACACATCAGTAGTGACAATAGGTATAATCCTCTTTTGGTGGGAGCAATTAGTTTCATAGACAGTACTCACATAACGCTTGTATTTCTGAAGTTGATCAAATAGCTTACCGTGGGCGCAAAGGGATATGCACCTTCAATGTGATGGGGGTATGCAATTTTGATATGCTTTTCATTTTCGTGTATGTTGGTTGGGAGGGATCAACACATGATACAAAGGTATTCGAGCATGCAACTGCAACCCCATATATGGCATTCCCACACCCGCCTACATGTATGTTTCTAAAATCAATCAATATTAGGGAGTTGATTGGTCTAAGTGTAGATAACTAAAATGATATTTGTCTGCCTTTGTTCGAGTTATGCCGTTACTATTTGGTTGACAAAGGTTATCCCAACAAAGAAGGTTACATGGTTCCATATTCTAGGACTCGATACCATCTGTCACAATTTGAGAACGTTGAGCCAATGAACTGTAACAACCCGAATCCGCGGGACTCGGGGCGCTACGGGTTGGGACCTTACAATGGGTCCCGACCCTTAGCTTGACAACAATTTTACAGGATCTTTCCAACATGGCATAAATAAAGGCAAATCAAAATCATTTTAATGCAATGCAACCAATCCGTAAAGAAAGGTACAACTTGGAAACTCAGCCGAGCCCTCAAAACAACACAACTCCAAAACAATAATCCAAAACGTACAACCTAAACCGCAACTAACAACACAAAGACATAACACCAAACACCCCCGTCCTATAATGTACGGAGACCCCGGCTGCCCACTCCTCCACCTCACTCGGCAGCATCCCTAACCTGCAAGACAATCTACACATTCGGTTTAAAACCGTTAGCTAATATTCAAGGCATTAGAAACAAGGTGATGGCACAAACACACGTAAATAAACAAAACACTCAACATGATCACAACTCACCGCATGATCTCGCCTCGGTTCCTACTCACCGTCAAGGAATGGCACTGATGCATCTGGCCGTGTACTTGCCCGGGCTAGTCACCGAGAACCCCCTAGCTCTCCGCAAGAGTTAGGCAATGTTGTCACCGCCCGTTGTCATACACTTGGGCCAAATATCAATATATAAAGGTCGTCCTATTTCCGGTTTCGTTGTTATAAAATAAACAAAACAAAAACACACACCACCAAGCACGCATCGAATCTAATACAAAGAATTCAAGCTAAGTAAGTCCGAAGACTTACCTCGTCTTCACACTCAACTCACAACACTCTCGCTTCCCTTGGGAAGAAGCCCACAACTTGCTCACTGTTCGCCCCTAAACGTGTGTGCAAATAAGCTTTAATTATAAAACTAGAATCAAGCAAGCGAACCCGCAGTGTACGGATCGATATAGTTAAGCAAGAATTCCAGAGTATCGAACACAGGGATTTGGGTGGGAACAAATTCAATTGCAGATTATCAAGCGAGTAAATATGAGAGGTTTTGCAAATATTGGGAAAACAACAATCCTAAAGATCCAAGTATCCAGCTGTCGCAATCGATTCAAGATATACTAATGATATAAAGACAGAGTTGAGATATGCGAAGGTATGCTAATGTAAGGTAATCGTACGGTGAAGTTCCAAAAACCTTATATGACTCACCTACAAGACACTCTCTATACAGGTTGTTGAGGCTTCAATATAGAAAGGTTCTAAAGGTAAGAATTAATGTCAAATACCCAAACTTATAATCCAAGGATCGAGACTAACTTAACCGATTAAGGTTGTGACACTCACAATCGAGGTAGAGGTTGTTGAGGCTTCACTACCACCTAGAAAAGGCAAGCCTAAACTAAGTTAAAGCAAATCTTTAACTTTGGATTGAAGTAAAAGCAGGTTCGTAAACTTAAGGGAAATTACGGGTGAATCTTGAGATTCCACGGTCGTTGAACTCAAGAACAAACCGTGATTTAGGGTTTGTCGACGATTCTCTCTAACTCTCAGGGTCTAATCTGTTTATGATTGATCTATCATCATCTAAGCCACAACTATCAACCCTTCACCTTAGAATTGTTAAGGGTTTTTAGCCAATAACAGTCATATTAATATTAAATTCAAGAATTAAAAGATTGAAAGATGAAAACTTCTGAAAACTTTCAATAAACTTCAAACCAATCTCAATGTCACAATCAAGAACTAATATCGCCACAATATTCAGAATAGAACAAACAAACACAATCGTAGATAAGAAGGAAGAACGGGATGTCAAACTGTCTTTCTAAATCGAACCTAAACAAGAAGGGAAATCTTCTTGCGAATATCCTTCCGAATCTTTGATCTTCCGTCAATCCGGAAAACTCAACAGCAATCTCCACCAAAAGTGCGAGATTAGGGCAGCTCCAAGGATGAGCGCAAATTACGTCTTTTGCAATAATCGCAGAAATCTCCAAGTCACGGCGTAGGCGCAAATCTCTAAGCGAAGGTCTAAGCGGCGATGTAAGCGAGGATGATAGCGGAGATTTAAGCGAGCATGATAGCGGAGATGTAAGCGAGCATGACGGAATCTCTCTCCGTCTGTCTTTTTATAGGGCAAGATAAAATATCGGCCCGGCCCAATCTTCTGAAAGATCGTGGCTTAAAATGTGGCGAAAAAGATCACCAAGATCACGGTCGTGGAAGGTTCCACGACCGTAATTTAGAGCGTGGAAATCAACACGGTTTGAACCATGGATTCCACGACCGTCAAAGCTTCTGGAATGAACCACGCTTCTCCTGCAGGGTTCCACGGCCGTGGAACTGAACGTGGTTCGTAGTACGGCCGTATTTTAGAGCGTGGTTTAGGGCAAGAACGTGATTCTTCCCTAGCCTCGTGCATTCCTGAAGTTGACATCCATTTTGCTCCTAAGAATGCCCTCAATCCATGGACATACTCAATCAACTCATCTTTGCTCGATTCCGATCGGAAATGGCTCTCAATCACCTATAATCAACATAAAGCTAGTGTAGACATCCATATCGACAATATAGGCAAACTAGCTCACAAATGCAACAATGTTCAATCAAAGACTATCAATATGAATCAAATACTCTTATAAAACGTGCCTGGAATATCACAATATTTCATACTAACAAATAACCCCATACTTGCAACTTGCTTGTCCCTAAGCAAGGTCTTTCAAAAGCTTTTAAAACAAGAGTTAGGATGAAATATGTGTACCTTCTCAAAGCAATACTTCTTTTGGATGAATGTGCCTTCTAAAGAATCGATCATTCTCAAATCTTGCTTCATTCGTTTATAAGACTTTTATACACTTAATCAAAGGGTAAAAAGTAAAGAAAGCTCATGAATCAATTAAACTTCCATACAAGCATCATAACCTTCAAACATTATCAAAATCAATCATAAGAAACTTCAATTTGGATCACTAAGTCATATAGCATTCTTTTGATCTTAAGGACTTTCAAAGAAAAAGGTCTAGAATGTGGAAAAGGAAGGAAACTTTTAGGGAGTGTGGTGCATGAATCCGGGAAAGTGGACAACTACTCTTTTCTTTTCCTCTTGCGGTTTCCGCACACCTTCAACTTAGAGCTTCGCTCTCTTCCTTTCATTTTTCGACTTTACTTTTGGAGTTATGGATAGAGGTGCACAAAAACCGAAGCCTAGAAGATTGGCGTTTCTCAAATTTTCATGAGATGCCTCAAACCCTTAGCGCACATACCATAATCCGCTAGGAATATCGCTCAATCCGACTTTGGCAAGACACAAACACCCGGCTATGTGAATGGTGCCGAGTTACTCATCGTCATGATTGACTTCCCCAAACCTATAATTTCTTTCTATTCTTTTGATTGCAAATAATTGCTCTCATGGCCCTCCCACATCAAACATGCCTTTTTTTCATTCACTTCTCGAAATTCCCGGATAGGTAAAGGAGGTCAATATTTCAATGAGGAGCTAAAATGATCAAACAAAGAAGAAAGAAAAATCGAATTGCCTTAATCATCTCAACAAGAAACATAAGAACTCATAGTGTGATTTCAACTTCAATTTCTCAACATGATTTAGGTATTATTTATCACATTATGAAACTTGCAAAAAGAAGCATAATCAACACATTCAATTTCTTTTCAATTCACTAATTGGTTAAGCATGCAATTGTCATCAAACTCAATTCACAAGTAGCGATTATCATAGAAATCATCTCAATTCATTAGAAGCACAAAATTTTCAAAATTTTTCAATTTTTATGGGTTTTTCAAGTTCTTTTTCATGCAATGCAATAATGAAAACGTGTAACAATATAATGAACATGCAATGATAGTCTCGAATAGAAGCAAACATAGTGAGTAAGAGTTATTTCAACTTTTAGTTACACCCCACCCCATACTTAGGACGAACATTGTCCGTAATGTTCAAAAGAAAGAAAGAAAAGAAAGAAAAGAAAAAGAAACTCACAAAGTGGCGGTGGAGCGGCTAAAACGAACGGTCATGCAATCAATCACTGCGGCGCTGGTGGAGGCGGGAATGGAGAGAAGCTAGGATCATAAAACTGCCCAAACTGCTGGCGGTAGACGTCTCTCATCATGTGATCGAGGTCGTCCAAGCGTCCATCTCTAGCATCGGCTCGGATCTCCAATGTTCCTACTCTCTCTGAAAGACCAGTAGCCCAATCTGGTATCTGCTCATACCATCCCGGAGCGTGACTGTACCATGCTGGAGCGTCGGATGGAGCTGGTGCTGGTGCTGCTGACTGCTCTGTGGACCAAGAAGGTGGAACTCCATACCATGCAGGAGGTGTGGTCATCCATGTGGGTCTCTCACTCACGCTAGCGCGGCGAGAAGACGGGCCTGAAGCTCTGGCTGGACGTGGAGAACGTCTAGGGACATCGGGGGCCGCATCCGGCTGATCCGGAAACGTGCCAAACTCCTGCTCGGCTCCTCCTCCACCCTCAAACTGATCTCTCATCTCCTCCTCCTCAACAACTGGTGGTGGGACATATGGGGGAGCGGCAATCCTGTTCGCATGCATGACAGCGAACGTCTCCTTCCAATTATGGCGTCCTGCCATAATGGAATACTCCGGTAGCCACTCTATACCCCTACCTGTCCTGCTCTCCCAAGGCATGCCCGCATAAGGCGGACCTCTATGTGTGGGGAAAATGAGACCTCTAGTCATGAAGGCATGAAGTCCTAAAGGTACGGCCGGTATACGGGTACAAGCAGAAAAATCAACTCCCAAACTACTAGCAAGGTGGGTAACTATCCCACCGTATCCAATGTTGCCCTTCCTCTTGTTCTTGAGCTTGCTCATAGTAGCAGCCAAGAGGGTGGCACAGTCAGCTCGGCGCCCGTACAACATGGAGTATAGCAAAAAGAGCTCATCCGTCTTGATCTTTTGGGGCGTCTCCGTCCTAGGAAAGAGACACTCCGAAAGAACGCGGTAAGCAATCTTCAAGGCTAGATGGTACATCAATCTAGCCTTGGTATCAGCAGGTTGCCAACGGTCCTCGTTGGCGTAAATCATCGCTACCTCCTCCCAAAAGTCCTTGGCGTAAACGCCACTAGGAAATCGACCGTTAAAGGTCTCATGAAACCCGAAGAAAGTCCCGAACTCACGGATGGAAAAGTCAAAGTTTCTTTCCATAAGACGGAAAAAAACGGTCCTATCTACATGGCTATGCTGAAAGGACGTCACTACCTCCCTCGTAATCTCCTCATCGGCGTCTTCTCGGATAGCCGAGAAGACAAGTAGTCCGGCTCTATCCAAGAGCCAAGTAAGATCCTCTATGATGTTAAGAGGAGCTAGATCCTCTAACAACAAGTACCTAGGTTCAATTACAGCTCTCTCATGGATCCTCTCGAATGCATCGAGGTGATCCTCATGTATAGTCGGTACTCTAGGGCTAGGAGGTGCGGGTGATGAAGGTGAGGATGGAGGTGAAGGGGAAGAGGGTGGTGGTGCTCTAGAGGATGAGGAAGAAGAGGGATTACCCTTCCTCTTCTTATTTTGGTCATTCTTTTTCTCTTTGATCCTTCCAGAAACTCTCCTCACGAAGTCCATCACTGTTAAGAATCACGGTCTGTTCTTGCCTTTCCACGGCCGTGGAACTTCCAGAGACCGTGATTCGTCTGTTTCTTTAGCAAATTTCAGCAAGCAACTCTCAAACTCAACAATCAGGCAGCCCTAGTCTAATTCCTTCAAGTTTCAATCAGTTCTTCCTAAAATTTCTAACAAAAACGAACCAAATCGACAAAGAACAAGAAGAGTGGAAAAACCTATATTTCGGATTTTAAAATCCGAATTGCGCGTTCCTTGGTGAATTTCCGCTCGATTCGTCGCTTGGATCTTGTTGGTGGTTGGATTTGCTTCAAATTGGGAAGAAGAATCGTTGAAAACGATTAAGAAACGAGGAGTTTGGAGGAAGGGCGTGATTCGGCTTTTAGGTCGTGGGAAAGGTTAAGTGTGGGGTGATTTTTGTGAAGAACGTGGTTTATATAGTCACAGGCAAAATTTTGAAAATCACGGTCTGTCGGGGTGTTCCACGGCCGTGGTTCTGTACGGAACCGTGGTTTTGGTGATTTTTCAAAGGCTTTTGGAAATTACGGGCACTGTAGCTGTCACGACCGTGGTTTAGGCCGTGGAACTCTCTGTAAAGCTCCAAAGTCCAAATTTCGTCACTTTTCTTCAACATTATCCTTCCCTTTTCCTTTTCCATCGTTCCTACATCCAAAAACACGAACATACCGGAAGAAATCGAGGCAAAATAAAGCGAAAAA
The DNA here is from genome assembly GCA_033239045.1 of Fagopyrum esculentum. Classification (NCBI taxonomy): domain Eukaryota; kingdom Viridiplantae; phylum Streptophyta; class Magnoliopsida; order Caryophyllales; family Polygonaceae; genus Fagopyrum; species Fagopyrum esculentum. Next base: position 140,476,128 of record BSUD01000002.1, on the reverse strand, counting down.
CGTCTAAACTAAGCTAAACTATAAATCGAAAACCAAAACAAAAATGCAATACCTTGGGTTGCCTCCCAAGAAGCGCTTTGTTTAAGGTCCGTAGCTAGACCAAACTCGCACTTATTCGAGTGCGGTAGGCGCGAACTCTTCAGCTTGGAGGTCCGGCGTATACTTCTTGAGTCGTTGGCCGTTCACCTTAAAGCTTCCGCCCGTTTCACCCCATACTTCAACTGCACCATGGGGGAAAATACGCTTAATTAGAAAAGGTCCGGTCCAACGAGATTTAAGCTTACCTGGAAAGAGACGGAGCCTTGAATTGAAGAGGAGAACTTGATCTCCTTCTTTGAAGTCCTTTGGAATGATATGCTTATCATGCCAACGCTTCGCTCTCTCCTTATAGATCTTAGCGTTTTCATAAGCGTTCAAGCGGAGTTCGTCCAGCTCGTTAAGGTCTAGGAGACGCTTCTCTCCTGCTTCCTTCATGCTGAAGTTTAGCCACTTGATAGCCCAAAACGCCTTGTGCTCCAACTCCACCGGCAAGTGACAAGACTTCCCATACACAAGGTTGTATGGTGTAGTTCATATGGGTGTCTTGTACGCAGTCCGGTACGCCCATAATGCATCGTCAAGCTTCAAGGACCAATCCTTCCTAGTCCTTGAAACCGTCTTCTCTAAGATTCCTTTGATCTCTCTATTTGAGATCTCAACTTTTCCACTTGTTTGTGGATGATAAGGGGTAGCGATCTTGTGAGTAACCCCATACTTAGCTAGAAGAGCTTCAAAGCGCCGGGCAATGAAGTGAGAACCTCCATCACTAATGATCGTCCTTGGCGTCCCAAATCGCGGGAAGATGGTCTTGTTGAAGAACTTAACCACCACCATGACATCATTGGTGGGAGAGGCAATTGCTTCCACCCATCTAGAAACTTAATCCACCGCCAATAGTATGTATTGGTTTCCACAAGAGGATGGGAACGGCCCCATGAAATCAACTCCCCAAACGTCGAAAATCTCCACCTCTTGGATGTTGTTGAGGGGCATCTCGTTCCTCCTAGAGATATTGCCTGTTCTTTGACAAGCATCGCAGCAAGAAACAAAGGATTGCACATCTCTAAATAAAGTAGGCCAAAAGAATCCAAATTGCAATACCTTTGCGCTAGTCTTGTTCGAACTAGCATGTCCTCCACAAGGTAGTGAGTGACAATGACGGATGACACTTTGCATCTCATCTTCCGGCACACATCGCCGAATGATGCCATCCGGACCTCTCTTAAAGAGGAGAGGCTCGTTCCAAAAGTATTCCCGGACGTCCTTAAAGAACTTCTTCCTTTGTGCGTAGGATAGTCCGGGTGGTATCTCTTGACAAACCAAATAGTTAACAAAATCAGCAAACCATGGTTCGTTACCTTTGGAGATCACATCGATGCACTCCTCAATAATGTGTAGGTGTTCGTCCGGAAAGGAGTCGTCGATGGGTAAGTGGTCGTCCTCTAGATGTGTTAGGCGAGTCAAATGATCCGCAACAGAATTTTCTGAACCTTTCTTGTCGCGGATCTCAAGATCGAATTCTTGTAGGAGAAGAATCCATCTAATTAGCCTTGGCTTCGCATCTTTCTTCGCAAGGAGGTACCGGATCGCAGTATGATCCGTGTAGACAATCACCTTTGCACCTACAAGATAAGAGCGCAACTTGTCAATAGCATATACAATGGCTAAAAACTCTTTCTCGGTAGTGGCGTAGTTGAGCTGCGCTTCATCTAGCGTCTTGCTAGTATAGTATATGGCATGGGTTCGCCCTTCCTTTCGTTGTCCAAGAACAGCTCCTATAGCTACGTCACTAGCATCGCACATAACCTCGAAGGGAAGAGTCCAATCCGGAGGTTGGATAATAGGTGCTGAAATTAGAGCTTGCTGAATTGTGTTAAACGCATCCAAACATTCCTGCAAAAACTCAAAAACTGCATCCTTCATCAATAGATTAGTGAGCGGTTTTGATATCTTAGAAAAGTCCTTAATGAAACGTCTATAGAATCCAGCATGTCCTAGGAAACTTCTTATCCCTTTCACCGAAGTTGGGGGAGGAAGTTTCTCTATGGTCTCTATCTTAGCTTTGTCTACTTCTATCCCTCTACTAGAGACTAAGTGACCTAATACAATTCCTTCCTTAACCATAAATTGACACTTCTCCCAATTAAGAACTAGGTTAGTGTCTTCACACCTTTGCAAAACAAGAGAAAGGTTAGAAAGGCAATCGTTAAAAGAGGAACCGTATACGGAGAAGTCATCCATGAAGACTTCCATGATTTCCTCTATGTATTCGGAGAAGATGGCCATCATGCACCGTTGAAAGGTGGCTGGGGCGTTGCAAAGCCCGAATGGCATTCTCCTATAGGCAAACGTACCCCATGGGCACGTGAATGTGGTCTTCTCCTGATCGTCCGGGTGTATCGGGATCTGAAAGAAACCACTATAACCGTCAAGGTAGCAAAAATGTGAATGTTGTGCTAACCTTTCAAGCATTTGATCAATGAATGGCAACGGGAAGTGATCCTTCCTCGTTGCATTGTTGAGCTTGCGGTAGTCGATGCACATCCACCATCCTGTCACGGTCCGGGTAGGAATGAGCTCGTTGTTTTTGTTGGTGATGACCGTCATTCCTCCCTTCTTCGGAACTACTTGAACTGGACTCACCCACTTGCTATCGGAGATAGGGTAGATGATACCTGCATCAAGAAGTTTAAGAATTTCCTTCTTGACAACCTCCTTCATGGTCGGATTTAACCGCCTTTGAGGTTGTCTTGAAGTTCTAAAATCCTCCTCCATTAGTATCTTATGCATGCATAGGGAGGGTTTAATTCCTACTAAGTCCTCGATAGTATAGCCTAGGGCTTTCCTATGTTTCCTAAGGACAATCATGAGCTGATTATGTTCATCTATGCTTAGATCGGAACTAACAATAACCGGAAAGGTAGAATTAGGTCCTAGAAAAGCGTACCTTAGATGAGTAGGAAGTGGTTTGAGTTCCATTGCTTTCGGAGCTTCCAATGATCCTTGAGGAGCATCCGATGTTTCCTTAGAAGTTTCTAAGGGTGTTGAGTGTGTGGGAGAAGAATCAGAAGGAGTTGAAGAAGTGTCTCGATCACTCCTTTCCACGGCCAAAATTACGGGTTTCCCATGTCCTCCACGGCCGTGGTTTAGGGCGTGGAAGGGAAATACGGTTGTCACATCTTCTCCACGACCGTATAACCCTCTGGAGTGAGGCACGGTTTTGGTTGTGAAATCCACGGCCGTGGAATACAGTGTGTGGCCGTGGATTCTCACGTTTTCAGCTTCACCGTGGAGTTTTTTAAACTCCACTTCATGCATCTCTTCTTGTGCTTCTAAGGCTTCAATTGCCTCATTGCACTCTTCCTCTTCCCCTACATTGGTTAGAATCATAGTGATAACTTTTTGTAAAGGATCGTTAAAGAGAATCGCACTTACCTCCTCCCTAGATAAACCTTCTTCATCTTGGATATCGAAAATATCCTCATCAAAGATCGGCTCCTTCACTAGAGTGGAAAGAACGAACTCTACTTTCTCTTCTCCTATATCAAAAGCGAGTCTCCCATTCTTGCAATCGACTATGCAGCCGGAAGTTGCAAGAAACGGTCTTCCGAGTATGATCGGGACCGGACTATCTGCAGGAATATCAAGCACGACAAAATCAATGGGAACAAAGAATTTACCTAGCTTGACCGGGACGTCTTCTACAATTCCGACGGGGCGAGTGATGGATCGATCCGCCATGTACAACGTCATCTTCACCGGTTTAGGGTCACCTAAACCGATCTTCCTGCACAATGCAAGTGGTATGATGCTCACACTTGCTCCTAAGTCACATAACGCATCGTATGTGACATCTCCCACTCCTATGGGAATGCAAAATGACCCCGGATCCTTCAGCTTTGGGGGCATTTTCTCTTTCATGGTCTTGATGAGATCCGAAGAATCCGAACTCATCTTAACATCGATAAAGGGTATATTAATATGCATCTTGCTCATGAGTTCTATGAACTTACCGAATTGTTTATCTAGGCGCGCTCTCGCTCTAGATTGAGGGAATGGTAGGGGAGGTTTGTAAGCTGGAGGAGGAACGTAGACATCTCCCTTCTCCTTCCCCTTCTCTTTTTCCTTGTCCTTTTCTACGGAGACTTCAACAAATTTAGGCTGCGGGTCGGTGGTAGTCACTCCGCTCCTAGTTGTGATTGCCATAACCCTTCCTTTAGGGTTGTCTTCCGTCTTTCCTGGAAGCTTCCCTGATTCCTAGGAACTTCCTCCGCATGGTTGAACATTTGGTTTTCTAAAACCTTTTGAGCTTTATCAACCTTAGAGATTTGATCATCAACCTTAATGATGCGGTTCTCCAACCCTTGTAGCTTTCCCAAGATCGTTTCCAACATGGGATCGGGCTTCTCCTTCCCCGAGGTGTTTCCTCCATTAGATGATTGCCCGTGGCTTTTCAAAGGAGTAGAGGAAGAGGAGGGTGGAGTTAGTGAATTAGAATTGGAAGGATAAGAGTTACCGGAATTTTGTTGATTGGAGCGCCAATTGTTGTTGTTTGAACCCCTATTGTTGTTCCAATTGTTGTTCCGGTTGTTGTTATTGCCATTCCAATTGTTATTCCGGTTGTTGTTCCGGTTATTGTTGTTGTTGTTGCGGTTTGTGTTATCACCGCCATTGTTGTTGTTGCCCAAATAGCCAACATCTTTCCCTTGTTGCTTTGGAAAGTTGGTCTTGATAGCCTCCTTCAACTCTTTGATCTCATTGTTGAGGGAGAAAATCTGATTTTGAGCTTCATGTGTGAGCTTTGCTCCTTGCTCCACACGATTTCCCTCCACTTTCCGGTGGGAATACTTCTCTATGACTCTTGCTTGCTTCTCAATGAAGTCCCAAGCGTCATCTTCTCTCATATCCATGAATGTTCCACATGAGAGGGATTGGAGGTTGAATTGCGTTCCCGCATCCAGCCCCTTATAGTAAATCTCCAGCAAGGCAAGTTTGGATATGCCATGATGAGGGCAATCCAAGAGCAAATCCTGAAACCTTTCCCAAGATTGAAACAAACTTTCGTTAGGTCTCATTGAAAAAGCATTAATCTTACCTCTAAGTTCCGCCGTTTTGGATGGCGGAAAGAATTTGGTGAGGAACTCCGCGGAAAGGTCTTCCCACGTGTCTAGTTTCCCACTAGGAAGAGCTTGGTACCAAGACAACGCTTTCCCTTTCAAAGAGAAGAAGAAGGGCTTGAGCTTGTAGTTGTTGGTAGTAGCATTCTTCGGTCTCATCGTCTCCATCATACACTCAAAATTTTGCAAGTGTTGGTGTGGAGATTCAGTTCTTGTCCCGCCAAATTAGTTTTGGCGAACAAGAGTAATGACTTGGGGGTTGAAGCTAAACCCTTGTACATCTTCAGCATCAAAATTCACGCCCAAGCGGCGTGGTTGTTGTGTTGGATCCATCCGCTGGCCAAGAGTTCTTGGCTCATCATCCACACGTTCGATCCTTGCGTTCCTAGGTGGAACACGGCGATTAGCAGCTCCCCGTGGATGGAAAGGATTTACATTGATCGTGGGATCAATTTCTTCTAGCGGTGGCATGGAAGAATCACTATCATCAGCGGATGAATGACTTATTCTTCTAGATCTTGATGCCCTTCTTGAGGATTTCTTGCTTCCCTTTAAGGTCGCTTAGCTCTATCCTCATTTGGAACATCATATCCTTTAGATCGTTAAATTCAGATTGATGACGATCCATTTCATCCCGGCGGATGTTCTCATTCCATTGGAGTTGAGCTTCTTTCTCGGCTAACTCCGCCTGAAGATCGCGCTCGTGTTCTTCAGCCATCTTCTTTTCCTTGCGCTTTTGCCTTAAAGTTTTCTCTAGCTCTTGATCAAGAGGTAAGAGATCTTCGGTGTTCCTAGACCTGCGCATGCACTCAAAGTAATATCAAACAACGAGAGCAAGCTCCCAAGCTTGACAACCGGCAACCGAATCCGGCCGAAACAAAATCCCCGGCAACGGTGCCAAAAACTTGTTCGCCCCTAAACGTGTGTGTAAATAAGCTTTAATTATAAAACTAGAATCAAGCAAGCGAACCCGCAGTGTACGGATCGATATAGTTAAGCAAGAATTCCAGAGTATCGAACACAGGGATTTTGGTGGGAACAAATTCAATTGCAGATTATCAAGCGAGTAAATAAGAGAGGTTTTGCAAATATTGGGAAAACAACAATCCTAAAGATCCAAGTATCCAGCCGTGACAATCGATTCAAGATATACTAATGATATAAAGACAGAGTTGAGATATGCGAAGGTATGCTAATGTAAGGTAATCGTACGGTGAAGTTCCAAAAACCTTATATGACTCACCTACAAGACACTCTCTATACAGGTTGTTGAGGCTTCAATATAGAAAGGTTCTAAAGGTAAGAATTAATGTCAAATACCCAAACTTATAATCCAAGGATCGAGACTAACTTAACCGATTAAGGTTGTGACACTCACAATCGAGGTAGAGGTTGTTGAGGCTTCACTACCACCTAGAAAAGGCAAGCCTAAACTAAGTTAAAGCAAATCTTTAACTTTGGATTGAATTAAAAGCAGGTTCGTAAACTTAAGGGAAATTACGGGTGGATCTTGAGATTCCACGGTCGTGGAACTCAAGAACAAACCGTGATTTAGGGTTTGTCGACGATTCTCTCTAACTCTCAGGGTCTAATCTGTTTATGATTGATCTATCATCATCTAAGCCACAACTATCAACCCTTCACCTTAGAATTGTTAAGGGTTTTTAGCCAATAACAGTCATATTGATATTAAATTCAAGAATCAAAAGATTGAAAGATGAAAACATCCGAAAACTTTCAATAAACTTCAAACCAATCTCAATGTCACAATCAAGAACTAATATCGCCACAATATTCAGAATAGAACAATTAACACAATCTTAGGTAAGAAGGAAGAACGGGATGTCAATCCATTTTCTAAATCAAACCTAAACAAGAAGAGAAGTCTTCTTGCAACAATCTTCCGAATCTTCCGTAAATCCGGAAATCTCAATCACAATCTCCACCAAAGTGCGAGATTGGGGCAACTCCAAAAGATAAGCGCATATTACGTCTTTTGCAAAAACCGCGGAAATCTCCAAGTCGCGGCGTAGGCGAAAATCTCTAAGCGATGATGCAAACAAGCACGTAAGCGGGGTGTAGCGAGGATGCTGGAATCTCCCTTCGTCCGTCTTTTTATAGGGCAAGATAAAATGTCGGCCCGGCCCAATCTTCAAAAGATCGTGGCTTCAAAATGTGGCGAAAAAGATTGCCAAGATCACGGTCGTGGAAGGATCCACGACCGTAATTTAGAGCGTGGAAATCAACACGGTTTGGACCATGGATTCCACGACCGTAAAAGCTCCTGGAATGAACCACGCTTCTCCTGCAGGGTTCCAAGGCCGTGAAACTGAACGTGGTTCATAGTACGGCCGTATTTTAGAGCGTGGTTTAGGGCAAGAACGTGATTCTTCCCTAGCCTCGTGCATTCCTGAAGTTGACATCCATTTTGCTCCTAAGAATGCCCTCAATCCATGGACATACTCAATCAACTCGTCCTTGCTCGATTTCGTTCGGAAATGGCTCTCAATCACCTATAATCAACATAAAGCTAGTGTAGACATCCATATCGACAATATAGGCAAACTAGCTCACAAATGCAACAATGTTCAATCAAAGACTATCAATATGAATTAAATACACTTAGAAAATGTGCCTAAAGTATCACAATATTTCATGCTAACACTTACCTCTAAGTTCCGCCGTTTTGGATGGCGGAAAGAATTTGGTGAGGAATTGCGCGGAAAGGTCTTCCCACGTGTCTAGTTTCCCACTAGGAAGAGCTTGGTACCAAGACAACGCTTTCCCCTTCAAGGAGAAGAAGAAAGGCTTGAGCTTATAGTTGTTGGTAGTAGCATTCTTCGGTCTCATTGTCTCCATCATACACTCAAAGTTTTGCAAGTGTTGGTGTGGAGATTCACCGCTTGTCCCGCCAAATTGGTTTTGGCAAACAAGAGTAATAACTTGAGGGTTGAAACTAAACCCTTGTACATCTTCAGCATCAAAATTCACACCCAAGCGGCGTGGTTGTTGTGTTGGATCCATTCTTTGGCCAAGAGTTCTTGGCTCATCATCCACACGTTCGATCCTTGCATTCCTACGTGGAATGCGGCGATTAGTAGCTCCTCGTGGATGGAAAGGATTTACATTGATCATGGGATCAATTTCCTCTAGTGGTGGCATGGAAGAATCGCTATCATCGGCGGATGAATGACTTCTTCTTCTAGACCTTGATGCCTTTCTTGAGGATTTCTTGCTTCCCTTATTCTTAAGGTCGCTTAGCTCTATCCTCATTTGGAACATCATATCTTTTAGATCGTTAACTTCAGATTGATGACGATCCATTTCATCCCGGCGGATGTTCTCATTCCATTGGAGTTGAGCTTCTTTCTCCGCTAACTCCGCCTGAAGATCGCGTTCTTGTTCTTTAGCCATCTTCTTTTCTTTGCGCTTTTGTCTTAGAGTTCTCTCAAGCTCTTGATCAAGAGGTAAGAGATCTTCGGTGTTCCTAGACCTGCGCATGCACTCAAAGTAATATCAAATAACGAGATCAAGCTCCCAAGCTTGACTACCGGCAACCGAATTCGGCCGAAACCAAATCCCCGGCAACGGCGCCAAAAACTTGTTCGCCCCTAAACGTGTGTGTAAATAAGCTTTAATTATAAAACTAGAATCAAGCAAGCGAACCCGCAGTGTACGGATCGATATAGTTAAGCAAGAATTCCAGAGTATCGAACACAGGGATTTTGGTGGGAACAAATTCAATTGCAGATTATCAAGCGAGTAAATAAGAGAGGTTTTGCAAATATTGGGAAAACAACAATCCTAAAGATCCAAGTATCCAGCCGTGACAATCGATTCAAGATATACTAATGATATAAAGACAGAGTTGAGATATGCGAAGGTATGCTAATGTAAGGTAATCGTACGGTGAAGTTCCAAAAACCTTATATGACTCACCTACAAGACACTCTCTATACAGGTTGTTGAGGCTTCAATATAGAAAGGTTCTAAAGGTAAGAATTAATGTCAAATACCCAAACTTATAATCCAAGGATCGAGACTAACTTAACCGATTAAGGTTGTGACACTCACAATCGAGGTAGAGGTTGTTGAGGCTTCACTACCACCTAGAAAAGGCAAGCCTAAACTAAGTTAAAGCAAATCTTTAACTTTGGATTGAATTAAAAGCAGGTTCGTAAACTTAAGGGAAATTACGGGTGGATCTTGAGATTCCACGGTCGTGGAACTCAAGAACAAACCGTGATTTAGGGTTTGTCGACGATTCTCTCTAACTCTCAGGGTCTAATCTGTTTATGATTGATCTATCATCATCTAAGCCACAACTATCAACCCTTCACCTTAGAATTGTTAAGGGTTTTTAGCCAATAACAGTCATATTGATATTAAATTCAAGAATCAAAAGATTGAAAGATGAAAACTTCCGAAAACTTTCAATAAACTTCAAACCAATCTCAATGTCACAATCAAGAACTAATATCGCCACAATATTCAGAATAGAACAAACAAACACAATCGTAGATAAGAAGGAAGAACGGGATGTCAAACCGTCTTCTAAATCGAACCTAAACAAGAAGGGAAATCTTCTTGCGAATATCCTTCCGAATCTTTGATCTTCCGTCAATCCGGAAAACTCAACAGCAATCTCCACCAAAAGTGCGAGATTAGGGCAGCTCCAAGGATGAGCGCAAATTACGTCTTTTACAAGAATCGCAGAAATCTCCAAGTCACGGCGTAGGCGCAAATCTCTAAGCGAAGGTCTAAGCGGCGATGTAAGCGAGGATGATAGCGGATATTTAAGCGAGCATGATAGCGGAGATGTAAGCGAGCATGACGGAATCTCTCTCCGTCTGTCTTTTTATAGGGCAAGATAAAATATCGGCCCGGCCCAATCTTCTGAAAGATCGTGGCTTAAAATGTGGGGAAAAAGATCGCCAAGATCACGGTCATGGAAGGTTCCACGACCGTAATTTAGAGCGTGGAAATCAACACGGTTTGAACCATGGATTCCACGACCGTCAAAGCTTCTGGAATGAACCACGCTTCTCCTGCAGGGTTCCACGGTCGTGGAACTGAACGTGGTTCGTAGTACGGCCGTATTTTAGAGCGTGGTTTAGGGCAAGAACATGATTCTTCCCTAGCCTCGTGCATTCCTGAAGTTGACATCCATTTTGCTCCTAAGAATGCCCTCAATCCATGGACATACTCAATCAACTCATCTTTGCTCGATTCCGATCGGAAATGGCTCTCAATCACCTATAATCAACATAAAGCTAGTGTAGACATCCATATCGACAATATAGGCAAACTAGCTCACAAATGCAACAATGTTCAATCAAAGACTATCAATATGAATCAAGTACTCTTATAAAACGTGCCTGGAATATCACAATATTTCATGCTAACACTCACAAGATGATAAATATATCAACAACTCGCTCAACTCAAAAGTCTAAGGCATCTCACACAAACGATCTACGCCAGATCGTTTGACTCTCATTCTAGGACCGCATCCTAGAATCTATAGCACTCACATCTCCCTCAACACATAAGGAGATCGCTCGAAAACCTACAACCTCTCCTAAGATCATACTCAACAGCCAAGAGCAATCTATAAGTCTATGAAGTCCAACATGCTCACCACACTCACCTAAGGTCTCAAAAGCCACTACATGACATTCTCATTCATCCTATGTCCAAACCTATCATGATACTAACATAAAAATATCTAGGATCATCAAATAACACAAGCTCAAGGGAGGGCACTCACCACGCAAAGGCACGGACTCGGAAGAAGGAAGAACAACCGCGAAAGGGAGAAGAAGACCGCAAGGGCGTGCTGGATGAGCCAGAGGCCGCTCCTGCGGCTCCTGGTGGCCGCCCCTGCGGCTCCTGGTGGCCGCCCCTGCGGCTCATGATGGCCACCCCTGCGGCTCAGTGCAATGGCCGCCCCTACGGCTCTGAAGATCCGCCCCCGCGGTCGAACTGTAGAAGGTCGTCTTCTTCGCCTTTGAATGTGGATCCTTGGATCTAATGTCCTTCTCTCCTTGATGGGCCTTCTCCAAACACCAACCACTGCTCTTAGGCTCCACTCCTTGACCTAATCGAGCTTAGAACAAGCACATGCAAAGGATTTGATGAACAAGCTTCTCTCAAGCTTCATCCATGGCTATGGATGCAAGAGGGGAAAAGGAAGGGTAAACATCAAGGATAAAGAAGGGAGGAAGGGGAAGAAGCTTACCACACTAGATTGGATCTTCTTCTACTGTAGTCCACACATGCAAGATCTCCAAAGAGCAAAGAGGGAAAAAGAGAGAAGAATAGAGGAAATGGGAGAAGTGAAGAACGTGAAATGAGAGCCAAAGGGAAAAGAGGGAATCATCGGCTGCAAAAGGTGAGAGGGAACCAAGAGGTCAGCTGACCTCTTGTCCCCTAGGCACAAGCAACGAGGGGTCCAAGCTTACGAGGTAAAACGCGGTGCCGGAATAAGGAATAAAACTCGTTACTCAGCATCCCATGCCTGCGGGGAAAATTGAGCCGCTAACGCGGGAGATCGATAAACCGCTCAAGGATCGGAATACAAATTTCGGATGTTACATGAACTCAAAGGAAGCACTCAACAAGTTGCATTCATATTTGCGTAGTTGCATTGAGAGGTCATTTGGGGTTTTGAAAGCTCGATGGAAGATTCTAAGAGTCATGCCCTCTTACACAGTGGACACTCAAGTTGACGTAATACTAGCATGATTTGCATTACATAACTATGTAATTAAAGCTAGTAATGAACCATTAGGAAGTGATGTACCAAAAGACATGAATTTTGAAGATGAATTTGAAGAAGTAAATGAGGAACAAATTCAGAAAGCAATGGGGATGACGAAGAGGAGGATACAAGTGTTGGAGGTGAAACTAAATACATACGAGATCAAATAGCCAAGATGATATGACAACGAAAAGCATAAGCATGAAATAGATGACTTCTTTTCTGATAATGATATTGTCCACTTTTGGTCCTGATGGGTTTTTGAACATATTTGTGAGCACTAACATATGTTTTGATGCAATTATCATATGTATTTACTCATAAATTTTTGAGGAAATATTATGATGAGATCCTCTATTTTGTAATGACAATAGTTGCATTTTGTGAAGCTTTATGACTCCATTATGTGAAGCTTGTGAATGTATTTTATAAATCTTATGTTGTTGTCATGCTTGTATTGTTATCATGTAATGTTTTTCCTTTTATACAAATCATATATTGTTGTCATGCTTGCATTTTTTATCATGTGACATCTTATCCTGAGTAGTGTTGCTCCACGTGGCAATCTTATGACATTATAAACATTCAATCTCTAGTTACCTAACCAGTTCCTAATTTTGTATTATTAGTATTGGTAGAATAGATAAATAGTGTAGAATATCTTTTATATTATTAGTATTGGTAGAATGGATTAATAGTGTATAATATCTTTTGAATTAAGATTATGACTATATTTTTCAACCCAATGTACAAATATTATTTAGCAGTTGCAGAATATCTCAACGCAGGTGATAGGTGATGGAATCACTATCATTTAGGATAGTTTTTAGAGTCTTTTTGTTGCATTAGTGTCGGTTTATGCTACTAACTCCTTGGTCCAGAAGAAGAAGACTAGAAGCAGCTAAGGAAGGAGTTATAAGCACTTAGGAGTGAAGATCGATCACGAAGCAAAGCTTCTGTTACCTCACCGCCCCAGCGGGTCCTTGCAGCCGCCCCGGCGGGTGACGCTTTCCACCAGAGCGTTCCCTGCGTCTTCGCCAACGCCTGCCATGAAGTATGTCACGGCCCCTACGCCACTCCTTGGCGCCCCTGCGGTGATCTACCCTGAAGAGACGAAGACCAGCTCCCCTGTGCCTTCCACTACGCCCCTGCCTGCGCCTCAACTTAGGAGCTGGAAGACGAAGAGGCTGTGTCACCGGCCCTGCGCTGACATAGGGACGCCCCTGCGGTTTGGCATCAAAAACGCCAGGAAAACGAAGGGTCAGACGTTGAAGAGCATTGAAGATCCGCCCATGCGGAATTGCTTAGCCGCCCCAGCGGCCTTGAAGAAGATCAACCATTTTGCCTTCACCGCCCCTGCGGACCTGAAGGCCGCCCCTGCGGTTTAACGCCAGAAGTTTTACTCCGGCTGTTTACACCACCTTTATGGCATTAAAGGTGGCTGTTTAAGGCTGGCCTTTTACTCCTAATTAGTGTCTTATGTAGTATAAATAGTCCTTGGCTGATTGCTAGAATCATCCATGCTTTTCCACACAAAAATCCAATCTAGAATTGAGTTTTCCATTGTAATGAGTTGCTAACTCCCTTGCTACATTGGGTTGGTTTGAAGCTGCGTTGTTACTTTGGTTGTAAGTTCTTTTTAACATAAGTTTTTATTCAGTAATGCTTTGTGTTTCCTTGAATTACATGCTTAGAATCAACCTAGTGTAGATTCACTCATCATTGTCTTACTTGTCGCGTTAATCGTTTTCTTGAGTTTTTGTGTGCATCAATTCAACCAAACCCCCCCCTTTGTTACTTGTTACTATAATCGATAATTGCATCTAAAATACCTTAACTCTCTTGGGTTCGACCCTTACTTATCTGCTATACTTGTTCTTAGTGCTATGTCAGGATTTACTTTTGATTGGGTATAGACGACCATAGAAATACCTTCAGTCAAATTTTGGCGCCGTTGCCGGAGAGTTTTAGTGTTTTATTGTTATTATTGATTATTGGTTTGAACCATTTTTATGGTTCAAACCCATGCTACTAATCCCAATCTTGCTACTTTTGATCCAGAAATCGAGAGGACGCACATCCGGCAACGAAGACAACAACAACTTCAATAAGAGATGGTTGACCGTACTCTTCGTCAACTTACGCAGCCCACCTTGGCTCAAAACCCTCTTGCGGTCACTATACCGGCATTAGGGGAAGGAGTAAACTTTGAGCTCAAGCCGGGCCTCATTCACTTGCTTTCATTCTTCCATGGGCTAAGTGGAGAAGACCCCATCAAGCATCTTGGGAAGTTCCATACAGTATGTATGAGCATGAAGCTGACCAATATTACCGAAGAACAAATCAAGATGAGGGCATTCGGTTTCACACTCAAAGATTCCGCGGATGATTGGTATTACCACCTTCCATCTGGGAGTATCGAGACTTGGGTGAACCTTCACAAGACATTTTTGGAGAAATACTTTCCAGCCAAGAAGGCCAATAGCTTGAAGAAAGCTATAAGAAACATCGAGCAAGAGGTGAATGAAACTCTCTACGAGTACTTCGAGAGGTTTGCACGCCTCCGATCTAGCTGTCCTTTTCACGGATATTAGACTCAAGATCTAGTCTTGTACTTGTACAATGGCTTGCTAGACAATGAAAGGAGGATTGTTGATGCGGCTTGCGGAGGTAATATTCTTAACTCTACTCCTGACCTTGCTTTGGAAAAGATATAGGAACTAGCGGAAGGGACTCGGAACTTTGGAAGAACCCCGGCTAAGAAAGGAGTTCATGCTGTGAGTTCTGGGAAGAGCGAGATTTCCACCGAGCTCGCGGAGTTAAAGGAAATGGTGAAGAGACTAACACTTACGGGAACCCCACAACAGCTCAAAGCTTGTGGAGTATGTGCTGACCCATACCATCCGACGGACATGTGTCCACAAGTCAAGGATGACGATGTTGAGGTGAACGCAATGGGTTATGGACAACCACAACAGCAAAGACCTAGGAACGACCCTATGCGCAGAATTTCATGCCAAACTGGCATGACCAACAGAATTTTCGTTGGAGGGATCAACAAAACCAACAACAGCAGCCCCGTCAAGGTAAGTGCCAATCAATTGAGGATATGTTGCAGGTTTTGACTAAACACTTTGCTACTCATGTCCAAACAACATAATCTAGCATCAAGAACCTTGAAAAATAGGTTGGTCAAATGACGGAAGCCATTACAAGAATTAAAACCAGGGCCTCCGGTGAATTACCTTCTCAAACGGTTATAAACCCAAAGGTAATACTGGAAGAGGCTCGATCATAGAGGAAGGGTCCCTACGTTGAGCCAACGACGTAAAACAAAGACGTTGCTCTGGAGGCAACCCGAAGGAATAAGAAGAGGAGTTCTGTCAAGAAAACCGCCCCTGCGGCTCTGAATCCCCACCCCTGCGGTGACACCCATGGCCAGCACCGCCCCCGGCACTTGGCCAGCGCCTGCTCACGTTGGTCACCGCCCCCGCGGTGACATCCCTACGCCCCTGCGGCGGCCACCCTTGACACACATCCTCAGCTCCGCCCCCGGCGCTAAGGCTGCGTACCCTCTCTCCATTGTCACCGCCACCGCGCTGACGAAAACCGCACCTACGGTTCTGTTAAGGAAAGAGAAAAAAATAAACTTCCCAAAAATAACCTACATCTACCGCCCTCTTCACTCCCTCTCCATTCATTCTTCGAAACCTAGCCGCCTCACCTCCCACGCCCTTGCGCCCTCCGGAAGCTCTCACCAACCACTTCATCACGCCCCTGCGCCACCTCCTACAACCTAGTGTCACCACACCCTTTCCACCACCTTCACACAAACACCACCTCGACCCTCTCACTCTCAACCTCCACTGTTCTCCCTCCGGCGATGTCTGCAACAACAAAGAAGACACCAGAATAACTCCATCGCTACCACCTTCGCCAAAACTCTAAAATCTCCCTCTGCTCTTCGCCCGCCCCTACAAGCCTTCGCCCCCGCGCCGTGCCGCACCCGCGCCTACTTCAGTCGCCCATGCGGAAATCACGATAGTAGGTTCGTCTATTGATCAAATTTCTGAACTTTCTAACTCCTTTGCTTGATTAACTGCAAGAGATGGAGAATAAGAAGAAATAAAAGTATCGGAAGGTGAGAAGGATCGGTATAGGATTGCTCAAAGCCAGGAAGTGTACTCAACTCGGTTCCTAGACGTTCCCACCTTGGAACATTTGGGCATGTTGGAGAGCATGCAGAAATTCCTCAACAACGCTGGGCTCGGGGATTTCCTGATAACGACCGCCCCAACGTACCCCGAGCTCAGCCGCCAATTCATCGCCACATTCAAAATGGAAGTGGAGGACCACCTGTGTGTTGGACTGTCATTCAAGTTCAACAAAAGGAAGTACACATTGGATTACACCCAACTACAGGAGGCATTCGGAGTGACTATTGCTGCCTCCGACGACTGGTTGGAACCCATACCGACACCTGATTTGATGGAGTTTTGGCAGGCCGCCACCAGGTCTGAGTTTCGTGCAGGGGGTGAGTACTCCAACAAATTCACTCACCCCTGTTTGAGACTCATCTCGAAGGTTTTCATGAGTGTCTTCTGTGGACACAAGGAGGAAAACAAGGTCGCTCTCAAGGACCTTCCATTGCTATACGCTTGCCTCTCCACAAACGACTGGGTATCAAATTGGCCATACCTCTTCCTTACCGCTTTGAAGCGGATTAGGAAGAATGAGCCACGAGACATTGTGGGAGGCGGGATCATCACCTTATTAGCTGCACGGGTGATGGATCTTGATGTCCTGGAGGACGGACTGGAGGCCTCACTTTATACGGAGGATATGTTGAGGAGGTGCAGGCTCCTCAGGAGAGACGGGGAGCATCGTTTTTGGATCTCACTTGCAGATGGGAGTCACATCACATACCTACCCCGACGACTTCCATTGGGAGACAACCTCGCCGATCTGTATCTACCAGCTCACCCAGTTCCTCCGAGACGGCCTCAGGTATATATTGTTGGGAGATACGCAGTAGGTTCCAGCCGGGGCAACACCACTGATGAGGAGATGCCAATGGCAGCACACGACAGTCAGACCATGGAGAGTCTGCTGGCTCAGATGGCGGCCTTGACCACACAATATCAGGCATGGTAGACCGAGTACCAGTGGTCCATGTTTGAGCAGCAGCAGGCGTGGCAGTCCAGTTTCGCCTCCTCTATGACCACTCACTTCGACCACCGTCAAGATGCGTGGCAGACGGCTCATCAACAGCAGTTGGAGACTCAGTAGCTAGCTTGGCAAGCTAGCTATGAGACTTCATTTCGAGAGAGGATGGAGGCTCAGGAGGGTTGTATCGACACGCTCTACCGCCGGCAGGAGCACTTCTTCAGCCACTTCCCGTACTCGCCGGAGGATGGTCCGGATGGTCCAGCCGGATCATCCCATTGAGGGGTACATTTCTCTTCCCTTTCCCCACATTTATCTTTGCTTCATTTCCACTTTGAGGGCAAAGTGTACTTCAAGTATGGGGGAGGGACATATCATTGTTTGTACAGTTTTATTAAGTTGTTTTGAGTTGTTTTTGCATTTTGAATTCAGATTAAAATTCAGTAAAAAAAAGAGAAAAAAAAAAGGAAAAGCCAAAGATTATGAAAAGAGGCATGAAATCCTTGGATAAACCGAAAACCGGAAAAGACGGTTTAGGCAAAAAGAAGGTAGTCCGACCAACCTTAGGCCGGTGCAAAAGTGGACTTGAGGGATCTGAGTTCAAGTGAGAAAAGAAGAAGCGTGGCAAGGTGAAAACCCGAAAGGGCGCCTTGGCAAAATGAGCGACACCGAGTGTAGGTTTCCCTTCCAGCGTGTGGCGACATAAGAAGGGGGGTCATAAGGAGGTTGTCCGGATAGGTCACTCTTGAAGCGATAACGATGGTAGTATTTCTTTTTCTCACATTTCCTCTCTTTTCCTTCTTTCTTTCTTGGCTTTTCTCTTGTTTTCATTGTCTTTTCTTGCTTACCCATACTTCCTGAGGCTTTTTGAATCTAGTTGCTGTCATTTGTTTTACTCGGGACGAGTAAAAGGTCTAAGTATGGGGGAGTTTGATAGGTGATGGAATCACTATCATTTAGGATAGTTTTTAGAGTCTTTTTATTGCATTAGTGTCGGTTTATGCTACTAAATCCTTGGTCCTGAAGAAGAAGACTAGAAGTAGTTAAGGAAGGAGTTATAAGCACTTAGGAGTGATCATTGACGAAGCAAAGCTTCTGTTACCTCACCACCTCAACGGGTCCTTGCAGCCTCCCCAGCGGGTGACGCTTTCCACCAAAGCGCTACCTGCGTCTTCGCCAGCTCCTGTCATGAAGTATGTCACCGCCCCTACGCCACTCCTTGGCGCCCATGCGGTTATCTACCCTGAAGAGACGAAGACCAGCTCCCCTACGCCCCTGTTTGCGCCTCAACTGGGAGCTAGAAGACGAAGAGGATGTGTCACCGCCCCTGCGCTGACATAGGGACGTCCCTACGGTTTGGCATAAAAAATGCCAGGAAAACGAAGGGTCAGACGTTGAAGAGCATTGAAGATCCGCCCCAGTGAAATTTCTTAGCCGCCCCAGCGGCCTTGAAGAAGATCAACCGTTTTTGCCTTCACCGCCCCTGCGGACCTGAAGGCCGCTTCTGCGGTTTAACGCCAGAAGTTTTACTCCGGCTGTTTACACCACCTATATGGCATTAAAGGTGGTTGCTTAAGGCCGGCCTTTTACTCCTAATTAGTGTCTTATGTAGTATAAATAGTCCTTGGTTGATTGCTAGAATCATCCATGCTTTTCCACACAAAAATCCATTCTAGAATTGAGTTTTCCATTGTAATGAGTTGCTAACTCCCTTGCTATATTGGGTTGGTTTGAAGCTGCGTTGTTACTTTGGTTGTAAGTTCTTTTTAATATAAGTTTTTATTCAGTAATGTTTTGTGTTTCCTTGATCTCCATTGTCTACTTGCATGTTCACTATTGCTTGAGATTGATCACCTTAGGTTCTAAAGTGCATGCAAACAACTAGGATTATTAGGTTCCGGGTTCGGGTCTTTAATATAGTAGTCACTTTAAGTAATAACGGGTTGTAATTACTTAAAGAAAAGGAACACAAATATAAAGATAAGTTTAACGGGTTTAATCTTCTCTTTATATCCCTTAGTCTTTCTTTGAAAGCTAACTTGTTATTTGTTCTTGTAGGTTTACTGAACATTAACCGGTTAAGTTGTGTTGATGCCGGTTGGCTCAACACATATATATGATTGAGACGGGAGATTACTTAAAAACTTGTAAAAGGAACTCACCAAAGTAGCAATTGCATGTTTAGAATCAACCTAGTGTAGATTCACTCATCATTGTCTTACTTGTCGCGTTAATCGTTTTCTTGAGTTTTTGTGTGCATCAATTCAACCAAACCCCCCCTCCCTTTGTTACTTGTTACTATAATCGATAATTGCATCTAAAACAACTTAACTCTCTTGGGTTTGACCCTTACTTATCTACTATACTTGTTCTTAGTGCTAAGTCGGGATTTACTTTTGATTGGGTATAGACGACCATAGAAATACCTTCAGTCAGCAGGTGATCTCTTATGGGTTGAAATCAAGTCTGGTTCGAAAAATGGGTAATCTACCTTCTTCATTCACACTTGGAGTTTGTTTCAGAAGAGTGGTCGTGTCATTGATATCCTCACCACTTTTTATTCGGTTATTTGCATTGTTCATTTTGTTGTGTAAGTGTGTAACTATTTATTTAGGAAAGAATGATCACTAGCAACCACTATTTGAGATGACAATATGTTCTTTTGATTGATATACTTTTTCACTCTACCTCGTCCTGCTTAGACAAAATATAACTCGTATGCTTGATATGTGCTCATTTATTTTTTAGTAGTTTGTTATGTTTACTATACGCAGATTGAAAAATCAGTGGATGTTGTGTTGGAGGATGTCAAAATTGTATTTGCTTCTGATTGAAGGTGAAGGTATCATCCCATACATTGAGGATGTCAACATAAAATGTTTGACTCTAAAAGTATCTAAATGCTTGATAAACTATCTTGTTTGTGTTTCTAAACATTTAAAAGAGCAAAAAGAGAAATTGAGACGTTTTCAGTCATTTAGCTGGAATCTTGAATTTATAGTTTCAGTTGTATGTAAATATTAATACTTAGGGCCCGTTTGGTTTTAAATCCGGAATCGGAAACGGAATGGAAACGAATCTAGTCCATATGTATAACCTTGTTCATGAAAATTTTGGATTCATTCCTTATGATTTGAAGTAGTTGGAGTAGAGTTTGATTACTTTTAATACCCTATAGGGTAACAAAATGTGGGGAATCAAGTGCATTTTGCCTTCAACCACAAGGAATGATTCCATATAATTTCATGAATAAGGATATATATGGACTAAATTTGTTTCCATTCCGTTTCGGTTTCCGGAGTTGGAAACAAACGGGCCCTTAGTATAGTTCTTTCTGCTTTTTGAGCATGATTGGATTGGTTATTTGTAGGTGCCTCATTTTGTAGGTGTTGGACAGGGAAGACTCAAGATGGACATTCTTGTAACTATAGGTCATTGCTATAACAACATTGGTCATTAGCATGTAATTTGGTGTGCTAGCTATCTAACTTGCAGCTTACATGTAATTGTCAACTATTTGTCTTACATTTACTGTCATTGAAGTATACATAGGATAGGAGGACACAATTCTACATGACAAGCTAACATGCATGTATGCTCTAGGATGGTGGTAAACTAATTTTGGATCTCCTTATGGTTTTTATATCTATATGAATTGCTCTAGGATGGTGTCGACCTAGGTTGTTGACATTTCTACAAAATACTACTAAGCTTAATCCATGTGTTTGTTTACTGAACTAAACAAGTGGTGTTGGACAAAATAGGTTCAATGAACGCCAACACGTTGTCAAAGCAGAGGAAGAAACAGGAGCTAGCAGTTATGGATAACTTGACGAAAGGCTCAGACGACTCAATTCAATTAAAGAGGGCGACAACTCAACCTAAAAGTTATTAGTGATTGTGTGGACAACAAATGCAAAAACATGTTATAGTCAAGTGCTTAAAGAAAAGTGTAAATTTCATTTTACAACCCCTTAGTTTTAACTTTGTAAAAAACAGTATAATTTATAATTTTAGAGCAAAGTGAGTCCATCAGAAGAGTAGGAGCAAACAATTTGTACTTGTTGTTGCCTACTAAAGACTTTTGGTTTGCTATAACTCCTTGCATCAGTGAACCTTACATGTGTGCTTCCGCTTCCTTCTTGTCAAGATGATGAAAGACACTTCAACTTACTCTACAACTGCAACAATAAACTAGACCACACAAATTGATAACACATTCACTAGGGCTGCTAAGAAAATGTGCAACTACAACAACAAACCAAACCATGCAAAATGTGCAGCTGCAACAATAAACCAGAGCAAACAGACAAAATGAGGTCGTCAAACATCTTCATGCATTCAGCATACATCCAAGCATATCACAAAAACAGTCCCACATCATTATACTCAAAACAACAAGTTCGAACATGTCATGACTAAAACAACCTGCACCATAATATGGTTTATAATAAAACTTTCATAATACCATAAATATTACAATCATCCCTGAGTTACAAGCCATTTCACGACTTACAAAAGCAGTTGTACATACATCAACATACTAGAAATGTTGTCCTACATTTGTTACATAACCTGATTTACAAAACACTTCAAACCCTTATATTAGCCAGAATTGCAAGCATCCCAATAACAAACTGTTCAAAATATTAATACCTATTAATCATTACAAGTGCATTCTAACCGACACACATGTACTTTGAAATCAAGTACATTAATCCACACAAGATAAGACAAACTATGACGACCTTCATTCGCTTGTTTTAGGACTTTGAATTAAGATGAGATTTTAACGCCGAGGATGCAATATTTGGTCGCCACATCTGCAATTTGATCAATCAAGGCGTTGTTGTACACTTCAAGGGCATCAACTTCAACCTCTTGTCGCTTATTGATAGCCACCAACCGTTGTGTGAGTTCATAGTTTCCAACATACATCATATACCCAAATGATTGGTCTTCGGTCTTTCTAATTGTCCTCTCATCTTCTGTAGAAGTTTATTATATAATACGAGAACACAAATTTTTAAAAAAAAAACCAAAGCAAACTACAGGACACAACATACACATGATGAGGACAATACTTGTGGTAGTTTTTCTAGAAAACGTGAGCTCGTGTCCCAAACCCATTCATGTGTTGCAGATGGTTCAATCTCCCCTATGGGCTTCTCTATCAATTTTAGTCCCTCCTCCACTATATACAACTTAGGTACCCTTGTGATCATCAAACACATCCAAAAGGTCAATATATTTCATATTAAATATAAGCAATTACAATAATCAGATTCATTGATACTAATATGGATATTATAATAATTAGAAATAGGCAAAGTTAAAAGTCCAATTACTGACACCTTATCTTCAAAAAGGTCACCATCAATTTGTATTATTCACACCTTATCTTCATAACTCCACATACATACCACACTTGCAAAATAGTAATGACAACTTGAAAGTCTAATTACACAATCCCAATAATGGAACAAATTCAATAGGTAGACTGTTTAGTTATTTGAAATAGGCAAATAAACTCACTAACATGCATTTATAATCTTTTACCAAAGATATTATATAGCATTTATAATCTTTAGCATTAATTATCTTTTACCAAAGACATTCTTTTGGTTCTTTATGGAAACCATCCGTTATTAATAGGTTTTTAAACAACCAAAAAAGCATCCTTTTAATCAGATTCATTGAACAGAGAACAAAAGAAATCCTTATTCTTATAAACAAGTAAGGAAAACTCACTAAGTAGTAATCTGAAATAGGCAAATAAACTCACTAAGTAGTTCAATTTGAGAGATCTTTAGTATATTAGGGCCAATTAATGTTCAAGATCACATTGTCCACAACAGCAAGGAAAAAAATCTTATTCCTATAAATAAGTATCATGAATCTCAGGATTTGGATTACATTACCCATACAAAATCTCCAACATTCACACAAGGAAGTATAAACAAACCTTGAAAATGGAAGTGTCAAGGGGTAACAATGACAATGTAAGACCTCAGTTTTGCCTTCACCGCCCCCACGGTGAAGAAGGCCGCCCCTGCGGCCGAGGTGATCCGCCCCTGCGGATGACGACAGATCGTGCCCGATCTTTCTTCCGTTCTTTTTATCTTCCTTCCATAGATAGAATACCCGATATTCTATCCTATGGGCCGGTTTTCTGATCTTCTTTCTAAACCCTAGACGTCTTTCCGTCTATCTTTCCAGCCCGTCCCTATATATTCCTTCCTTTCCTCCTTTTTCCCGTTTCTTGCTATCGTCTTCTTCAACCCTAGAGTGCTGCAGCCTTGCCCTTGTGTCCTTGCTGAACGTGTAAGTTCTTCCTCCCTTGTTCTTCTTCACGTTCATGTGCTGTTGCACCTTGCTTCGCTTCTGTTTTGGTTTCTTCCTTTGCTCTTCTCTTTCTTCTTCTCCAAGGATCAAGCATGAGCCTTGATTCTTGTGGAGCGTTCCGTTGTTGATCATTTTTTGTTCACAGGCTCCCTTGGTTGAGTTGTAACGTGGTTGTACTTTGAGAAGAGCAAGCTTTGGCCCTTGCTGCGTTCCTTGCTGTCGAAGGAGTCGACAGTGCGTCTGCACTACAAACCGCCCCCGCGCTTGCATCTACCCGCGCCTGCGGCCATCCGCCCCTGTGCCTCGTCCAGCCGCCCCTATGGTTTCCTCTGCAATAACTCCCGTTCTTGTGAGTTACTTCCTTCCTTGCTTTCCTCGTTTCTTTCCTTACATCTTTTGGATATTGTTGACCTCCAGTGTATGCTGTAAGACTAGGGTTGAGCCCTTAGCATGTGTGGATCTCTTAGAGATCTTTGAGACTAGAAGTTATAGACTTCTAGCAACCGTTTCGTTCCTGATCCGTGATGCTTGTATGAACATGCTTTTCTTGCTCCTTTCCTGAGGGAAACTGAATATTCTCTGAGTTGTTCGCTGATCTTTGAGTTACCTTCGAGTGAGGTAAGTCCCTTGGACTTACTTAGCTTCATTCCTCGTATTTGTTGGATTGTATTGGCTTGTTTGTGTTGTTTATTCATGTTATAACGGATAACCGGACTAGGATTCACCCTTATAATCTTAATTGGACCCAGTGTATTATAACCGGGCGGTAACCGCTTGTCCAGTTCAGTATTGGGGAAACTGGAAAGTGCTCTTGCGACTCAAGCCTGCAAGCAACGGATAGTACTGATCTATTCCTGTTGGTAGACGGAAGTGAAGGCGAGTTTCGAAAGGATTCTCGTGTGACAAAAGAAGTTGAATTAGTAATGAATGACTTTAAGAAATAATAATTGGTTGTGTGCAAGCATGCTATATGTTTACGTTACCTTATGTGTGTTTGTTCCTTTACGCTATTGCTTATACCTAGAATGTTAGCTAACGGTTTTTACCGTCGTTGTAGATGTTCCGCAGGTTCAAGATGCTGCTGAGTGATCCGGATGGTGTGGTCAGCCGGGGTTTCCATACATTATAGGACGGGATCGGGTTATGTTTCTTTTGTTGTTTCCCTTTTGTTTTGAACTCGGTTGCGAGTCTTTTCCGTTTTGTTTTGTTTAAACCTTTGGTTTTATAATGAATTTTGGTTTTCATTCGTCTGTGCCTTGTTATAAGATCCATTTGTTGTTGCAACTCTGAGGGTCGGGACCAATTGTGCGGTCCTAGCCCGTAGCACTTCGAGTTCCCAGAACTTGGGGTGTTACAATATGGTATCAGAGCTCTAGGTTAGCAACAATGGCACTCGAAATCTTCTACAGGTCGGATGCATAAATAAATAGAACCCACAAGGGGTCTAACGTTTCCAAAAGGGGGTTTTTGTTTTTAAACCGTTGGTCTGGGATAGATGTACGGGCGACCACTACTACCTCCGCGGATCTCAACAGTGTAGTTTCTTATATGTTGACCTTTTTATGTGCTTTTTCTTGGATTTGTGCTTTAGCGGTAGCGTGACCTTATATCTATATATATAGTCTTATATATCTATCCTTATAGCATATGATGCGTACTAGAGCTACATCTGCTATGGGGCGAGGAAGGGGTCGACCACCTCTTCCACCTGCTGTTTGTGGACGAGAACGTGCAGAAGGACCTCCACTAGCTAGAGGTCGGGGCCAAGCCCCAACTGTTGATCCGCCTATCGCCGAGGCGTTCGTTGAAGAAGTTGTTGAGAGAGGTGTTCCCGAAGCAGGGAACGGGACAATCAAGAAGTCCGGTGCACTGAGAGCACAAACGATCGAGTCCGGTCATGATGTGAGCCCGCTGGACTTAAGAAACGAGACTGATGTGACAACACCAAGATCAACACCACCTCTCGCTCGAGCTAGAGCCCGCATGCTAGGCCAAACCACTTTGACCTACCATCCTTTCGGAGCTCCGGCATTTGAGGACGTCCATGACTATCACTTGGTGAACATGCTTGAGGCAATTGAGGATTCCGGATTACTTTAAAACTTGAACCTTAGATGTAACCTTTTTATTTTTATATTATGTGGTCATGCTTGATTTTATTTCATGATATAATGCTCACTAATGCATGATATTGTGGAATAATGAAGGTTGATTAATACAAGTGTTCACTTGTACTTAAGCCAACCTTTCAAGGGATTAAAACCACATTATTTTGGGATTTATTTTCAGCCACATTTTGGACCCTTGGAGCTCTAATTGGACGGCCATATTTATGGTTTTTAGGCCATTTATTTGCTTGAAGTTATTGGTTGAAAGTCTCTATGTTTGTCTTTATTCAATATCACAACTCTTGAACTTGTAAGCTATTAATGTTGGGAGTTAGTGCTGAATTTTCAGCCCATATAAGACCTCTCCCACTTACGTTTTTATTCAGAAAATAGAGTTGAGTTTCAATCAAAAAGTTGTGTTTTCACTTTGAGAAAAACAAACCTAGAGACTAAGGTGAGAGGTCAAAGTTTCAAAACCCACAAGGTGAGAGGCCGAGTGGTGTCCTTACGGTGCGAGGCTAGGAGGACAAAGGAGATCCAATTTCCGCAGTGAGATTCCGAGGAAAGAAGATCCTGAGCCAAGGAGATCCAAGGTGCGAGGCTGGACGCTCCTTGCTTGGCATATCCCATAAATCGAAAATAATCAAAAGAAGTGGTCGGAAGGAACAACACCGGTGGATCCTCGCGTTCAACTAACGAAGAGCGCATCAAGTGGTATTAGAGCCCAACGGTGCGATCTCCTCAAGCTTTCGGGGTACGAATTGCTTACCTAAACTTGTTTTTAGTTTTTGCAATTTTGAGTAGTTCCCCAAAATTTTGGTGCTTGCAATCTTCTTTTTTGTGAGTCTTTAGAGAGATCCTTATTGACCTATTATTCAAAAAAAAACGAAAGCATGCAACACATATTTTATATCATTCAGTAAAGCCGAGAAAATAAAAACAACAACAAAAGAAAAGAAAACAAAAGAAAAGAAAAAGTTGTTTGAGTGTTATCGTTGAAATTATTGTCAAAGTTGTCCTTGAGTGTTATAGAAATTGTTATCAAAGTTGTTCTTGAGTGTTCTAGCCAACCAAAACACAACCCGCACGTTTTGGGGAAAACGCTTGTATTGCTTTGACTAAGTACTTGTTAGGGACTAAGTAAATACTCGCCGGAAGGCTCGTATTTGTTGTTGCTTTTGTTGCCCTTTGTGTTTCCTTTTCTGAAGTTATATTGCATCTTGGAATACCTTATTTACCTTGTGCACTACCTTGGAAATTGGCGGAATTTTGTTACCAAGTGAAATATTTGAGTGGAGAACATTGCCTAGTGCATTGGAAAAGGTGAGGGAGAGCTTTGTCTCGAAGCAAAGGAAAAGGGGAGTTGTGTGAACCAAACACTATCCAACACTCGAGTGAGTGTGAGGGGAAATACACTTGAGAGAGGAGAGAGAGAGAAAGTTTTTTTGCTCCTAACCTTTTTTCCCTTTGAGTTTGTTTTGTGTGATAGGCGAAGAAACTAGACAAGGTGAAAAACGGCCGGTTTTGCGGTTTTGCGGAAAAAAGGCGTCCGAACTCAGAATTCCAATTGTTATACCTTTCCGAGAAGGGAAATGGGCCTCCGAGTCCAACTCACCGCTACGCCGTGATCTAAGGGCTTCTTTAGCCATCCGACACCGTTTCGGTCACGAAATCGGTATTTTTATTACTTTCGGTTTTGCCTTTGAAGTCCTTACTATTGGTTTTCCTTTGGTTTTGAACACCTACTTGCTTGTTGTTGGAATTAAACTTTGGACACTTGGTTTTGTTTGTTTCCTTGCTTGATTTGTAGTCCAAAACAGGATGACATCCGTCAATGGTAGTGGGATCAATCAAGCCTACCCACGTATTGACTGCCTTGAAGCCCAAATAGCGGAGCTTCTAAGAAGAATACCTCCCACCCCACCTGAACAAAGTCAAGGAGGTAGTAACCAGGGACCACCTCGTAGAGGCCGGGATCGGAGTGTGAGTGTGAATAGCCATGCAAGCAGAAACCGAGATAGATACCGGAACAGAAACCGGGACCATAGTCAAGCTTCTCGACATGATGACTCAGATGGTGAAGAAAATCATGGACACCACAATAGGAGGCGTTACCATGGATCAAAAGTGGATGTTCCAAACTTCACCGGAACAACAAAAGTTGAGACCTACATTGAGTGGGAGACTAAGGCTGAACAAGTCTTCCGTTATTATGAGTTTAACGAGTATGAAAAGATTGAAGCTGCTACTATTTATTTTGTTGATTTTGCTCTAACTTGGTGGCAGGAAGAATTGTAATATGTGGAGGCACATCAACAACCACGCATCAACACTTGGTTTGAACTCCGTAGAAGGATGCATGCTCGGTTCATACCTTCGGATTACAAGCAACAATTGTTGCTCAAACTTGAAAGGCTACGCCAAGTTAACCGAACTCCAGATGAATACCACAAAGAGTTGAGAACTCTCCTTCAGAGATCAGGAACCCGACAACCCGATAACTATATCCTAGCCAAGTTCTTGTCTGGGATTAACCCCGATGTATCCGAAATAGTTGAACAACTCCGACACACAAGCCTAACTGATGCCCTTCACCATGCTACCCACGCCTATAATAACATCCAAAAACGTAAGGCATTTGGATCATCAAGAAGAGGGATAAGTCATGAATCCACTGAACCCTCTCGAAATAATCGTCCTACCCACACAACCGATTCATCCCCAACAGTAGCTCCCAAGGCCACTTCCGCCTCTAACCCTAGTTGCCCTCTTCCAAGTGTCCCACCAACACCATAAATGAGCCGGACTAGAGAAGTGAAGTGCTACAAGTGTTATGAGCATGGTCATTATGCCCAAGAGTGCCCTAATCCCTGTAAGGTTTTATTGAATGCATTTGGGGAAGAGGTCACCGAGAATCATGAATCCGAAGATGACTATGAAACAATAGCTCCAATCATAGAAGGTGTTGAAGTTGAAGCTCATGCTCCTGTTGGAGATTTCTGCCTTGTCACTAAAAAGGCCCTACAAGCAAGCGAACTCGTTCCCGATGTCTCACAAAGGAAGAATCTCTTTAACACTCGTTGTTTAATTTCGGGGAAATTATTTACTATTATTATTGATAGTGGGTCTTGCTGTAACATTGTTAGTCAGGAGGTCGTTGCACACCTAGGACTCAAAACGAAGGCACACTCGCAACCATATTCGCTCCAGTGGCTCAACACCAACGCTCCCTTTCAAGTCAAGGAGCAATGTTTTGTTCACTTTGCCATCGGACCGTACCAAGACGACGTTGTGTGTGACGTGCTTCCAATCAAAGCTTGCCACCTCTTACTTGGGAGACCATGGCAGTTTGACCGAAGGGTGTTTCATGATGGTTACACCAACATATACTTCTTCACCATGGCCGGGAAGAAAGTAAAGTTCATGCCTCTCAGTCCATCCGAGATCATGGAAGACCACATGTGTAGAGAAAGGAAGAAGTTGGAGAAAGGTGAGGCCGCGTGGACAAAGGGAAAGACTAAGATAGTTCTTGAAACAACATCCGACCCCAAGACCCTACTCACCGTACGGTTACACGACGCCCGTCGAGCCCTACAAAGGGGGGGGGGATGTTTGCTTCCTTCTTGTTTGTGTAACAACTTTATCTACTATGAAAGCTAATGATTTGTCTTTGCCTTCTTGTATTTCAGGACTACTTGAGGAGTTCAAGGAGATTATGCCCGAAGAGATTTCCCTGGGACTACCCCCTATCCGAAGCATAGAACATCAGATTGACTTCATACCCGGGTCATCCATCCCGAGTCGGCCCGCATATCGAGCAAACCCGGTGGAAACAAAGGAGCTACAAGCTCAAGTGGAGGATCTTTTGAGCAAGGGATACATTCGGGAGAGTTTGAGTCCATGTGCCGTTCCTGTGCTATTGGTACCCATGAAAGATGGGAGTTGGAGGATGTGCGTCGACTGTCGTGCCATCAACCAAATAACTGTAAGGTACCGACATCCTATTCCTCGTCTTGATGATATGCTAGATGAACTTCACGGTGCTACTCTTTTCACTAAAATAGACCTTAGAAGTGGATATCATCAAATTAGGATGCATAAGGGTGATGAATGGAAAACTGCTTTCAAAACAAAGTATGGATTATATGAGTGGCTTGTAATGCCTTTTGGATTAACGAATGCACCTAGTACGTTTATGCGTCTAATGAACCATGTCCTACGTGATTTCTTAGGTAAATTTGTTGTGGTGTATTTTGATGACATCTTAGTTTATAGTCGGACGTTAGATGAGTATGTTGAACATTTGAGAAGTGTATTTCTAGTGCTTAAAGAACAATACTTGTTTGTAAACTTTAAGAAATGCCATTTTTGCTCGGAATCTGTGGTCTTTTTGGGTTTTGTGGTAGGAAAGGAAGGCTTTCGAGTGGACGAAGAGAAGACCAAGGCAATATTAGAATGGCCTCGTCCGACAACGGTCCCTCACATACGGAGTTTCAATGGACTAGCCGGGTTCTATAGGAGGTTCGTTCGGGACTTTAGCACCATTGCCTCCCCCTTCACCGAGTTGACCAGGAAGGGCGTGCGATTTGAGTGGGGATCCACTCAAGAGGAGTCCTTTATGATACTTAGAGAGCGGCTGACCCATGCCCCCGTTCTTGTGCTTCCGGACTTCTCGAAAACTTTCGAGATAGAGTGTGACGCTTCGGGAATCGGGATTGGAGGAGTTTTGATACAAGAGGGACACCCCGTAGCCTACTTTAGCGAGAAATTGGGAGGAGCCGCCTTGAACTACCCTACATACGACAAGGAGTTATACGCCTTGGTTTGTGTCCTCCAGGTTTGGGAGCACTATCTTTTACCTCGTGAATTTGTTATACATTCCGATCACGAGTCGTTGAAGTATTTGAGAGGACAAACCAAGTTGAACAAATGCCATGCACGCTGGGTGGAGTATATTGAGGCTTTTCCATATGTTGTGCGCTAGAAGAAGGGAAAGGGCAACATCGTAGTTGATGCGTTATCTCGTAGGTACACACTTCTTTCTTCCTTAGATGCATGTGTTTTGGACTGATTCGTGATTTATATGCTCTTGATGTGGACTTCTGGGACATTTTTGCACTTTGTTTACGCTCTAGTAGTGACTCTCATGCTAGTAGTTATTACATTCATGATGGATATTTGTTTAGAGCTTCTAGGTTATGTTTGCCTACTTGTTCTTTGAGAGCTTTGATTGTTTTAGAGGCCCATGGAGGGGGATTAATGGGTCATTTTGGGGTTACTAAGACTTTACGCATATTGAGGGAGCACTTTTATTGGCCTAAGATGAGAAATGATGTAGAGAGATGTTGTGCTAGTTGTGTACCTTGTCGTAAGGCTAAGTGTAAGGCTAACCCACATGGATTATATTTACCCTTGCCCATTGCTAGCTCACATTGGGAAGACATTTCCATGGATTTTGTCCTAGATTACCTCATTCTAGGAGAGGACATGATTCCATTTTTGTGGTTGTTGATAGGTTTTCTAAGATGGCGCATTTTATTGCTTGTAGTAAATCTGATGATGCGTCAAATGTGGCTAACCTTTTCTTTGAGCATATTGTTAAGCTGCATGAGATACCTAGGTCAATTGTGTTGGATCGAGACTCTAAGTTTCTTAGTTATTTTTGGAAGACACTTTGGGCCAAGATGGGAACGAAGTTGTGTTTTTCAACTTCTTGTCATCCCCAAACGGATGGAAAAACTGAGGTAGTAAACCGGACTCTTGGCACTTTGCTTCGTACTATGATGGATACTAACTTGTGCAGGTGGGAGGATTGTTTTCCCTTTGTGGAGTTTGCATATAACCGGGCTAATCATTCGGTGACCACGAAGTCCCCTTTTGAAATTGTTTATGGCAAGAATCCTCTTACTCCACTAGATTTGACTCCTCAACCGGCTCCACAACCCGTTGATGTGGATGGGCAATCTAGAGCTGAGTTTGTGAAAGGTTTGCATGAGCGGGTTCGAATCCAATTAGAAAAACGTGTCGAGCAATATGTCAAGCAAGCCAACAAAGGGCGCCGGGAAATGCTCTTCATAGAGGGAGACCTTGTGTGGGTCCATTTGAGAAAGGATCGCTTTCCTTCTATTCAGCAATCTAAGCTCAGCCCAACAGAGGATGGTCCTCTCCGGGTCCTCGAGATGATTAACGATAATGCATATCACATTGCACTTCCTACTAAGTATGGTGTCCATAATGTGTTTAATGTTTCTGATTTGTCTCCTTTTTATGTAGGTGATGAGGTCGAGGATGCGGAGAACGAGTTGGCGGATTCGGGGTCGAATCCTTTCCAAGGGGGAGGGGACGATGTGAGCTCGCTGGACTTAAGCAACGAGACTGATGTGACAACACCAAGATCAACACGACCTCTCACTCGAGCTAGAGCCCTCATGCTAGGCCAAACCACTTTGACCTACCATCCTTTCGGAGCTCCGGCATTTGAGGACGTCCATGACCAACACTTGGTGAAAATGCTTGAGGCGATTGAGGATTCCGGATCACTTTAAAACTTGAACCTTAGATGTAACCTTTTTATTTTTTTATTATGTGGTCATGCTTGATTTTATTTCATGATATAATGCCCACTAATGCATGATATTGTGGAATAATGAAGGTTGATTAATACAAGTGTTCACTTGTACTTAAGCCAACCTTTCAAGGGATTGAAACCACATTATTTTGGGATTTATTTTCAGCCACATTTTGGACCCTTGGAGCTCTAATTGGCCGGCCATATTTATGGTTTTTAGGTCATTTATTTGCTTAAAGTTGTTGGTTGAAAGTCCCTATGTTTGCCTTTATTCAATATCACAACTCTTGAACTTGTAACCTATTAATGTTGGGAGTTGGTGCTTAATTTCATCCCATATAAGGCCTCTCCTACATACATTTTTGATCAGAAAATAGAGTTGAGTTTCAATCAAAAAGTTGTGTTTTCACTTTGAGAAAAACAAACCTAGAGACTAAGGTGTGAGGCCAAAGTTTCGAAACCCACAAGGTGAGAGGTCGAGTGGTGTCCTTACAGTGCGAGGCTAGGAGGACAAAGGAGATCCAATTTCCGAAGTGAGATTCCGAGGAAAGAAGATCTCGAGCCAAGGAGATCCAAGCTACGAGGCTAGACGATCCTTGCTTGGCATATCCCATAAATAAAAAATAATCAAAAGAAGTGGTTGGAGGGAACAACATCGGTGAATCCTCGCGTTCAACTGACGAAGAGCGCATCAGGTCAAGTGACCATCAAAGTATCTGCATATCGCGACTACGTGAAAAGAGTTGAAGAAGCTATAAGGACTAGAGGACCTGCACCAGCACCACCAGTACCCGTGAGATCAGTTGAGAACGTCAGAGCTCAAGATGGAGCAAATTCGGAAGCTATCAGGACTAAAGGACTTGCACCAGCACCACCAGTACCCGTGAGATCAGTTGAGAACGTCAGAGCTCAAGATGGAGCAAGTTCGGAAGCTGAGCTTTGGCTAGACCACATGGATTCAGCGTTGCAATCAATAAGAAGTATGCTCAGGAAGCGACCGGATTTCAGGAGAGATCTTCAGGCAAGAGGTCTTATGAAGAGACAAAAGACTAGACCAGCCAGTGCTGGAGCTGGGGCATCAGGATTCGAGCATGTTCAGACGACAGGTCACTCTGGGATCCAGCAAACGATACGGAGTTCCGATAAAGGACGATATTGTCATAACTGAGGAGGTGTTGGACACATCCGAGCAGATTGTGAGAAGCCTGCAGTGACTTACTTTTCTTGTGGCATGTCTAGACATAGAGTTGCGTTCTGCCGTTTGCGCAGAAGACGAAGAGGTGGTACGACTGATACAAGAGATGCATCAGCCAGAGTGTATGAGTTGAGGAGTGATGTAGAGCCGGCAAAGCCAACAGCCACAAGTACCATTCATATTTACGGTTTTTCTGTCAGAGTTCTTTTCGATACTGGTGCTACGCATTCTATTATATCCGATGCATGTGTAGATAGATTGACCTTAGTTACTGTAGAACGTATACCCTTCTTAATAGGATTATCCGATGGGGGTAAGATTTGAGGTACTCGAGAGGTTCGCGATTGCCCTATCCAATTGAGAGGTCGCGATTGCCCATCTAACTTCTTCGTCATGTACTTAGTACATGAAGAAGTTATTCTGGGCATGGATTGGATGGATCGACATCGAGTAGTTCTGGACATCGGCAGGAGGACTGTGACAGTAACTACAGAGGTAGGCCATGTTGAGATCTTCCGAGAATGGGATCTCGAGAAGACTGATACAGTCATCAGTGCAGTACGAGCTGCAAGACTTATCAGTAAGGGATGCGAGGCTTTTTGGTGCTATGTGATAGGTGATGGAATCACTATCATTTAGGGTAGTTTTTAGAGTCTTTTTTATTACATTAGTGTCGGTTTATGCTACTAACCCCTTGGTCCAGAAGAAGAAGAATAAAAGAAGCTATGGAAGGAGTTATAAGCACTTAGGAGTGAAGATCGATCACGAAGCAAAGCTTCAGTTGCGTCACCGCCCCAGCGGGTCCTTGCAGCCGCCCCTGCGGATGACGTTTTCCACTGGAGCGCTCCTTGCGTCTTTGCCAACACCTGCCATGAAGTATGTCGCCGCCCCTGCGCCACTCCCTGGCGCCCCTGCGGTGATCTGCCCTGAAGAGACGAAGACCAGCTTCCTGCGCCTTCCACTGCGCCCCTGCCCGCGGCTCAACATGAAGCTGGAAGACGAAGGGGCTGTGTCACCGCCTTTGCGCCGACATAGGAACGCCCCGGCGGCCTGGCATCAGAAACGTCAGGAAGGCGAAAGGTCAGACGTTAAAGAGCATTGAAGATCCGCCCCAGCGGAATTGTGTAGCCGCCCCAGCGGCTCTGAAGAAGATCAACCGATTCTGCCTAAACCGCCCCTGCGGTTTCTGAAGGCCGCCCCTGCGGTTTAACACCAGAAGCGTTACTCCGGCTGTTTACACCACCTTTATGGCATTAAAGGTGGCTGTTTAAGGCCGGTTATTTACTCCTAATTAAGTGTCTTTTGTAGTATAAATAGTCCTTGGCTGATTGCTAGAATCATCCATGCTTTTCCACACAAAATTCCATTTTAGAATTGAGTTTTCCATTGTAATGAGTTGCTAACTCCCTTGCTACATTGGGTTGGTTTGAAGCTGCGTTGTTACCTTGGTTGTAAGTTCTTTTTAATATAAGTTTTTATTAAGTAATGCTTTGTGTTTCCTTGATCTCCATTGTCTAATTGCATGTTTACTATTGCTTAAGATTGATCACCTTAGGTTCTAAAGTGCATGCAAACAACTAGGATTAATAGGTTCCGAGTTCGGGTCTTTAATCTAGTAGCAACTTTAAGTAATAACGGGTTGTAATTACTTAAAAAAAAGGAACACAAATATAAAGATAAGTTTAACGGTTTTAATCTTCTCTTTATATCCCTTAGTCTTTGTTTGAAAGCTAACTTGTTATTTGTTCTTGTAGGTTTACGGAACACTAACCTGTTAAGTTGTGTTGATGCCGGTTGACTCAACACATATATACGATCAAGACGGGAGATTACTTAAAAACTTGTAAAAGAAACATACCAAAGTAGCAATAGCATCCTTAGAATCAACCTAGTGTAGATTCACCCATCATTGTTTTACTTGTCGCGTTAATCGTTTTCTTAAGTCTTTGTGTGCATCAATTCAACCAAAAACCCCCTTTTGTTACTTGTTTCTAGAATCGGTAATTGCATCTAAAACACCTTAACTCTCTTGGGTTCGACCCTTACTTATCCACTGTACTTGTTCTTAGTGCTAAGTCGGGATTTTACTTTTGATTGGGTATAGACGACCATAGAGATACCTTCAGTCAAATTTTGGCGTCATTGCCGGGGAGTTTTAGTGTTTTATTGTTATTATTGATTATTGGTTTGAACCATTCTTATGGTTCAAACCCGTGCTACTAACCCAAATCTTTCTACTCTTGATCCAGAAATTGAGAGGACGTACATCCGGCAACGAAGACAACAACTTCAACAAGAGATGGCTGACCGTACTCTTCGTCAACTTACGCAGCCTACCTTGGCTC
This sequence comes from Fagopyrum esculentum, assembly GCA_033239045.1. Taxonomy (NCBI): domain Eukaryota; kingdom Viridiplantae; phylum Streptophyta; class Magnoliopsida; order Caryophyllales; family Polygonaceae; genus Fagopyrum; species Fagopyrum esculentum. The sequence continues at coordinate 140,440,482 of BSUD01000002.1, read as the reverse complement.
AAAACCCTCTCGCTGTCACAATACCGGGATTAGAGGAAGGAGTCAACTTTGAGCTCAAGCCGGGCCTCATTCACTTGCTTCCATCCTTCCATGGGCTAAGTGGTGAAGACCCCATCAAGCACCTTGGAAAGTTCCATACCGTGTGTATGAGCATGAAGCCAGCCAACATTACCGAAGAACAAATCAAGATGAGGGCATTCGGTTTCACACTCAAAGATTCTGCGGTTGATTGGTATTACCACCTTCCGTCCGAGAGCATCGACACTTGGGAGAACCTTCACAAGGCGTTTTTGGAGAAATACTTTCCAGCCAAGAAGGCCAATAGCTTGAAGAAAGCTATAAGCAACATCGAGCAAGAGGCAAATGAAACTCTCTACGAGTACTTTGAGAGGTTTGCACGTCTCCGATCCAGCTGCCCTTTTCATGGATATTCAACTCAAGATCTAGTCTTGTACTTGTACAATGGCTTGCTAGATAATGAAAGGAGGATCGTCGATGCGGCTTGCGGAGGTAACATTCTTAACTCTACTCCTGACCTTGCTTTGGAAAAGATACAGGAACTAGCGGAAGGTACTCGGAACTTTGGAAGGAATCTGACAAATAAAGGAGTGCATGCAGTGAGTTCCGGAAAGAGCGAGATTTCCACCGAGCTTGCGGAGTTAAAGGAAATGGTGAAGAGGCTAACACTTATAGGAACCCCACAACAGCTCAAAGCTTGTGGAGTATGTGCTGATCTATACCATCCAACGGACATGTGTCCACAAGTCCAGGATGATGATGCTGAGGTGAACGCAATGGGCTATGGACAACCACAACAGCAAAGACCTAGGAACGATCCCTATGCACAGAATTTCATGCCAAATTGGCGTGACCAACAGAACTTTCGTTGGAGGGATCAATAAAGCCAACAACAACAGCAGCCCCGTCAAGGTAAGTATCAAACAACTAAAGATATGTTGCAGGTTTTGACTAAACACTTTGCTACTCATGTCCAAACAATAGAATCTAGCATCAAGAACCTTGAAAAACAGGTTGGTCAAATGGCAGAAGCCATTACAAGAATTGAAACTAGGGCCTCCGGAGGATTACCGTCTTAAACGGTTATAAACCCAAAGGTGATGCAGGAAGAAGTTCAATCATAGAGGAAGAGTCCTTACGTCGAGCCAACGACGTAAAATAAAGGCGCTAATTCGGGAGGCAACCCGAAGAAATAAGAAGATGAGTTTCTGTCAAGAAAACCGCCCCTGCGGCTCTGAGTTCCCGCCCCTGTGGTAACACCCATGGCCAGCACCGCCCCCGACGCTTGGCCAGCTTCTACTCACGTTGGTCACCGCCCCCGCGGTGACATCCCTACGCCCCTGCGGCGGCCACCCTTGACGCACACCCTCAGCTCCGCACCCGGCGCTGAGGCAGCCCCCCCCCCTCTTCCTTGTCACCGCCCCCGTGTTGACAACCTCCGCCCCTGCGGTTCTGTTAAGGAAAGAAAAAAAAATACACTTTCCAAAAATAACCTACATCTACCGCCCTCTTCACTCCCTCTCTAGTCATTCTTCGAAACGTAGCCGCCTCACCTCCCATGCCCTTGCATTGCTATATGTCTGCCTCTCCACAAATGACTGGGTACCAGATTGGCCATACCTTTTCCTTACCGCTTTGAAGCGGATTAGGAAGAATGAGCCACGAGACATTGTGGAAGGTGGGATCATCACCCTATTAGCTGCACGAGAGATGGATCTTGATACTCTGGAGGACAGACTGGAGGCCCTACTTTATACGGAAGATATGTTGAGGAGGTGCAGGCTCCTCAAGAGAGACAGGGAGCATCGGTTTTGGATCTCACTTGTAGATGGGAGTCATATCACGTACCTACCCCGACGACTTCCATTAGGAAACGAGCTCTCTGACCTATATGTACCAGCTGACCCAGTTCCTCCGAGACGGCCTCAGGTCGATATTGTTGGGAGATATGCAGCAGGTTCCAACCGGACCCACATCACTAATGAGGAGATGCCGACGGTAGCACACGACAGGCAGGCCATGGAGAGTCTGCAGGCCTAGATGGCGGCTTTGACTACACAACACCAGGCATGGCAGACCGAGTACCAGCGGTCCATGCTTGAGCAGCAGCAGGCATGGTAGTCCAGTTTCGCCTCCTCTATGACCGTTCACTTCGATCGCCGTCAAGATGCTTGGCAGGCGGCTCATCAGTAGTAGTTGGAGACTCAGCAGCTAGGTTGGTAAGCCAGCTATGAGTCTTCATTTAGAGAGAGGATGGAGGTTCAGGGGGGGCCGCATTGACACGCTCTACCACCGGCAGGAGCACTTCTTCAGCCATTTCCCGTATCCACCGGAGGATGGTCCGGATGGTCCAACCGGACCATCCCAGTGAGGGTATCCTTCTCTTCCCTTCTCCAACATTTATTTGTGCCTCATTTCCACTTTGGGGACAAAGTGTACTTCAAGTATGGGGGAGGGACATATCATTGCTTGTACAGTTCATTGAGTTGTTTTTGGAGTTTGTTTTTGCATTGTTGAATTCAGTTTGATATTCAATAAAAAAAAAAGAAAAAGCCAAAGAAGTGAAAAAAAAGGCATGAAAATCCTTGGATAAACCGAAAACCCGAAAGGGCGGTTTAGGTAAAAAGAAGGTAACCCAACCAACCTTAGGTTGGTGAAAAATTGGGTTTGAGGGATGTGAGTTAAAGTGAGAAAAGAAGAAGAGTGACAAGGTGAAAACCCGAAAGGGCGCCTTGGAAAAATGAGCGACACCGAGTGTAGGTTTCCCTTCCAGCGTTTTGGCGACATAAGAAGGGGAGTCATAAGGAGGTTGTCCGGGTAGGCCACTCTTGGAGCGATAAGGATGGTAGTATTTCTTTTTCTCACATTTACTCTCTTTTCCTTCTTTCTTTCTTGGCTTTTATCTTGTTTTTCATTGTCTTTCTGCTTGCTCATGCTTCTTGAGGCATTCGAGTCTAGTTGATGTCATTTGTTTTTACTCGGGACGAGTAAAAGGTCTAAGTATGGGGGATTTTGATAGGTGATGGAATCACTATCATTTAGGGTAATTTTTAGAGTCTTTTTATTGCATTAGTGTCGGTTTATGCTACTAACTCCTTGGTCCAGAAGAAGAAGACTAAAAGAAGCTAAGGAAGGAGTTATAAGCACTTAGGAGTGAAGATCGATCACGAAGCAAAGCTTCTGTTGTCCCACCGCCCCAACGAGTCCTTGCAGCTGCACCTGCGGATGACGTTTTCCACTGGAGCGCTCCCTGCGTCTTTGCCAACGCCTGGCATGAAGTATGTCACCGCCCCTGCACCACTCCCTGGCGCCCCTACAGTGATCTTCCCTGAAGAGACGAAGACCAGCTTCCCTACGCCCTGCCTGCGGCTCAACATGAAGCTGGAAGACGAAGGGGTTGTGTCACCGCCCCTGCGCCGACATAGGAACGCCCCGGCGGCCTGGCATCAGAAACGTCAGGAAGGCGAAAGGTCAGATGTTGAAGAGCATTGAAGATCCGCCCCAGCGGAATTGTGTAGCCGCCCCAGTGGCTCTGAAGAAGATCAACCAATTTTGCCTAAACCGCCCCTGCGGTTCCTGAAGGCCGCCCCTGCGGTTTAACGCCAGAAGCGTTACTCCGGCTGTTTACACCACCTTTATGGCATTAAAGGTGGTTGTTTAAGGCCGGTTATTTACTCCTAATTAAGTGTCTTTTGTAGTATAAATAGTCTTTGGCTGATTGCTAGAATCATCAATGCTTTTCCACACAAAAATCCATTTTAGAATTGAGTTTTCCATTGTAATGAGTTGCTAACTCCCTTGCTACATTGGGTTGGTTTGAAGCTGCGTTGTTACCTTGGTTGTAAGTTCTTTTTAATATAAGTTTTTATTCAGTAATGCTTTGTGTTTCCTTGATCTCCATTGTCTAATTGCATGTACACTATTGCTTGAGATTGATCACCTTAGGTTCTAAAGTGCATGCAAACAACTAGGATTATTAGGTTCCGGGTTCGGGTCTTTAATCTAGTAGTCACTTTAAGTAATAGCAGGTTGTAACTACTTAAAGAAAAGGAACACAAATATAAAGATAAGTTTAATGGTTTTAATCTTCTCTTTATATCCCTTAGTCTTTGTTTGAAAGCTAACTATTTATTTGTTCTTGTAGGTTTACGGAACATTAACCTGTTAAGTTGTGTTGATGCCGGTTGGCTCAACACATATATACGATCGAAACGGGAGATTACTTAAAAACTTGTAAAAGAAACATACCAAAGTAGCATTAGCATGCTTAGAATCAACCTAGTGTAGATTCACCCATCATTGTTTTACTTCTCGCGTTAATCGTTTTCTTAAGTCTTGTTTGCATCAATTCAACCAAAACCCCCCCTTTTGTTACTTGTTTCTATAATCGATAATTGCATCTAAAACACCTTAACTCTCTTGGGTTCGACCCTTACTTATCCACTATACTTGTTCTTAGTGTTAAGTCGGGATTTACTTTTGATTGGGTATAGACGACCATAGAGATACCTTCAGTCACTATGCCATGAAGGATAGTACGAGTCCGTGTTTGAAAGAGATTCTAGTAGCTTGCGAGTTTGCTGAAGTCTTTGGAGAGCCATCAGGTTTACCTCCACAAAGGAGTGTAGACTTCGGCATTGAGCTAGAGCCCAGTACGAGACCGATCTCTAAAGCTCCTTATCGTATGACGCCTATTGAGATGCTTGAGTTGAAGAAGCAGCTCGAGGAGTTAGCAAAGAAGGACTTCATCCGCCCTAGTGTATCTCCTTGGGGTGCACCAGTTCTCTTCGTCAGGAAGAAATACAGGTCAATGAGGTTATGTATCGACTACCGAGAGCTGAACAAGGTGACGATCAAGAAAAAGTACCCATTGCCCCATATCGACGATCTTTTGGATCAACTGCAGGGAGCTTCAGTGTTTTCGAGGATCAATCTGAGATCTGGATATCACCAGCTGAGGGTGAGAGAGCTGGACATAGCTAAAACGACATTTCGGACCAGATATGGACACTACGAGTTTGTAGTGATGTCATTTGGGCTTACGAATGCGCCCGTTGATAACACGATTTATGACTTAGATTTAGACACTCATTTAGATAGATTCTTCACTCATTCATGCATGGTTTAGCACTAGTTCACGACGTTTGCACTCAAATCACGTATTTTGTCAAGAAAGACGTCTACTCGGACTTTTTCTTGCTTTGTAGGTATTTTGGGAGATTTAAGAGCCTAATCGATACATCCGAGGATCATTCCTCGAGATGACACACTTCCGGACTCATTGGAATGCAAGCTAAGGGCTAAGGAGGACTCATGGAACCTTGCCAACACAAGCCATGCACCAAATCATGGCTTAACGAGCCTGGAAGAAGCCTCTGGAACAAACCACGGTCTAGGCCCTTTCCACGGCCGTGATTATGCCCGTGATTCTTGCCAGGACCACATTGACAGCTGGCCACGATCTCTTCCATTGCTCTTGCATCTTAGTGGGTATTTAAAGGATTTTGCAGGCTGTAATTGGGGATCCTTCTCCTCTCTTTTGACCTATCTTCTTCCCCAAAACACTTCTCCATTGTTGCCTCTCTTCCAAGCACCCATTAGGGGTGTTCTTGGAAGAGATTAGTGTAGATTCTCGTTTTAGAGTGAGATTAGATTGGATTCGAGTGAAGCTTCGATTGTTGTCAAGTTGGATTAGCTCTTGGAGCCTTGTAAGGATTTGGTAATTTCTATTCTATGCTTTTAATGTCTTTTCTTTGGATTGTTCTTCATTATTTGACCATGACTTGCAAGCATGCTTTATTTGTGGAGATTGATCTTGAAATGAATGTTGTTGGCTAGATAGATTGTGATTCTAGGGTAAGGAAAGAAGGGTTATGGCTAGGACCATGATAGGATGAACTTAGATTTACCCTTGGATGACTCTTGTTCTTGAAATCCTAGTGTTTGTTGAGCTAATTCTATCCTAGGGTGACCTAGTGTTAGCAACTAAGTGTTTAGAAGAGACTTACCCGGTGATTCTTACTCTTAGATTCAAAAGATAACTAACCCTAGGTAGTGGTGAGCCTCACAAGCCGCCATTGGACTAAGTGTGCTAGGATAGTTGTTTAGGACTTCCCTTTCCGAGACTTACCCGGTAAGGATAGGTTAGACCCCTAGGTAACAATTCGGTTTGTGTAGAATTCCTATCCTTAGGTTCTTAGAGACTTACCCGGTGATGAGACCTTAGGAATGGACTAGTGGACCATGAGACCTACCCGGTAATTGATCCCAATCTAGAAACGCTTAATCCCAACATATCATAGTTAATCCGAGGAATGAATAGATAGCTTGAGTCTATGCCATAACCGGACTTCCAATCTCTAGAATCCGCTTTGTTACTTTCATTCTCCTATCTTTTGTTTTAGTGTGTGTTTGTGTTGCTTGATTGTGTTCACATATTTGTGATCCTTATTTGATCACCCAAAACCCTCCAAAAACATTGTGTTTTCCATTTTCTTTATTCCTCATCTTATCTTAGTCTAGATTCACACTATCTTTGATCATTGAATGACTTAATTTCACCTCAGTCCTTGTGTTCGACCTCGGAATACTTTCCTTTCTACAAAACGACCCGTACACTGCGGGTTTCGCTAGGTAGTTTAGGATTTAGTTCGAGTTATAAATTTAAAGCTTTTTGTGCTACATCCTAGCGTGAACAAGTTTTTGGCGCCGTTGCCGGGGACTAGGTTAAGATTAAGTCATTTGTTTTTGATTGTTTTTAGTGTTTATCTTTCTTGTTACTTTTGATCTTGTGTTGTTTTTGTCTTTGCCATTTCATGTTTGCCATGGACGGATTGTACCTCCAAGACGACCTTGACAACATGGAGTATGAGGAGTGGATGAAAGGCCAAGATCTAGGACCTTTCCATGATGAGTTTGAGTATTGGGAGAAGTTCAATGTCTATCATGAGTCCCATGATCAAACTCACAGGATTACATTACCTCATGAGGAATCTCACCATCAACTTCATGAAGATCGATTGGAATCAATGCTAGAGAAAATGTTGAGGAAGATGGGTGATCTAGAAAGCAACCTTGTTTCCATTTCTAGTTCCCACATGGAGCTTGAAGCGGAAGTATGTCATCAAGAGGAGGTTCACTATGAGGAGATCCAAGGATTGCCCGATTCAACCATAACCAATAGAAGCCTTGAGGAAGAGTTGAATGAAGCTCGAGAGCAATTGTGGCTAAGGGATTTGGCCCTGACGGAAGAAAGGAGATTGAATACCGAGAGAGAAGAACAAATGAGGAGGGAGATTGAGGAGATTAGGAATGCTCTTATGCTAGGAGATCCTACCATTCTTCAAGGTTCACCTCCATCTCCTTCACCTTTTGAGGAGTGCAATGAAGTATTCTCATCCCCGGACATCCTTGCCATCAACCCCGGAACCATACATGAAGAGCTCACGAGGGAGAGCCCTAAGCCAATCTCAGCTCCCTCCGACCCTTTCTTGCTTACCCGGAGTACACACGAAGATCGGAGCCCCTTTCCTAAGGATTCTCCATTATTGAATGATGAAGGCAAGCATGATGGATCCATGATGGTTATGAAGTACTTCAATGAAGGATTCTTTCCAAGAATCGGCTTTCCTCGGATCATAGAGGATGAGGATGACAAGCATTTCACCGGTGTGACCGCGGAGTACAAATTGCCTAAGTATGGGGTGGCACCTATGGTTGCAACTCTATACTATCATCAAGGAAGCGGTGAAGAAGGAGTCTACTACTCACCGGTGAAGAGAGAACTTAAAGCTTATTTGGGCATCAAGTGGCCCTTGCTTGTCATCATGGATTCCGGAAAGAGATGGTTGCTTGGACTCCTCAAGCAAACCATGGTATTCGAGGTGGATTGACATATCCACGGAGTTTGGTCAAGCTAATGACCTAAAAGAAGCGCTTAATGGGAGGCAACCCATTGGTACAACTCTTTCCCTTTTCTTTTTTTTGTTTTTGTTTTTTTTTGCTTTTGGTGTTTTGTTTGTGTTTTGTGTTTTTGGGTGCTAGATCTTGTTGTTGTCATGTATGATGAGATGCTGGAGGTCATGTGAAAACCTCATGGAACTGTTGAGAAGAAGGCACAAGATCCGAGCACATGGACGAGGAAGAAAGTACCCAGGAAAATCGGACTGTTCTTCACAGAAATCGGCCGATTTCCCTGGGCAGATGGTCCGATTTTTCCTCTGTAAAGGAAAGTGATGATCTCCAATCAAGCATGGGTGGAGCGGACGTGGAACTTGGACGGCTTGCGGTGCCAAGCGCGGGTTCCGACACCATAATGAACATCAAGAGCTCTCTACCATGCTTGATCGATCATCCATCACCACCACTCCACGAGAGTTCATCCCAAATACCGAAGCAAACCATTTTACATTGTGAGAACCGTCTTTCACTCTCTTTACTTGAATACCACATTGGGGACAATGTGTTTCTAAGTATGGGGTGGGGTTTGCATGATCCTATGCATGATGAGCATCTAGGGTAGTTTAATATGGGGTGGGGTTGTCTTGTGGATTGGCTATGGATGACCTTATGTGTTAAATTGATGATGCATATGTGGACTTGAAATACTTATCTTGAATACCATGAATGACTTGTGATTATGATGCTTGCCTTGATTTAATTGAGGATTGAAAGTCGAAATTGCATGCTAGTTCTTGCACATCAATTAGGAGTGATTAAGGCAATTCATCTTCCTCTACCTCTCATCTTGATCATGTTGCTTGAGCACCTCATTTGAGATAAATTTGACCTCTTTTGACCCATCCGGGAATAGGAGCATGTTAGTGTGTTGATGTGTGTGAAAAGCAAGTGTGGGGTGAAGTTGTTGATGAAAGGAATGTTATGAATGAAGTGCTGAAATTGTTGGGAAAGTGTAGCCAAAAATATAGGTTTGGGGACGTTGGCTTAAATGACAAGTAACTCGGCACACTTCACATGATCGGGTGTTGGTGCCTTGCCAAAGTCAAATAAACCGATAGTCCTAACGAGCTTTGGTATGTGTGCCCGGTGTGGATGCACCTCGAAAAATAGAAAAAGCCCGAGGATGGCTAATCACCAAGGTTTCGGCTTTTCTACACCAATGCCATTGTCTCAAAAATAAAAGAAAAGAAAGAAAAGAAAATGAAGAAAAATATACACTTGAGGGAAGTTGATAAGAAATGTGAAGTTGTGGTTGTTTAGTTCCTTTCCCGGATTAGCATCACATAGCCTAGAAAATTCCCACCTAATCACAACGTTTCTTGGCCTTCTATTTTACAAGTCCTTTTGACCTACTTGCATGTGTGTAAGACTAAGTGATTTAGATTGGATATACTCATGATCATCTTGACTTCTTCATCTTTACATTTCATTTCATGCTATCAAGTTAAGTGTAATAGTCTTTCCATGCTTTCACTTGTTTGATGCATAATTGCTTGTCCATTGCCATGAAACATGACTATGAAGGAGATCCAATAGTAGAAGCACAAACCCAAAAAGATTTTGTCATTTTTCTGCATACATAAATCATGTTATCTTAGTCTATAGTTGGGAATTTGCTCGGGGACGAGCAAACCTTAAGTATGGGGTATTTTGATAACACGATTTATGACTTAGATTTAGACACTCATTTAGATAGATTCTTCACTCATTCATGCATGGTTTAGCACTAGTTCACGACGTTTGCACTCAAATCACGTATTTTGTCAAGATAGACGTCTACTCGGACTTTTGCTTGCTTTGTAGGTATTTTGGGAGATTTAAGAGCCTAATCGATACATCCGAGGATCATTCCTCGAGATGACACACTTCCGGACTCATTGGAATGCAAGCTAAGGGCTAAGGAGGACTCATGGAACCTTGCCAACACAAGCCATGCACCAAATCATGGCTTAACGAGCCTGGAAGAAGCCTCTGGAACAAACCACGGTCTAGGCCCTTTCCACGGCCGTGATTATGCCCGTGATTCTTGCCAGGACCACATTGACAGCTGGCCACGATCTCTTCCATTGCTCTTGCATCTTAGTGGGTATTTAAAGGATTTTGCAGGCTGTAATTGGGGATCCTTCTCCTCTCTTTTGACCTATCTTCTTCCCCAAAACACTTCTCCATTGTTGCCTCTCTTCCAAGCACCCATTAGGGGTGTTCTTGGAAGAGATTAGTGTAGATTCTCGTTTTAGAGTGAGATTAGATTGGATTCGAGTGAAGCTTCGATTGTTGTCAAGTTGGATTAGCTCTTGGAGCCTTGTAAGGATTTGGTAATTTCTATTCTATGCTTTTAATGTCTTTTCTTTGGATTGTTCTTCATTATTTGACCATGACTTGCAAGCATGCTTTATTTGTGGAGATTGATCTTGAAATGAATGTTGTTGGCTAGATAGATTGCGATTCTAGGGTAAGGAAAGAAGGGTTATGGCTAGGACCATGATAGGATGAACTTAGATTTACCCTTGGATGACTCTTGTTCTTGAAATCCTAGTGTTTGTTGAGCTAATTCTATCCTAGGGTGACCTAGTGTTAGCAACTAAGTGTTTAGAAGAGACTTACCCGGTGATTCTTACTCTTAGATTCAAAAGATGACTAACCCTAGGTAGTGGTGAGCCTCACAAGCCGCCATTGGACTAAGTGTGCTAGGATAGTTGTTTAGGACTTCCCTTTCCGAGACTTACCCGGTAAGGATAGGTTAGACCCCTAGGTAACAATTCGGTTTGTGTAGAATTCCTATCCTTAGGTTCTTAGAGACTTACCCGGTGATGAGACCTTAGGAATGGACTAGTGGACCATGAGACCTACCCGGTAATTGATCCCAATCTAGAAACGCTTAATCCCAACATATCATAGTTAATCCGAGGAATGAATAGATAGCTTGAGTCTATGCCATAACCGGACTTCCAATCTCTAGAATCCGCTTTGTTACTTTCATTCTCCTATCTTTTGTTTTAGTGTGTGTTTGTGTTGCTTGATTGTGTTCACATATTTGTGATCCTTGTTTGATCACCCAAAACCCTCCAAAAACATTGTGTTTTCCATTTTCTTTATTCCTCATCTTATCTTAGTCTAGATTCACACTATCTTTGATCATTGAATGACTTAATTTCACCTCAGTCCTTGTGTTCGACCTCGGAATACTTTCCTTTCTACAAAACGACCCGTACACTGCGGGTTTCGCTAGGTAGTTTAGGATTTAGTTCGAGTTATAAATTTAAAGCTTTTTGTGCTACATCCTAGCGTGAACAAGTTTTTGGCGCCGTTGCCGGGGACTAGGTTAAGATTAAGTCATTTGTTTTTGATTGTTTTTAGTGTTTATCTTTCTTGTTACTTTTGATCTTGTGTTGTTTTTGTCTTTGCCATTTCATGTTTGCCATGGACGGATTGTACCTCCAAGACGACCTTGACAACATGGAGTATGAGGAGTGGATGAAAGGCCAAGATCTAGGACCTTTCCATGATGAGTTTGAGTATTGGGAGAAGTTCAATGTCTATCATGAGTCCCATGATCAAACTCACAGGATTACATTACCTCATGAGGAATCTCACCATCAACTTCATGAAGATCGATTGGAATCAATGCTAGAGAAAATGTTGAGGAAGATGGGTGATCTAGAAAGCAACCTTGTTTCCATTTCTAGTTCCCACATGGAGCTTGAAGCGGAAGTATGTCATCAAGAGGAGGTTCACTATGAGGAGATCCAAGGATTGCCCGATTCAACCATAACCAATAGAAGCCTTGAGGAAGAGTTGAATGAAGCTCGAGAGCAATTGTGGCTAAGGGATTTGGCCCTGACGGAAGAAAGGAGATTGAATACCGAGAGAGAAGAACAAATGAGGAGGGAGATTGAGGAGATTAGGAATGCTCTTATGCTAGGAGATCCTACCATTCTTCAAGGTTCACCTCCATCTCCTTCACCTTTTGAGGAGTGCAATGAAGTATTCTCATCCCCGGACATCCTTGCCATCAACCCCGGAACCATACATGAAGAGCTCACTTGGAACGGATGCAACAGAGTGAACCACGGCCATGGAGGACAAACCACGCCCGTGGAAGCCAACAGAGAGAACCACGGCCGTGGAGGGCAAACCACGACCGTGGAAGGCTCTGTCATGGTCCATCTTAAGCCAATCTCAGCTCCCTCCGACCCTTTCTTGCTTACCCGGAGTACACACGAAGATCGGAGCCCCTTTCCTAAGGATTCTCCATTATTGAATGATGAAGGCAAGCATGATGGATCCATGATGGTTATGAAGTACTTCAATGAAGGATTCTTTCCAAGAATCGGCTTTCCTCGGATCATAGAGGATGAGGATGACAAGCATTTCACCGGTGTGACCGCGGAGTACAAATTGCCTAAGTATGGGGTGGCACCTATGGTTGCAACTCTATACTATCATCAAGGAAGCGGTGAAGAAGGAGTCTACTACTCACCGGTGAAGAGAGAACTTAAAGCTTATTTGGGCATCAAGTGGCCCTTGCTTGTCATCATGGATTCCGGAAAGAGATGGTTGCTTGGACTCCTCAAGCAAACCATGGTATTCGAGGTGGATTGACATATCCACGGAGTTTGGTCAAGCTAATGACCTAAAAGAAGCGCTTAATGGGAGGCAACCCATTGGTACAACTCTTTCCCTTTTCTCTTTTGTTTTTGCTTTTCTTTTTTTTTGCTTTTGTGTTTTTTTGTGTTTTGTGTTTGTGGTAGATTTTAGGTAATGAGGAAGCCTTGCAAGGCGAGTTGATGACGATGATTCCGTTTTCAAACATGGGTGGAGCGGACGTGAGGCTTGGACGGCTTGAGGTGTCTTGTTAGATGGAAGAGCTCCCATCTCACATATACCTTGGCGCGGGTCTCGATGCCGGAATGATTGTGAAGAGCTCTCTACCATGCTTGATCGATCATCCATCACCACCACTCCACGAGAGTTCATCCCAAATACCGAAGCAAACCATTTTACATTGTGAGAACCGTCTTTCACTCTCTTTACTTGAATACCACATTGGGGACAATGTGTTTCTAAGTATGGGGTGGGGTTTGCATGATCCTATGCATGATGAGCATCTAGGGTAGTTTAATATTTGCACATGTCTTGCATTGTATATATTCATTTCGAAAATTCCATAAAAATCAGAAAATTTAAAAATTTTTGTGCTTTCTAGGCTTGGATATGACCCTAATGATGAACATTGTCTTGTGGATTGGCTATGGATGGCCTTGTGTGTTTAATTGATGATGCATATGTGGACTTGAAATACTTATCTTGAATTCCATGAATGACTTGTGATTATGATGCTTGCCTTGATTTAATTGAGGATTGAAAGTCGAAATTGCATGCTAGTTCTTGCACATCAATTAGGAGTGATTAAGGCAATTCATCTTCCTCTACCTCTCATCTTGATCATGTTGCTTGAGCACCTCATTTGAGATAAATTTGACCTCTTTTGACCCATCCGGGAATAGGAGCATGTTAGTGTGTTGATGTGTGTGAAAAGCAAGTGTGGGGTGAAGTTGTTGATGAAAGGAATGTTATGAATGAAGTGCTGAAATTGTTGGGAAAGTGTAGCCAAAAATATAGGTTTGGGGACGTTGGCTTAAATGACAAGTAACTCGGCACACTTCACATGATCGGGTGTTGGTGCCTTGCCAAAGTCAAATAAACCGATAGTCCTAACGAGCTTTGGTATGTGTGCCCGGTGTGGATGCACCTCGAAAAATAGAAAAAGCCCGAGGATGGCTAATCACCAAGGTTTCGGCTTTTCTACACCAATGCCATTGTCTCAAAAATAAAAGAAAAGAAAGAAAAGAAAATGAAGAAAAATATACACTTGAGGGAAGTTGATAAGAAATGTGAAGTTGTGGTTGTTTAGTTCCTTTCCCGGATTAGCATCACATAGCCTAGAAAATTCCCACCTAATCACAACGTTTCTTGGCCTTCTATTTTACAAGTCCTTTTGACCTACTTGCATGTGTGTAAGACTAAGTGATTTAGATTGGATATACTCATGATCATCTTGACTTCTTCATCTTTACATTTCATTTCATGCTATCAAGTTAAGTGTAATAGTCTTTCCATGCTTTCACTTGTTTGATGCATAATTGCTTGTCCATTGCCATGAAACATGACTATGAAGGAGATCCAATAGTAGAAGCACAAACCCAAAAAGATTTTGTCATTTTTCTGCATACATAAATCATGTTATCTTAGTCTATAGTTGGGAATTTGCTCGGGGACGAGCAAACCTTAAGTATGGGGTATTTTGATAACACGATTTATGACTTAGATTTAGACACTCATTTAGATATATTCTTCACTCATTCATGCATGGTTTAGCACTAGTTCACGACGTTTGCACTCAAATCACGTATTTTGTCAAGATAGACGTCTACTCGGACTTTTGCTTGCTTTGTAGGTATTTTGGGAGATTTAAGAGCCTAATCGATACATCCGAGGATCATTCCTCGAGATGACACACTTCCGGACTCATTGGAATGCAAGCTAAGGGCTAAGGAGGACTCATGGAACCTTGCCAACACAAGCCATGCACCAAATCATGGCTTAACGAGCCTGGAAGAAGCCTCTGGAACAAACCACGGTCTAGGCCCTTTCCACGGCCGTGATTATGCCCGTGATTCTTGCCAGGACCACATTGACAGCTGGCCACGATCTCTTCCATTGCTCTTGCATCTTAGTGGGTATTTAAAGGATTTTGCAGGCTGTAATTGGGGATCTTTCTCCTCTCTTTTGACCTATCTTCTTCCCCAAAACACTTCTCCATTGTTACCTCTCTTCCAAGCACCCATTAGGGGTGTTCTTGGAAGAGATTAGTGTAGATTCTCGTTTTAGAGTGAGATTAGATTGGATTCGAGTGAAGCTTCGATTGTTGTCAAGTTGGATTAGCTCTTGGAGCCTTGTAAGGATTTGGTAATTTCTATTCTATGCTTTTAATGTCTTTTCTTTGGATTGTTCTTCATTATTTGACCATGACTTGCAAGCATGCTTTATTTGTGGAGATTGATCTTGAAATGAATGTTGTTGGCTAGATAGATTGCGATTCTAGGGTAAGGAAAGAAGGGTTATGGCTAGGACCATGATAGGATGAACTTAGATTTACCCTTGGATGACTCTTGTTCTTGAAATCCTAGTGTTTGTTGAGCTAATTCTATCCTAGGGTGACCTAGTGTTAGCAACTAAGTGTTTAGAAGAGACTTACCCGGTGATTCTTACTCTTAGATTCAAAAGATGACTAACCCTAGGTAGTGGTGAGCCTCACAAGCCGCCATTGGACTAAGTGTGCTAGGATAGTTGTTTAGGACTTCCCTTTCCGAGACTTACCCGGTAAGGATAGGTTAGACCCCTAGGTAACAATTCGGCTTGTGTAGAATTCCTATCCTTAGGTTCTTAGAGACTTACCCGGTGATGAGACCTTAGGAATGGACTAGTGGACCATGAGACCTACCCGGTAATTGATCCCAATCTAGAAACGCTTAATCCCAACATATCATAGTTAATCCGAGGAATGAATAGATAGCTTGAGTCTATGCCATAACCGGACTTCCAATCTCTAGAATCCGCTTTGTTACTTTCATTCTCCTATCTTTTGTTTTAGTGTGTGTTTGTGTTGCTTGATTGTGTTCACATATTTGTGATCCTTGTTTGATCACCCAAAACCCTCCAAAAACATTGTGTTTTCCATTTTCTTTATTCCTCATCTTATCTTATTCTAGATTCACACTATCTTTGATCATTGAATGACTTAATTTCACCTCAGTCCTTTTGTTCGACCTCGGAATACTTTCCTTTCTACAAAACGACCCGTACACTGCGGGTTTCGCTAGGTAGTTTAGGATTTAGTTCGAGTTATAAATTTAAAGCTTTTTGTGCTACATCCTAGCGTGAACAAGTTTTTGAAACGCTAAAAAAGTGTGCACGCAATAAGCCTTAAATTTATACTCGTTATAATTATCCTACTTCTAGCGCACCCGCAGTGTACGGGACGTATGTAGCAAGTTAAGTATTCCAAGGTCGAACACAAAGACTAAGGTGAAATCGAATTTAAATTGTGATTGAATTTAGCAAGACCTAAGTCTAAAGGGAAGGAGAAAATAAAGGAAGAAAATCTCAATTGTTTTGGCTGTTTTTAAGTGATCACATCAAAGATCAAATGCATGCAAACAATCAATCAAACTAAATCGGAAGATTAGCACAAATAAACAAATCAAACAAGATATTGATCAAGAGAAAGGAAAGACGGATTCTAGGGGTTGGAAATTCCGGTTATGGCATAAAACTCAAGTTATCTACTCATTCTTTGGATTGATTTTGATATGTTGGGATTAAGTGTTCCTAAAATGGGATCAATTACCGGGTAAGTCTCATGATCCAACTAGTCCACACCTAAGGTCTCATTACCGGTTAAGTCTCTAAGAACCTAAGGATAGGAATTTAACACAAACCGGATTGTTTGGTTAGGGATCTAACCTATCCTTACTGGGTAAGTCTTGGAGAGGGAAGTCCTAATCAACTATCCTAGCACATTTAATCCAATGGCGGCTTATTAGGCTCACCATTACCTAAGGTTTTGCTATTTTAGATTCTAAGGGCAAGGATTACCGGGTAGGTCTCTCCTAACGCTTAGTCGCTACACTAGGACACCCTAGGGTAGGTTAAACTCAGCAAAGACTTAGGGTTTCAACAATTTTATGGATCTAAGGTAAGATTCTTCGAACCGGGAAGAATCACGGTTTGTTCTACAGAAACCATGACCGTGGTTCTTCAAGAACTACCCGTGATTTCTAATAGTAGCTACGTTCATGAGCAAGAATCATCCAAAGGTAAAATTAAGTATGTCCTATCATAGTTCTAGCCACAACCATCCTTTCCTTACCCTAGAATCACATCAATCTAGCCTACAACATTCATAATAGGAATCAAAGCAAACAAACATAAATTCATAACCTCCATTGCAAGAAAATGAGAGAAAGAAGATGAACAAATGAACTTTAAACACAATCCAAATCTGAAGATGAAATTAGAACGACTTACAACCCTTCCAAAGGAAGGTTCAAGAGTTCATAAATCTCTAGAAATAAATCCGAAAATACAAGAGCTAAGTGTGTCTTCTTCTCTCCTCTTCAATGGCTCCTTCCTTCTTCTTTTTGCACTTTCCTTCCTAGAAAAAAAATTCCTTCTTCTCCTTGGAATATATTTTGTTAAAGAATAGAGAATGTGTGAGCTGCTCCCAAACTACCCCCCAAATCCCAGCTGCCTCAAACAACCATCCAGGACCACTTTTTATAACCAATTCTTCATGTGCTGGCCATGAGAGTCGTGGCACAGCTGTCACGAGAATCTGGCAAAATCCACGGTCATTTCCACGGCCGTGGTTCTTCAGAGAACCGTGATTCTGTGCAGAAACTTTGCTTTGGACAATTAGGCTGTGGTTTTGTTGCATGGCTTGTGTAGGAAGGGTTCCTTGAGTCTCCTCAACCCTTGGCTTGCGTTCCAATGAGTTTGGAAACGTGTCCTCTGAATGAGCGTCCCTTAAACGCATCGTTTTAGCTCGAAACTTCCCGAAATACCTACAAAACGCACACAAGTCCGTGTAGATGTCTATCTCGACAAAATATATGTTTTGAGTGCAAAACGTATTGGACTAGTGCTAGATAATGCATGATTGAGCGAGAATCCTATCTAAATGTACGCCTAAAACTATGCTATAAATCGTGTTATCAAAATACCCCATACTTAAGGTTTGCTCGTCCCCGAGCAAATTCCCAACTATAGACTAAGAGATGACATGATTTATATATGCAGAAAAATGGCAAAGTCTTTTTGGTTTTGTGCTTCTACTATTGGATCACCTTCATAGTCATGATCATTGGCAATTGGATAAGCAATTATGTATCAAACAATAAGGGCATAGAAAGACAATTGTACTTAACTCAAAAGCATGCATGAGATGGGAGGACGGAGATGTCAAGAAGATCAAGAGTCTATCCAATCTAGATTACTAAGTCTTACAAACATGCAAGTAGGTCATAAGGGCTTGTGACATAAAAGGCTAAGAAACGTTTTAATTGGGGAGGGGAATTTTCTAGGTATGTGATGCTAATCCGGGAATGGAACTAACTTCACTTCCTTGCCCTCGATCAACTTCCCCCAAGTGTGTATTTTTTTCTATCTTGCTTTCTTTTCTTTTTTTCTTTAACTCATTTTTGAGACAATGGCATTGGTGTACAATAGCCGAAACCTCGGTGATTAGCCATCCTCGGGCTTTTTCTCTTTTTCGAGGTGCATCCACACCGGGCACACATCCCAAAGCTCGTTAGGCTATTGGTTCATTTGACTTTGGCAAGACACCAACACCCGATTATGTGAAGTGTACCGAGTTACTTATCATTTAAACCAACGCCCCCAAACCTATTTTGGCTACACTTCCACCATAATTTCAGCATTCCATTCACGACATTCTTTTCATTACATCTTCACCCCGCACTTGCTTTTTACACATTCAAACACACTAGCATGCTCCTATTCCCGGATGGGTTTAAAAGGAGGTCAAATTTTATATCAATTGAGGTGCTCAAGCAATCATGATCAAGATGAGAAGTAAGGAAAGATGAAATGCCTTATTCATTCCTAGATGGTATGCAAGAACTATCATGTAATTTCGACTTTCAATACTCAATCCATTCTAGGCAATCACCATGATCTCAAGTCATTCATGGATTTTAAGAGAAGTAGTTCAAGTCCACATATGCATTTATCAATTCAACACATAAGGCCATTCATAGCCAATCACAAGACAAGTTTCATCATTAGGATCATATCCAAGCCTAGAAAGCACAAAAATTTTAAAATTTTCTGATTTTTATGGGATTTTTTATTTAAGTATGTACAATGCAAGACACATGCAAATATTAACCTATCCTAGATGCTCATCATGCAAAGGATCATGTGAACCCCACCCCATACTTAGAAACACATTGTCCCCAATGTGGTATACAAGTAAAGAGAGTGAAAGAAGGTTCTCACAATGTAAAAGCGTTTGCTATGGTATTTGTGAATTTTCAAATGGATTGATGTTTGATGATCCTTTCAACCATGGTAGAGAGCTCTAAACATCCATCAAGCTTTGAAACCCGCGCTAGGCATCGCTAGCCGTCCAAGTTTCGCGTCCGCTCCACCCATAATTGGTGAGGGTTTCATCATCATCATTTCCGAGAGAGGCTTCCGACGCCATTAATGCTTCTAGCATACACATGAAGTAGACAAAACACACAAAGCACACAAAAACAGAAAAATCTAAGCAAAAATGAAGGAAAAATGTTACCGATGGGTTGCCTCCCACCAAGCGCTTCTTTAAGGTCATTAGCTTGACCAAACTTCGGGAGCGTCTATTCAAGGTGGAGCGGGGCAATCATGTCTATCGGGGCTCCCGGAATATACTTCTTCAAGCGATGCCCATTCACTTTGAAATCTCCACAATGCTCCCCTCCTATCTCAATAGCTCCATGGGGAAAGATCTTCTTTACCACATATGGCCCGGTCCATCTTGATTTGAGCTTTCCGGGAAAGAGTCTTAGCCTCGAGTTGAAGAAAGGGACAAGATCTTCTTCACTCAACTCCTTTGGAATAATCCTCTTGTCATGCCATCTTTTGGTTCTCTCCTTGTAAATCTGGGCATTCTCATAAGCTTCCAACCGGAGCTCCTCAAGGGCATTGATATCAAGCAATCTCTTCTCTCCCGCCTCCTTGAGGTCAAAATTCAGCCACTTAATGGCCCAATAAGCTCTATGCTCCATTTCCACCGGAAGATGGCAAGACTTGCCATAGACCAACTTGTAAGGAGTGGTGCCAATAGGTGTTTTGAAGGCGGTTCTATATGCCCATAGTGCGTCATTGAGCTTCATAGCCCAATCCTTCCTTGTCCTAGACACCGTCTTCTCGAGGATGGCCTTGATCTCACGGTTGGAGATCTCCACTTGACCACTAGTTTGGGGGTGATAAGGTGTTGCTACCTTATGAGTCACCCCATACTTAGCCAAAAGTGCTCCAAAATTCCTATTTGTGAAGTGCTTCCCTCCATCACTAATGATCACCCTTGGTGTTCCAAACCTAGGGAAGATCACTCGGTTGAAGAACCGCACCACCACCTTGGCATCATTGGTAGGAGAGGCGATGGCCTCTACCCATCTTGACACATAGTCCACCGCCAATAGGATGTAGAGATTGCCACATGAGGAAGGGAATGGTCCCATGAAGTCTATACCCCACACATCAAAAATCTCAACTTCTTGGATGTTGTTCAAGGGCATTTCATTCCTCCTTGAGATGTTCCCCGTTCTTTGGCAAGCATCACATGCCGCTACAAAACCTTGCACATCTCTAAACAAGTTAGGCCAATAAAAACCGGATTGCAATACCTTCGCACACGTTTTGTGTGAGCTAGCATGGCCTCCACATGGTAAGGAGTGACAATGCCGGATCACACTCTCCATTTCATCTTCCGGTATGCATCTTCTAAGCACCCCATCCGGGCCTCTCTTGAATAGAAGTGGCTCGCTCCAATAGTAATGCCTTACATCGTTGAAGAACTTTTTCCTTTGTGCATATGTTAATCCGGGAGGCACTTCCTCACACACCAAGTAATTCACAATGTCGGCATACCATGGCTCGCTTCCTCTAGCCACGTGGGACAAACACTCCTCCACCATTTGCAATTGTTCATCCCGGAACGAGTCATCTATCGGGATGTTGTCTTTCCCAAGCTCCAATGGTGGGAGTCTACTAAGGTGATCCGCCACGGAGTTCTCGGATCCTTTCTTATCTCGTATCTCCAAATCAAACTCTTGAAGAAGAAGGATCCACCGAATCAACCTTGGTTTTGCATCCTTCTTTGTAAGTAGATAACGGATCGCTGCATGATCCGTGTAAACTATGACCTTCGCTCCAACAAGGTACGAGCGGAACTTTTCAAATGCATACACCACCGCCAACAACTCTTTCTCGGTGGTAGCATAGTTGAGTTGGGCTTCATCTAGCGTCTTGCTAGCATAATAAATGGCATGAGTGCGCCCTTCCTTTCTTTGCCCTAAAACGGCCCCAACGGCCACATCACTCGCATCACACATGATCTCAAACGGTAAACTCCAATCCGGAGGTTGCATGATGGGTGCTGAGATCAAGGCGTTCTTTAACCTACAAAACGCTTCAAGACAATCCTTGGAGAAAACAAAATCAACATCTTTCATTAGTAGGTTAGTGAGAGGTTTAGAAATTTTAGAGAAATCTTGAATAAACCTCCGGTAGAAACCGGCATGCCCTAAGAAACTCCTTACCCCCTTCACCGAGGTAGGTGGTGGCAACTTCTCTATCGTTTCAATCTTAGCCCTGTCAACCTCAATGCCACGGTTAGACACCAAGTGTCCTAACACAATACCTTCACTTACCATGAAGTGGCATTTCTCCCAATTTAAGACAAGATTTGTCTCCTCACATCTTTGCAATACTAACGACAAATTAGCCAAGCAATCATCGAAAGAAGAACCATAAACAGAGAAATCATCCATGAACACTTCCATGATATTTTCTATGTATTCCGAAAATATAGCCATCATACACCTTTGGAAGGTGGCGGGTGCATTACACAACCTAAATGGCATTCTCCTATATGCAAAGGTACCCCATGGACATGTAAAAGTTGTTTTCTCTTGGTCATCGGGGTAGATAGGGATTTGGAAGAATCCACTATACCCATCTAGATAGCAAAAGTGAGAGTGTTGAGCTAATCTTTCTAGCATTTGGTCAATGAAGGGGAGGGGAAAGCGATCTTTCTAGAGGCCATGTTCAATTTCCTATAATCTATACACATTCTCCATCCCGTGACCGTCCTAGTCGGTATTAGTTCATTGTTCTCATTAGTTACTACCGTCATTCCACCCTTCTTAGGTACCACATGAACGGGGCTAACCCACTTACTATCCGAGATAGGGTAGATAATTCCCGCATCTAGCAACTTAATGATTTCTTTTTTGACCACCTCTTTCATTATAGGATTCAATCTCCTTTGATGTTCAATAGAGGGTTTGTGGTTATCTTCCATCATTATCTTATGCATGCACAAAGATGGCTTAATGCCAACCAAATCATCAATAGTATATCCAATGGCTTTCCTATGCAATCTTAGTTCATGCAGCAATTTAGCAAGTTCATCATCACTCAAGCATGCATTAACAATCACCGGATATGTAGAATTATCGCCAAGGAATGCATACTTTAAATGAGAGGGGAGGGGTTTGAGTTCAAGTGAGGGAGGACCTTTTTCGGTTGAAGACGATCCAAATAAGATTGGATGAGATGAATCCAAGGCAAAAGAAGACTCTCCTTGGCTCCTAGAGGTTTGAACATCATCAAGAGTTGATTCAGGGAAAACCACGGTTGGAAACACGGGTTGCTCTTCTTCCACGGCCGTGGTTCTTGCCAAGCTTGCTTCTCGGAGTTGTCCAGAGAGTTTGACGGCCGTGGAACCTAATTCTCGACCGTGGAACTTGCAGCTGTTCACAATTTCTTCGTGGCTCTCAAATCCAACTCTTGGCTCCTCTTCCAAGGCCTCTAATGCTTTGATCTCTTCATTGCATTCCTTTTCAATGTCTTTCTCCATCATACTCAAGGTAAGAACCTTCTCCAAGGGGTCCTTGATCAAGATCGAGCTTACTATTTCTCTAGATTCTTCTTGCTCGACTATGTTGAAGATATCTTCATCAAGGGTCGGCCCTTTCATCATTGTGGACAGCTTGAACTTGATGTTCTCCTCTCCAATGTTGAAGGAGAGAGTCCCGTTCTTGCAATCCACTAAACATCCGGAGGTGGCTAGGAAAGGTCTTCCTAGGATGATGGGAACCGGGTAATCCGCCGGAATGTCCAACACTACAAAGTCAATAGGCACATAGAATCCTCCCAATTGCACCGGAATGTCCTCAAGAATCCCAACTGGATGAGTGATAGAACGGTCCGCCATATAGATGGTCATCTTGACCGGCTTTGGCTCTCCTAACCCGACCTTGTTGCTAAGTGCAAGCGGTATGATGCTTACACTTGCTCCAAGATCACAAAGGGCCTCGTATTTCACATCTCCCACTCCTATTGGGACGCAAAAAGAGCCCGGATCCCTTAGCTTGGGAGGCAATGCTTCCTTCATTGTTTGGATTAACTCCGAGGATCTCTTGGTCATCCTAATCTCCCCATACTCCTCCAACTTCCTTTTGTTGGAGAGTATTTCCTTCAAGAACTTTCCGTATGCCGGCATTCCTAAGATGGCATCCATGAACGGAATGTTAATATGTAACTTGGACATTAGTTCAAGGAACTTACCAAAGTGATTGTCCAAACGAGCTCTTGCTCTTGATTGTGGGAATGGTAGTGGTGGCTTGTATGGAGGCGGTGCCACATAAGTTGGCTCTACATCCTTGCTCTTCCCTCCATTTTTATGCTTTCTTCCCTCTTCTACCACTACTTGACTCCCCTTAGCTTGGTCCTTGGGCAAAGGATCCTTCATACTCAACCCACTCCTTGTTGTGATAGCCAAAACTTGACCTCTTGGGTTGTCTTCGGTTCTTCCGGGAAGCTTCCCCGGATCTCTATGTGCTTCACCCGCCTTTTGAAAGACTTGTGCTTCCAAGACTTTTTGAGCCTTAGAAATTGAAGTGACGGTGCTCTCAAGTCCACTCAATCTTCCTAGCAATTGTTCAAACATGACTTCGGTCCTATCTTTTGAAGGTTGAGTAAAACCGGGTGGAGGTTCTTGTGAAGCTCTTTGTGGTGGAGTTGCACTTGTGGAGGCGGGAGGGTTCAAGGCTCCATCCGGATTAGAGTAAGAAAATCCGGGATGGTTGTGGTTTGGCCGGTAATTGTTGAATTGCCGGTTGTTGTTGAAATTTCTTGGGCCTTGGTAATTGTTCAAGTTGCCCCTTCCCATATAATTCACATCTTCCTCTTTGGAAGACAAGTTAGCTCTTGGAGGTGCTTGAGGAGTTGCTTGGCTCTTCAAGGTGGTAGTGCATAACTCACTCAAGGATTTCAACTCGTTGTTGATGGCGTCAAGCTTGAAATTGCTCATGGTGACTTCACTCACCTCATACGCTCCCGCCTTTCTTCCTTCGCTCTTCCTATGAGAGTACTTTTCAATCACTAGAGCTTGCTTCTCCACAAACTCCCAAGCATCATCTACATGCTTCTCCATAAAAGTCCCACCGGAAAGAGATTGAAGCTTGAATTGGCTATCTTCATCAAGCCCTTTGAAATAGATCTCTAATAGCTCAATCTTTGGTATGCCATGGTGTGGACAATCTAGGAGAAGGTCCTTAAATCTCTCCCAAGACTTGAACAAACTTTCTCTATCCCTCATCACAAAGGCATTGATCTTTCCTCTTAATTCGGTGGTCTTGGAAGATGGGAAGAACTTGGTCAAGAACTCGGTTGTCATCTCTTCCCAAGTACCAACTCGCCCTTGCGGAATAGATTGATACCAAGCCAAGGCTTTGTCCTTAAGAGAGAAGGAAAAGACCCTTAGCTTATGGTTGTTACTCTACAATCTTGGTGGTCTAAGAGTCTCCATCAAAATCTCATAGTTCATCAAATGTTGGTGAGGAGACTCTCCTTCCATCCCTCCAAACTGATTATGCCGGATCATTTGAAGAACTTGAGGGCGGAGCTCATAGTTGTGGGTTGCGGGATCTCCTAGATTCACACCCGGTCGGTGTGCTCTTTGTTCCGGATCCATACGTCTCCCTAGGGTTTGTGGCTCCTCAATAGCAATGGGAACAACCCTAACATTGGCCGCCGGCTGCGGTTGTGGTGGAGGTGGTGGAGGTTGTCGGCGATTAAGCTCTCCTTGAACAAGGGCTTGCCTAATCTCCTCAATCTCCCTCCTTGTTTCCTCTTGCCTCTCATTGGCAAGTCTCCTCTCTTCCTCTAAGAGCTCATCTCTTAGCCTTATTTTCTCTAAGGCTTCATCCAATTCAGCTTGAAGATTCCTACCGGCCATCTCTTTCTCCTTTCGGATGTTCTTAGATCTAGATCGAAGGGTTTTCTCCGGTTCGGGATCGAATGGAGCTAAATCCTTGCCACGAGATCTTCGCATACACCTAAAGAGCAACAGATGTCCTGAAAAACAAAGACAAAAACCAAAAAGAGATCAAAAGAAACAAGAAAGATCTACACTAGAGACAATCACAAAATAGACTCAATCTAGACCTAGTCCCCGGCAACGGCGCCAAAAACTTGTTACGCTAAAAAAGTGTGCACGCAATAAGCCTTAAATTTATACTCGTTATAATTATCCTACTTCTAGCGCACCCGCAGTGTACGGGACGTATGTAGCAAGATAAGTATTCCAAGGTCGAACACAAAGACTAAGGTGAAATCGAATTTAAATTGTGATTGAATTTAGCAAGACCAAAGTCTAAAGGGAAGGAGAAAATAAAGGAAGAAAATCTCAATTGTTTTGGCTGTTTTTAAGTGATCACATCAAAGATCAAATGCATGCAAACAATCAATCAAACTAAATCGGAAGATTAGCACAAATAAACAAATCAAACAAGATATTGATCAAGAGAAAGGAAAGACGGATTCTAGGGGTTGGAAATTCCGGTTATGGCATAAAACTCAAGTTATCTACTCATTCTTTGGATTGATTTTGATATGTTGGGATTAAGTGTTCCTAAAATGGGATCAATTACCGGGTAAGTCTCATGATCCAACTAGTCCACACCTAAGGTCTCATTACCGGTTAAGTCTCTAAGAACCTAAGGATAGGAATTTAACACAAACCGGATTGTTTGGTTAGGGATCTAACCTATCCTTACCGGGTAAGTCTTGGAGAGGGAAGTCCTAATCAACTATCCTAGCACATTTAATCCAATGGCGGCTTATTAGGCTCACCATTACCTAAGGCTTTGCTATTTTAGATTCTAAGGGCAAGGATTACCGGGTAGGTCTCTCCTAACGCTTAGTCGCTACACTAGGACACCCTAGGGTAGGTTAAACTCAGCAAAGACTTAGGGTTTCAACAATTTTATGGATCTAAGGTAAGATTCTTCGAACCGGGAAGAATCACGGTTTGTTCTACAGAAACCACGACCGTGGTTCTTCAAGAACTACCCGTGATTTCTAACAGTAGCTACGTTCATGAGCAAGAATCATCCAAAGGTAAAATTAAGTCTGTCCTATCATAGTTCTAGCCACAACCATCCTTTCCTTACCCTAGAATCACATCAATCTAGCCTGCAACATTCATAATAGGAATCAAAGCAAACAAACATAAATTCATAACCTCCATTGCAAGAAAATGAGAGAAAGAAGATGAACAAATGAACTTTAAACACAATCCAAATCTGAAGATGAAATTAGAACGACTTACAACCCTTCCAAAGGAAGGTTCAAGAGTTCATAAATCTCTAGAAATAAATCCGAAAATACAAGAGCTAAGTGTGTCTTCTTCTCTCCTCTTCAATGGCTCCTTCCTTCTTCTTTTTGCACTTTCCTTCCTAGAAAAAAAATTCCTTCTTCTCCTTGGAATATATTTTGTTAAAGAATAGAGAATGTGTGAGCTGCTCCCAAACTACCCCCCAAATCCCAGCTGCCTCAAACAACCATCCAGGACCACTTTTTATAACCAATTCTTCATGTGCTGGCCATGAGAGTCGTGGCACAGTTGTCACGAGAATCTGGCAAAATCCACGGTCATTTCCACGGCCATGGTTCTTCAGAGAACCGTGATTCTGTGCAGAAACTTTGCTTTGGACAATTAGGCTGTGGTTTTGGTGCATGGCTTGTGTAGGAAGGGTTCCTTGAGTCTCCTCAACCCTTGGCTTGCATTCCAATGAGTTTGGAAACGTGTCCTCTGAATGAGCGTCCCTTAAACGCATCGTTTTAGCTCGAAACTTCCCGAAATACCTACAAAACGCACACAAGTCCGTGTAGATGTCTATCTCGACAAAATATATGTTTTGAGTGCAAAACGTATTGGACTAGTGCTAGATAATGCATGATTGAGCGAGAATCCTATCTAAATGTACGCCTAAAACTATGCTATAAATCGTGTTATCACCCGTATTCTTCATAGAGTTGATGAACTCCAGACTCCCGGATGGTGTGCTCAAAGCCTTGGGATTTCTGTACATTCGGGTTGACCACACCATCCGGCTGACCACACCATCCTTGATTAACTCCAACCATCTGCGCTGGTAGTTATTCAACTCCCGCCGCGAGCAACTACGGGAAAACCATCTGCGCTGGCGGATGGTGTGGCCAGAACCGCGGAGTGTGGAGAGGGCTGGAGTTGATCAAGGATGATATGGACACTACGAGTTTGTAGCAGATCACCAAAGACAAGAGCAACTGCAAGAAAACCGTAGGGGCGGCTTGATAGAGCCGCGGGGGTGGTACTGGGCAGATCTATAGGGGCGGCTCTGTGCAGACGTGGGGGAGGCTTCGGCACAGAAGGTGGCGTCGGGGCTTATTGATAGCATGTATTATAGTCTATATTTTGGGATTGTTTAGACGTTTTATCTTCATAAATCTGCATGTATGGATGTATATTCTTTGATTATTATGTTGTTTTGTCTACCTTTGTGAGAATCGAGGTCTACACCTAGTTTCGTTGTAATTGTAGGGAAAATGGCACGTTTTGGAACAAAATAGAGCTAAGGAGTCATTGTAGCTACATTCTGGAGCATTGAGGAACTACAAGAAAGGCTCAGGAAACATGAAAATGAGATGGGAGATTGATTTTGGACAAAATCAGAGAGATTGACGCTTAACTGAGATCCACCTCAGTTGGCTACAATGCCACCTCAACCGAGGTGATCTTCAGGATAGGCTAGACCGAGGTGAATATTATAACGGCCACGGGATCTTTATTTTTGGCTGAGATCTTCTATTTTTGGAAAGAGCATTTCCTATATTTTAGGATGGATTTCTGGACGGAAGCAGATCTTTGTTGGTGATTTATTTAGAAGATTGGAAGATATTTTAAGGAAGGAAAATTACCTTTAAAGATATTTTATCTTAAGAAGGTGATTTTCCTATATAAAGAGGTTGATATTCTGAAGAGAAATTATTTCCTTATCTCAGATTCAGGAAGATCGAGGAGTAGAGTTCCCTAGAGTTTGGAAGGTTGAAGGAAGGAAGGAAGCTAGTTTGAAGGAAGTTGTAAGATTTTCTTAGTTTGTTTTGATTGTTGTCTTTTTTTAGTTGTGATTGAGAAACGCAGCTTGTTTGTTTGTTTGATTGTTTGATTGTTTGATTGAGTTATTGAAACCTTTGTGTTAAGGCTTTCTTGTTTGAAGATTGATTCCTTTCTTATATATTTGATTATTGTTATCATGATGATTGTTGGCTAAGTTCTTTATGCGTATCTAGGGTGATTGGCTGAAGGTTGTGGGAAAGACGATGAAAGAATGATCCTTTACCCCAGTAGCCCCTGAAAGCTCAAGCCTTTACCTTAACCGATGAACACCTCGGTCAGTCGTGGAACATCTCGACCGAGATGGTACATGAACTGAGCAAGGCTAGTGTTAGCATGAAATATTGTGATATTCTAGGCACGTTTTCTAAGTGAATTTGATTCATATTGATAGTCATTGATTGAGTATTGATGCATTTGTGAGCTAGTTTACCTATATTGTCGATATGAATGTCTACACAAGCTTTATGTTGATTATAGGTGATTGAGAGCCATTTCCGAACGAAATTGAGCAAAGATGAAGTTGTTTGACATGTCCATGGATTGAGGGCATTCTTAGGAGCAAAAAGAAGTTCAACTTGGAGAATGCACGAGGCTAGGGAAGAATCATGTTCTTGCCCTAAACCACGCTCTAAAATACGGCCGTACTACATTCCACGTTCAGTTTCACGGCCGTGGAACCATGGCTAGGGAAGCGTGGTTCATTCCAGTAACTTCTACGGTCGTGGAATCATTGGTTCAAACCGTGTTGATTTCCACGCTCTAAATTACGGTCGTGGAACCTTCCACGACCGTGATCTTGGCGATCCTTTTCGCCACACTTTAAGCCACGATCTTTTAGAAGATTGGGCCGGGCCGATATTTTATCTTGCCCTATAAAAGGACGGGCGAAGAGAGATTCCGTCACCTTCGCTTACGCATAGACACATCCTACGTTTACGCTTAGAATTGCCCTAATCTTGCATTTGGTGGAGATTGTGATTGAGATTTCCGGATTGACGGAAGATCGAAGATTCGGAAGATTGTTCGC
The DNA here is from genome assembly GCA_033239045.1 of Fagopyrum esculentum. Classification (NCBI taxonomy): domain Eukaryota; kingdom Viridiplantae; phylum Streptophyta; class Magnoliopsida; order Caryophyllales; family Polygonaceae; genus Fagopyrum; species Fagopyrum esculentum. Next base: position 140,411,182 of record BSUD01000002.1, on the reverse strand, counting down.
AAGACGATTTCTCTTCTTGTTTAGGTTTGATTTAGAAGACGGATTGACATCCCGTTCTTCCTTCTTACTTAAGATTGTGTTTGTTTGTTCTATTCCGAATCTAGTAAAGATACTTGTTCTTGATTGTGACTTTGAGATTGGTTTGAAGTTTATTGAAAGTTTTCGGAAGTTTTCATCTTTCAATCTTTTAATCTTTGAATTTGATATCAATATGACTATTGTTGGCTAAAAACCCTTAACAATTCTAAAGTGAAGGGTTGATAGTTGTGGCTCAGATGATGATAGATCGATCGTAAACAGATTGGACCTTGAGAGTTAGAAAGAATCGCCGACAAACCCTAAATTACGGCCTGTTCTTGAGTCCACGGCCGTGGAACCTCAAGAACTAACTGTGATTTCCCTTAAGTCTACGAACTTGCTTTTATTTTAATCCAAAGTTAAAGATTTGCTTTAACTTAGTTTAGGCTTCTCTTTTCTAGGTGGTAGTGAAGCCTCAACAACCTCTACCTCGATTGTGAGTGTCACAACCTTAATCGATTTAGTTAGTCTTGATCCTCGGATTATAAGTTTGGGTATTTGACTTTAATTCTTACCTTTAGAACTTTTCTATATTGAAGCCTCAACAACCTTTATAGAGAGTGTCTTGTAGGTGAGTCATATAAGGTTTTTGGAACTTCACCATACGATTACCTTACATTAGCATACCTTTGCATATCTTAACTCTGTCCTTATATCATTAGTATATCTTGAATCGATTGCCACAGCTAGATACTTGGATCTTTAGGATTGTTGTTTTCCCAATAATTCGAAAAGCTCTTATATTTACTTGCTTGAAAATCTGCAATTGAATTTGTTCCCCCCAAATCCCTGTGTTCGATACTCTGGAATTCTTGCTTAACTATATCGATCCGTACACTGCGGGTTCGCTTGCTTGATTCTAGTTTTATAAATTTAAAGCTTATTTGCACGCACGCTAAGTGGCGAACAAGTTTTTGGCGCCGTTTCCGGGGATTTGGTATAGGCCAAATTCGGTAGCCGGTAGTCAAGCTTGGGAGCTTCTCCCTTGTTGTTTGATATCTTTTTGAGTGCATGCGCAGGTCTAGGAACACCGAAGACCTCTTACCTCTTGATCAAGAGCTTGAGAGGACTCTAAGGCAGAAGCGTAAGGAAAAGAAGATGGCTGAAGAACATGAACGTGATCTTCAAGCGGAGTTGGCGGAGAAAGAAGCTCAACTCCAATGGAATGAGAATATTCGTCGGGATGAAATGGATCGTCATCAATCTCAAGTTAACGATCTAAAGGATATGATGTTCTAGATGAGGATAGAACTAAGCAAACTTAAGAATAAGGGGAGCAAGAAATCCTCAAGACGGGCATCAAGGTCAAGAAGAAGAAGTCATTCATCCGCTGATGATAGCGATTCCTCCATGCCACCACTAGAGGAAATTGATCCCACGATCAATGTGAATCCTTTCCATCCATGGGGAGCTGCTAATCGCCGCATTCCACCTAGGAATGCGAGGATCGAACGTGTAGATGATGAGCCAAGAACTCTTGGCCAAAGGATGGATCCAACACAACAACCGCGCCGTTTGGGCGTGAATTTTGATGCTGATGATGTACAAGGGTTTAGCTTCAACCCTCAAGTTATTACTCTTGTTCGCCAAAACCAATTTGGCGGGACAAGCGCTGAATCTCCACATCAACACTTGCAAAACTTTGAGTGTATGATGGAGACAATGAGGCCAAAGAATGCTACTACCAACAACTATAAGCTCAAGCCTTTCTTCTTCTCTTTGAAGGGGAAAGCGTTGTCTTGGTACCAAGCTCTTCCTAGTGGGAAACTAGACACGTGGAAAGACCTTTCCTCGGAGTTCCTCACCAAATTCTTTCCGCCATCCAAAACGGCGGAACTTAGAGGTAAGATCAATGCATTTTCCATGAGATCTAACGAAAGTTTGTTTCAATCTTGGGAAAGGTTTCAGGATTTGCTTTTGGATTGCCCTCATCATGGCATATCCAAACTTGCCTTGCTGGAGATTTACTATAAGGGGCTGGATGTGGAGACACAATTCAAGCTCCAATCCCTCTCATGTGGTACATTCATGGACATGAGAGAAGATGACGCTTGGGACTTCATTGAGAAGCAAGCAAGAGTCATAGAGAAGTATTCCCACCGGAAAGTGGAGGGAAATCGTGTGGAGCAAGGAGCGAAGCTCACACACGAAGCTCAAAATCAGATTTTCTCCCTCAACAATGAGATCAAAGAGTTGAAGGAGGCTATCAAGACCAACTTTCCAAAGCAACAAGGAAAGGATGTTGGCTATTTGGGCAACAACAACAATGGCAGTGATAACACAAACCGCAACAACAACAACAATAACCGGAACAACAACCGGAATAACAATTGGAATGGCAATAACAACAACCGGAACAACAATTGGAACAACAATAGGGGTTCAAACAACAACAATTGGCGCTCCAATCAACAAAATTCCGGTAAATCTTATCCTTCCAATTCTAATTCACTAACTCCACCTTCCTCTTCCTCTACTCCTTTGAAAAGCCAGGGGCAAGCATCTAACGGAGGAAGCACTTCGGGGAAGGAGAAGCCCGATCCCATGTTGGAAACGATCTTGGGAAAGCTTCAAGGTTTGGAGAACCGCATCATTAAGGTTGATGATCAAATTTCTAAGGTTGACAAAGCTCAAAAGGTTTTAGAAAACCAAATGTTCAGCCATGCGGAGGAAGTTCCTAGGAATCAAGGGAAGCTTCCGGGAAAGACGGAGGACAACCCTAAGGGAAGGGTAATGGCAATCACAACTAGGAGCGGAGTGACTACCACCGATCCGCAGCCTAAGTTTGTTGAAGTCCCCGTAGAGAAAGACAAAGAGAAGGGGAAGGAGAAGGAAGATGTCTACGTTCCTCCTCCGGCTTACAAACCTCCTCTACCATTTCCTCAATCTAGAGCGAGAGCGCACCTAGATAAACAATTTGGTAAGTTTATAGAACTCATGAGCAAGATGCATATTAATATACCCTTTATTGATGCTATTGTAGGTATGTTGGCTTATGGCAAGTTCTTGAAGGAGCTCCTCTCTAACAAGAGGAAGCTAGAAGATTTCGGTGAGGTTAAGATGAGTTCGGATCTCATCAAGACCATGAAGGAGAAAATGCCCCCAAAGCTGAAGGATCCGGGGTCGTTTTGCATTCCCATAGGAGTGGGAGATGTCACATACGATGCGTTATGTGACTTGGGAGCAAGTGTGAGTATCATACCACTTGCATTATGTAGGAAGATCGGTTTAGGCGACCCTAAACCGGTGAAGATGACGTTGTACATGGCGGATCGATCCATTACTCGCCCCGTCGGTATTGTAGAAGACGTCCCGGTCAAGCTAGGTAAATTCTCTGTTCCCATTGATTTTGTCGTGCTTGACATTCCTGCAGATAGTCCGGTCCCGATCATACTCGGAAGACCGTTTCTTGCAACTTCCGGCTACATAGTCGATTGCAAGAATGGTAGACTCGCTTTTGATATAAGAGAAGGTAGAGTTCGTTCTTTCCACTCTAGTGAAGGAGCCAATCTTTGATGAGGATATATTCAATATCCAAGACGAAGAAGGGTTGTCTAGGGAGGAGGTAAGTGCTATTCTCTTCAACGATCCTTTACAAAAGGTTATCACTATGAGTCTAACAAATGTAGGGGAAGAAGAGGAGTGCAATGAGGCAGTTGAAGCCTTAGAAGCACAAGAGGAGATGCATGAAGTGGAGTTAGAAAAACTCCACGATGAGGCAGAAAACGTGAGAATCCACGGCCACACACTATATTCCACGGCCGTGGATTTCACAAACAAAACCGTGTCCCACTTCAGAGAGTTATACGGTCGTGGAGAAAATGGAACAACCGTATTTCCCTTCCACGCCCTAAACCACGGCCGTGGAGGACATAGGGAACCCGTAATTTTGGCCGTGGAAAGGGGTGATCGAGACACTTCTTCAACTTCCTTTGATTCTTCTCCCACACATTCAACACCCTTAGAAACTTCTAAGGAGACATCGGATGCTCCTCAAGGATCATTGGAAGCTCCGAAAGCGATGGAACTAAAACCACTTCGTACTCATCTAAGGTACGCTTTTCTAGGACCTAATTCTACCTTTCCGGTTATTGTTAGTTCCGATCTAAGCATAGATAAACATAATCAGCTCATGATTATCCTTAGGAAACATAGGAAAGCTCTAGGCTACACTATTGAGGACTTAGTAGGAATTAAACCCTCCCTATGCATGCATAAGATACTAATGGAGGAAGATTTTAGAACTTCAAGACAACCTCAAAGGCGGTTGAATCCGACCATGAAGGAGGTTGTCAAGAAGGAAATTCTTAAACTTCTTGATGCAGGTATCATCTACCCTATCTCCGATAGTAAGTGGGTGAGTCCAGTTCAAGTAGTTCCGAAGAAGGGAGGAATGACGGTCATCACCAACAAGAACAACGAACTCATTCCTACCCGAACCGTAACAGGATGGCGGATGTGCATATACTACCGCAAGCTCAACAATGCAACAAGGAAGGATCACTTCCCATTGCCGTTCATCGATCAAATGCTTGAAAGGTTAGCGCAACATTCGCATTTTTGCTATCTTGACGGTTATAGTGGTTTCTTTCAGATCCCGATACACCCGGATGATCAGGAGAAGACCACATTCACGTGCCCGTGGGGTACGTTTGCTTATAGGAGAATGCCGTTCGGGCTTTGCAACGCCCCAACCACCTTTCAACGGTGCATGATGGCCATCTTCTCCGAATACATTGAGGAAATCATGGAGGTCTTCATGGACGACTTCTCCGTATACGGTTCCTCTTTTAACGATTGCCTTTCTAACCTTTCTCTTGTTTTACAAAGGTGTGAGGACACTAACCTAGTTCTAAATTGGGAGAAGTGTCAATTTATGGTTAAGGAAGGAATTGTATTAGGTCACTTAATCTCTAATAGAGGGATAGAAGTAGATAAAGCTAAGATAGAGACCATAGAGAAGCTTCCTCCCCCAACTTCGGTGAAAGGGATAAGAAGTTTCCTAGGACATGCTGGATTTTATAGACGTTTCATTAAAGACTTCTCCAAGATATCAAAACCGCTCACTAATCTATTGATGAAGGATGCAGTTTTTAAGTTTTCGCAGGAATGTTTGGATGCGTTTAATACAATTCGGCAAGCTCTAATTTCAGCACCTATTATCCAACCTCCGGATTGGACTCTTCCCTTTGAGGTTATGTGCGATGCTAGTGACGTAGCTATAGGAGCTGTCCTTGGACAACGAAAGGAAGGACGAACCCATGCCATATACTATGCTAGCAAGATGCTAGATGAAGCGCAGCTCAATTACGCCACTACCGAAAAAGAGTTTCTAGCCATTGTCTATGCTATTGACAAGTTTCGCTCTTATCTTGTAGGTGCAAAGGTGATTGTCTACACGGATCATGCTGCGATCCGGTACCTCCTTGCGAAGAAAGATGCGAAGCCAAGGCTAATTAGATGGATTCTTCTCCTACAAGAGTTCGATCTTGAGATCCGCGACAAGAAAGGTTCAGAAAATTCTGTTGCGGATCACTTAGGTCGCCTAACACATCTAGAGGACGACCATTTACCCATCGATGACTCCTTCCCGGACGAACACCTACACATTATAGAGGAGTGCATCGACGTGATCTCCAAAGGTAACGAACCATGGTTTGCTGATTTTGTTAACTATTTGGTTTGTCAGGAGATACCGTCCGGACTATCCTACGCACAAAGAAAGAAGTTCTTTAAGGATGTCCGGGAATACTTTTGGAATGAACCTCTCCTTTTTAAGAGAGGTCCGGATGGCATCATTCGGCGATGTGTGCCGGAAGATGAGATGCAAAGTGTCATCCATCATTGTCATTCACTACCTTGTGGAGGACACGCTAGTTCGAACAAGACTAGCGCAAAGGTATTGCAATCTGGATTCTTTTGGCCTACTTTGTTTAGCGATGTGCAATCCTTTGTTTCTTGTTGCGATGCTTGTCAAAGAACAGGTAATATCTCTAGGAGGAATGAGATGCCCCTCAACAACATCCAAGAGGTGGAAATTTTCGATGTTTGGGGAGTTGACTTCATGGGACCGTTCCCATCCTCTTGTGGAAACCAATACATACTACTGGCAGTAGATTACGTTTCTAGATGGGTAGAAGCAATTGCCTCTCCCACCAATGATGCCATGGTGGTGGTCAAGTTCTTTAACAAGACCATTTTCCCTCGATTTGGGACGCCAAGGACTATCATTAGTGATGGAGGTTCTCACTTCATTGCCCGGCGCTTTGAAGCTCTTCTAGCTAAGTATGGGGTTACTCACAAGATCGCCACCCCTTATCATCCACAAACAAGTGGACAAGTTGAGATCTCAAATAGGGAGATCAAAGGAATCTTAGAGAAGACGGTTTCAAGGACTAGGAAGGATTGGTCTTTGAAGCTTGATGACGCATTGTGGGCGTACCGGACTGCGTACAAGACTCCCATAGGAACCACACCATACAACCTTGTGTATGGGAAGTCTTGTCACTTACCGGTAGAGTTGGAGCACAAAGCGTTTTGGGCTATCAAGTGGTTGAATTTCAGCATGAAGGAAGCGGGAGAGAAGTGTCTCCTAGACCTTAATGAGCTGGACGAACTCCGCTTGAACGCTTATGAAAACGCTAAGATCTATAAGGAGAGAGCAAAGCGTTGGCATGATAAGCATATCATTCCAAAGGACTTCAAAGAAGGAGATCAAGTTCTCCTCTTCAATTCAAGGCTTCGTCTCTTTCCAGGTAAGCTTAAATCTCGTTGGACCGGACCTTTTCTAATTAAGCGTATTTTCCCCCATGGTGCAGTTGAAGTATGGGGTGAAGCGGGCGGAAGCTTTAAGGTGAACGGCCAACGACTCAAGAAGTATACGCCGGAACTCCAAACTGAAGAGTTCGCGCCTACCACACTCGAATAAGTGCGAGAATGGTCTAGCTACGGACCTTAAACAAAGCGCTTCTTGGGAGGCAACCCAAGGTATTGCATTTTTGGTTTTTGTTTTCGATTCATAGTTTAGTTTAGTTTAGACGCTTTTGCTTTGTTTTGCCCTCGATTCCTTCCGGTATGTTCCTGTTTTTGGATGTAGGAACGATGGAAAAGGAAAAGGGAAGGGTAATGTTGAAGAAAAATGAAGAAACTTGGACTTTGGAGCTTTACAGAGAGTTCCACGGCCTAAACCACGGTCGTGACAGCTACAGTGACCGTAATTTCCAAAAGCCTTTGAAAAATCACCAAAACCACGGTTCCGTACATTTCCACAGCCGTGGAACCCCCCGACAGACCGTGATTTTCAAAATTTTTCCTGTCACTATATAAACCACATTCTTCACCATAACACCTCACAAAAACCCCTTCCACGACCCAAAACGCCGAATCCACGCCCCTCCTCCCAAATCTCCGTTCGTTAATCGTTTTCAACGATTCTTCTTCCCACATTGAAGCAAATTCGACCACCAACAAGATCCAAGTGATGAATCGAGCGGCAATTCACCAAGGAACGCACAATTCGGATTTTAAAATCCGAAACCTAGGTTTTTTCACTCTTCTTGATCTTTGTCGATTTGGTTCGTTTTTGCTAGAAATTTTAGGAAGAACTGATTGAAATTGGAAGAAATTAGACTAGGGCTGCCTGATTGCTGAGTTTGAGTGTTGTTTGTTGAGATTTGCGAAAAAAACCAGACGAATCACGGTCACTGACAGAACCACGGCCGTGGAATCGTCAAGAACAGCCCGTAATTTTGAACAGTGATGGACTTTGTGAGGAGAGTTTCAGGGAGGATTAAGGAGAAAAAGAATGACCAAAACAAGAAGAGGAAGGGTAACCCCTCTTCTTCTTCATCCTCTAGAGCACCACCACCTTCTTCCCCTTCACCTCCAGCATCACCTTCATCACCCTCACCTCCTAGCCCTAGAGTACCGACTATTCATGAGGATCACCTCGATGCATTCGAGAGGATCCATGAGAGAGCTGTGATTGGACCTAGGTACTTATTGTTAGAGGATCTAGCTCCTCTTAACATCATAGAGGACCTTACTTGGCTCTTGGATAGAGCCGGACTAGTTGTCTTCTCGGCTATCCGAGAAGACGCTTATGAGGAGATTACGAGGGAGGTTGTGACGTCTTTCGAGCATAGCCATTTGGATAGGACCGTTTCTTTCCGTCTTATGGAAAGGAACTATGATTTTTCCATCCATGAGTTCGGGACCTTCTTTGGGTTTCATGAGACCTTTAACGGTCGTTTTCCTAGTGGCGTTTACGCCAAAGATTTTTGGGAGGAAGTTGCTATGATCTACGCCAACGAGGACCGTTGGCAACCTACTGACACCAAGGCTAAGTTAATGTACCACTTAGCCTTGAAGATTGCTCACCGTGTTCTTTCGGAGTGTTTCTTCCCTCGGACGGAGACGCCCCAAAAGATCAAGACGGATGAGCTCTTTCTGCTATATTCTATGCTGTATGGGCGCCGAGCTGACTGTGCCACCCTCTTAGCTGCTACTATGAGCAAGCTTAAGAACGCGAGGAAGGGCAATATTGGATACGGTGGGATAGTTACCCACCTTGCTAGGAGTTTGGGAGTTGATTTTTCTGCATGTACCCGCATACCAGCAGTACCCTTAGGACTTCATGCCTTCATGACTAGAGGTCTCATCTTCCCCACACATAGAGGTCCGCCTTATGCGGCCATGCCTTGGGAGAGCAGGACGGGTAGGGGTATTGAGTGGCTACAGGAGTATTCCATTATGGCAGGACGCCATAATTGGAAGGAGACGTTCGCTGCTATGCATACGAACAGGATTGCAGCCCCTATGTATGTTCCACCACCGCCCGTAGTTGAGGAGGAGGAGATGAGGGATCAGTTTGAGGGTGGAGGAGGAGCCGATCAGGAGTTTGGCACGTTTCCAGATCAGCCGGATACGGCCCCCGATGTGCCTAGACGTTCTCCACGTCCCGCTAGAGCTTCAGGCTCGTCTTCTCGCCGCGCCAGCGTGAGTGAGAGACCCACATGGGCTGACACACCTCCTGCATGGTATGGAGCTCCACCTCCATGGTCTACATAAGTACCATCTGCACCAGCACCAGCACCGTCCGACGCTCCAGCATGGTACAGCCAGGCTCCGGGATGGTATGAGCAGATGCCAGATTGGGCTACTGGTCTTTCATAGAGAGTAGGAGCATTGGAGATTCGAGCTGATGCTAGAGATGGACGCTTGGACGACCTCGATCACATGATGAGAGATGTCTACCGCCAGCAGTTTGGGCGGTTTTATGATCCTAGCTTCTCTCCATTCCCGCCTCCACCAGCGCCGCAGTGATGATGATGCATGACCGTTAGCTTTAGCCGCTCCACCGCCATTTTGTGAGTTTCTTTTTCTTTTCTTCTTTTCTTTCTTTTATTTGAACATTAGGGACAATGTTTGTTCCAAGTATGGGGTGAGGTGTGACTAAAAGTTTGTAATAACTCTTACTCACTATGTTTGCTTCTATTCGAGACTATCTTGCATATTCATTATGTTGTTGCACGTTTCATTATTGTATTGCATGAAAAAGAACTTGAAAAACCCATAAAAATTGAAAAATTTTGAAAATCTTGTGCTTCTAAGGAATTGAGATGATTTCTATGATAATCGCTACTTGTGAATTGAGTTTGATGACAATTGCATGCTTAAACGAATAGTGAATTGAAAAGGAATTGAATGAGTTGATTATGCCTCTTTTGCAAGTTTCATAATGTGATGAATGTTACTTAAATCATGTTGAGGAATTGAAGTTGAAATCACACTATAAGTTCTTATACTTCTTGTTGAGATGATTAAGGCAATTCGATCTTTCTTTCTTCATTCTTTGATCATTTTAGCTCCTCATTGAAATATTGACCTCCTTTACCTATCTGGGAATTTGGAGAAGTGAATGAAAAAGGCATGTTTGATGTGGGAGGGCCATGAGAGCAATTATTTGCAATCAAAAGAATAGAAAGAAATTGTAGGTTTGGGGAAGTCAATCATGACGATGAGTAACTCGGCACCATTCACATAGCCGGGTGTTTGTGTCTTGCCAAAGTCGGATTGAGCGATATTTCTAGCGGATTATGGTATGTGCGCTAAGGGTTTGAGGCATCTCATAAAAATTGAGAAACGCCAATCTCCTAGGCTTCGGTTTTTGTGCACCTCTATCCATAACTCCAAAAGTAAAGTCGAAAAATGAAAGGAAGAGAGCGAAGCTCTAAGTTGAAGATGTGCGGAAACCGCAAGAGGAAAAGAAAAGAGTAGTTGTCCACTTTCCCGGATTCATGCACCACATTCCCTAAATGATTCCTTCCCTTTCCACATTCTAGACCTTTTTCTTTGGAAGTCCTTAAGATCAAAAGAATGTTATATGGCTTGGTGATCTAAATTGAAGTTTCTTATGATTGATTTTGATAATGTTTGAAGGTTATGATGCTTGTATAGAAGTTTAATTGATTCATGAGCTTTCTTTGCCCTTTACTCTTTGATTAAGTGTATGAAAGTCCTATAAACGATTGAAGCAAGATTTGAGAATGATCTATTGTTTGGAAGGCACATTAATCCAAAAGAAGTATTGCTTTGAGAAGGTACACATATTTCATCCTAACTCTTGTTTTAAAGCTTTTGAAAGACCTTGCTTAGGGACAAGAAAGTTGCAAGTATGGGGTTATTTGTTAGCATGAAATATTGTGATATTCTAGGCACGTTTTCTAAGTGAATTTGATTCATATTGATAGTCATTGATTGAGTATTGATGCATTTGTGAGCTAGTTTACCTATATTGTCGATATGGATGTCTACACAAGCTTTATGTTGATTATAGGTGATTGAGAGCCATTTCCGAACGGAATTGAGCAAAGATGAAGTTGTTTGACATGTCCATGGATTGAGGGCATTCTTAGGAGCAAAAAGGAGTTCAACTTGGAGAATGCACGAGGCTAGGGAAGAATCACGTTCTTGCCCTAAACCACGCTCTAAAATACGGCCGCACTACATTCCACGTTCAGTTCCACGGCCGTGGAACCATGGCTAGGGAAGCGTGGTTCATTCCAGTAACTTCTACGGTCGTGGAATCATTGGTTCAAACCGTGTTGATTTCCACGCTCTAAATTACGGTCGTGGAACCTTCCACGACCGTGATCTTGGCGATCCTTTTCGCCACACTTTAAGCCACGATCTTTTAGAAGATTGGGCCGGGCCGATATTTTATCTTGCCCTATAAAAGGACGGACGAAGAGAGATTCCGTCACCTTCGCTTACGCATAGACGCATCCTACGTTTACGCTGAGAATTGCCCTAATCTCGCATTTGGTGGAGATTGTGATTGAGATTTCCGGATTGACGGAAGATCGAAGATTCGGAAGATTGTTCGCAAGAAGATTTCTCTTCTTGTTTAGGTTTGATTTAGAAGACGGATTGACATCCCGTTCTTCCTTCTTACTTAAGATTATGTTTGTTTGTTCTATTCCGAATCTAGTGACGATACTTGTTCTTGATTGTGACTTTGAGATTGGTTTGAAGTTTATTGAAAGTTTTCGGAAGTTTTCATCTTTCAATCTTTTAATCTTTGAATTTGATATCAATATGACTATTGTTGGCTAAAAACCCTTAACAATTCTAAAGTGAAGGGTTGATAGTTGTGGCTTAGATGATGATAGATCGATCGTAAACAGATTGGACCCTGAGAGTTAGAAAGAATCGCCGACGAACCCTAAATTACGGCCTGTTCTTGAGTCCACGGCCGTGGAACCTCAAGAACTAACCGTGATTCCCTTAAGTCTACGAACTTGCTTTTACTTTAATCCAAAGTTAAAGATTTGCTTTAACTTAGTTTAGGCTTGTCTTTTCTAGGTGGTAGTGAAGCCTCAACAACCTCTACCTCGATTGTGAGTGTCACAACCTTAATCGATTTAGTTAGTCTTGATCCTCGGATTATAAGTTTGGGTATTTGACTTTAATTCTTACCTTTAGAACTTTTCTATATTGAAGCCTCAACAACCTTTATAGAGAGTGTCTTGTAGGTGAGTCATATAAGGTTTTTGGAACTTCACCGTACGATTACCTTACATTAGCATACCTTTGCATATCTTAACTCTGTCCTTATATCATTAGTATATCTTGAATCGATTGCCACAGCTGGATACTTGGATCTTTAGGATTGTTGTTTTCCCAATAATTCGAAAAGCTCTTATATTTACTTGCTTGATAATCTGCAATTGAATTTGTTCCCCCCAAATCTCTGTGTTCGATACTCTGGAATTCTTGCTTAACTATATCGATCCGTACATTGCGGGTTCACTTGCTTGATTCTAGTTTTATAAATTTAAAGCTTATTTGCACGCACGCTAAGTGGCGAACAGCTAGACCTTTCCTGATCCTTATTTGAGTTGAAGTTTCAGTTTGCCAAATCCTATCCTTGTTATACCTTTCCTGGTTCAACGCAAGCCTAGGATGAGACTTACCCGGTGATTCCATTGTTTGTATACCCAAGATCATGAGTGTAGGTAATAAAGGTTTATCCTTTATTGGGGTTTGACTATGCCTTCATCCCATCTTTGAGAGTTAGCTTGAGACTTACCCGGTAAAGGTTGATTATATCCCCTTGGGTGGTGTGTTAGTTTGAGATTAAAGTTCCTTTCCTTAGTACCTTGAGACTTACCCGGTGAGAGGATCTTTGGTCTGGGATAGTGTGTAGTAAGACTTACCCGGTGATCTATTCCCACCTTAGAAACACCTTCCCTTTGTAAACCTCGGCTTTCTCCACATTATCTTTTGAGATCTTGAGTCGAAACCACAACTGGATGCTTTAATCCCTAAAATCCGCATTCCCTTTACCTGGTTATTATATCATCTTTGATATCTTTGCTTTGTTGCTTGTTTTTGTTTGACAACCTGAATTACCGATCTTTGTTTCACCATAGTCCTTGTGTTCAGCCTTGGAATTCTTGTTTTTATTACAATTGATCCGTACATTGCGGGTTCGCTTATTTGCAATCATTCTTGGTATAAACATTAAATCTTGCACACACCTCTTGGAGTGAACACTTATCTTTGACAACAACTCACAACAGGGAACTAAAGCTCGATCCTTTGTTCCACACTCTTAAATTCTCAACCAAGGGAGCCTGAGAACATCAACGTATCAACAACGGAAAGGCCAACAAGAATCAAGACTCGATCTTGATTCTTGAAGAACAAGGAAAAGAAAAGAACGAGAAGAAAGAGAAACAGAAGGGAGGAATATGCAGCAAGCTCAAGGAACGTGAGGGAGAATCAAAGGGGAGAAGACTTACACATTCAACAAGGTTCACAAGGGAAGAGAAACAAAAAAAGGAAGAGAAAGAGGGAATTTATAGGGAACGGTGGGAGAAGATAGAAGGAAGGACGTCTTTAGGGTAAGAAGATCAAAGGAAAGTCGCCTCATAAGATAGAAGATCGGATCTTCTATCTATGGAAAGAAATAAACGGAATAAAAATCAAATCGGCGTGATCTGGAAAAACCGCAGGGGCGGTTCACCCTGCCGCGGGACGGTTGGCCGCAAGGGCGGTACTCTTCACCGCGGGGGTGGTGAAGGCAGGAAACTAGGGTCTTACATCAGGTCCCCCCAAATAGAAGTTTCGTCTTGAAACTTGCAACGAACCACAAGATCACACAACGACAAGGATGAAGCAGAAACACTGAACTCAACTCATAGCAAGTCATAACAACTCATAATCCCACGCGGGGCATATAATTCAAAGCGTCACACAAGCGTCAAAAACTCAACAAAAGAAAACCGCAACCCAAACGTCTACTATATAGGTACGTCCAACTCAGTATAGAACTCCGGATAGTTCCTTTGGAAACTATCCTTTGTCTTCCAAGTCGCCTCGTCAACTCCTCACATCGACCACTGAATCTTCATCATCGGTATGTTCTTCGATCGCAAGCACCTCGTACTACGCTCTAAGATAGCTACCAGATGCTCTACGAACGTATGGTCTGACTTCACCACTAAATCTTGATGATTGATGATGTGTCTCGGATCTGATACATACTCCCGTAACTGAGACACATGGAAGACGGGGTGAACACCCTCAAGTCTCGGTGGCAATGCAAATTTGTATGTTGCCTCTCCAACTTGCTCAAGAATCTCGAAAGGTCCGACGTATGTGGGATTGAGCTTCACCTTGATGCCAAAACGTCTAACACCTCGTGTCGGAGACACTCTTAGCCATACTTGACCTCCAACTCTGAACTCTATAATTTTGTGCCTCTTATCTGCATAAGACTTCTGGCAACTCTGTGATGCTAGCATCTTCTCTCGGATCACCGCTACTCAATCCATATCATCCTATATATTCTCAAGTGCTACTCCGCTAGCACTACTTGGCTCGTCCTAACATAGTGTACGGTATGTCTGTCCATATAAAACCTAAGGAGCGATCTTGATCGATGTGCGCCAACTGTAATTATATGAAAACTCCACTAAGGGAAGGTGATATGGCCACACATGTCCCTAGTCTAACACGCATGCTCTCAACATATCCTCCAGATTCTGGATGGTTCGCTCTGACTGACCACCGGCTTGAGGATTATAAGCAGTTGTGAACTGCAGAATCGTACCTAGGGCGACATGCACCTGTTGCCAAAACCTCGAAGTGAACCGTACATCTCTGTTAGAGACTATAGTCCTTCGTCAGTCGGTCTACTATAAACCAAATGGTGTCAAAGCCTCGAATCGGTCTCAAACCGGCAACGAAGTCCATTGATATGTCCTCCCACTTCCATTGAGGGGCGGGAGGTGGGTGTATCTTGCCTCCGGCCTCCTGGTCGATGATGTTCGATCTTGACCTGTTGATAGGTCGCACACTAAGCTACATATCTCGTCACGTCTGGCTTCAGACCTCCCCACCAGAAGGAGCGTCTGATATCTTGATACATCTTACTCGCATCGGGATGCACTGAGTAAGGTGTAGAGTGAGCCTCCTGTAAGATCCGATGTCTCAGCTCTCGATCTGAGGGTACACATACACGCTCCTGGCATCTTAAAACCCCATTGGCACCGACTACAAACTGAGGTGCCTCTCCTTGAGACATCATGCCTCGGATCCGTGTCAAAGCTAGGCAACTCTCCTATTTCTGTCGGATTTCAACCAACAGATGAGGTTGTAACTGAGGTTGAGCTGTCAGCCGAGCTTTGAGCTGGGAAGTGAATATCCATCTCTAGCCATTACATGTCTCGTTGTAACTGAGGTTGTAACTGAGGTTGAGCTGTCAGCCGAGCGATCGCCATCTCTTTGGGAGTCTTAATAATTGTCGGAATCTGAGGGTACACATACACGCTCCTGGCATCTTAATAATTGTCGGAATCTGGGAAGTGAATATCCATCTCTAGCCATTACATGTCTCGTTGTAACTGAGGTTGAGTTGTCAGCCGAGCGATCGCCATCTCTTTGGGAGTCTTCCTACTATGGGCACCAACTACTACATTCAACTTCCCTATGTGGTATAAGATCTCTAGATCAAAGTCCTTGATCAACTCCAACCATCTCCTCTAGCGGTTATTCAACTCCCATTAGGTGAATATGTACTTCGGACTTTATGGTCTATGAATATCTGACACGTAGCTCCGTACAAATAATACCTCCAAATCTTCAAAGCGTGAACAACAACAGCTAACTCGAGATTGTGAGTAGGGTAATTCTCCTCATACGTCTTCTATTTTCTAGACGTGTATGCTATGACCTTACCCCTCTACATCACAAACACATCCCAATTCGAGCTTGGATGCATCGCTATAAACCATAAAGTCCTCAATGCCCTCGAGCTGAGCCAAGATAAGAGCGGAGGTCAGCCTCCTCTTCAGCTCCTCGAAACTCTGTAGGCATGGCTCAGACCACACGAATCTCATAGTCTTCCTTAGCAAGGAAGTATGGGGTCGGGCGATAACTAAAAAGCCCTCCACAAAACGACGGTAGTAGCCCGCCAAGCCTAGGAAGTTGCTTACCTCCTTGACGTTTCTAGGAGGTGGCCAAGATGCTATAGACTCGATCTTCGCCGGATCCACCTTGATTCCTTCAGCTCAAACAATGTGACCAAGGAATGCCACCTCAAACATCCAAAACTCGCACTTAGAGAGCTTAGCGTAAAGCTCTCTATCATGCAGGACTTGGAGTACAATCTTTAAGTGTCCCACGTGCTCCTCTTTGCTACAAGAGTATACCAGAATATCGTCGATAAAGACAACCACGAACGGTCTAGAAAGTCGATGAAGATGTTGTTCATCAACTCCATGAACACTGCGGACGCATTTGTAAGCCCGAAAGCCATCACTACAAACTCGTAATGGCTGTATCTGGTCCGAAATATCGTATTGGCTATGCCCTGTTGTCTCACCCTCAGCTGGTGATATCCATATCTCAGATCGATCCGTGAAAACACTGAAACTCTGTGCAGCTGGTCCAAAAGACCGTCGATACGGGGCAATGAGTACTTATTCTTGATTGTCATCCTGTTAAGATCTCAGTAGTAAATACATAACCTCATCGACCCGTCTTTCTTCCCGACGAAGAGTATTGGTGTGCCCCAAGGAGATACACTAGGGTAGATGAAGCCCTTCTTTGCTAAATCCTCGAGCTGCTTCTTAAGCTCAAGCATATCGATAGGCTCAATGCGGTAGGGATTCTTTGAGATCGGTCTCGTCCCAGACTCTAGATCAATGCCAAAGTCCACACTCCTTTGTGGAGGTAAACCTGATGGCTCTCTAAAAACGTTAGTGAACTCGCATCCTACCGGAATCTCCTCCAAAGCTGGACTCGTACTATCCTACATGGCATAACACCAAAAAGCCTTGCAACCCTGACCGATAAGTCTCGCAGCTCAGACTACACTGATGACTATACCGGTCTTCCAAAGATCCCATCCTCAAAAAATCTCTACATGGTCAGACTCCGTAGTTACCGTCATTGTCCTCTTGCCAATGTCAAGAACTACTCAATGTTGATCCATCCAATCCATGCCCAGGATAACTTCTTTCATGTGCTAAGCACATGACGAAGAAGTCAGCTGGTTGATCGCGACCTCCCAATCTAATAGGGCAATCACGAACCTCTCGTGTACCTCTAATCTTACCCCCATCAAGTAATCCTATGAAGAAGGGTCTCCCCTCTATGGTAACTAAGGTCAATCTATCTACACATGCATCAGATATAAAGGAATGCGTAGCACCGGCATCGGAAAAAAATCTGACTGGAAAATCATTAATATGAATGGTATATGTGGTCACTGGAGGTATCGGCTCCACTGCGCTCCTCAGCTCATACACTCTAGCTGAAGCATATTTGGCGTCTGATGTACCACAAACTCATCCTTTACCTCTCCCCTATCCCTGAGTGGAACCTTGAGGAGCGGTAAAACCAGGAACTCTCTACTGTTGTTGTTGATACTAAGGTCTTTGTCCACCTCCGGCGACGCTAGCAGGTGAAGAACCCTATTGTGATAGCGCCTTGTCCCGACGGCAAAACGCAGCTCTATGTCCGGGCTTTCCCCAAGAGAAGAAAGTAACTATAGTCTTCTTACAGTCAGCTCGGATATGTCCGACTCCTCCACAGTTATGACAATACCGTCCTTTTTCAGAACTCTGCATTGTCTGTTAGAAATCAAAGCGTCCCGGTGTCTGACTACGCCCGAACTCAGCTGCTCCAGCTCCACCACAGGTTGGTTCAGTCCTCTGCCTCTTCTCATGACCTCTTGCCATAGAAGCTCTCATCTGACCCGGTCGGTCTCTCTCATAAGCAGATGTTTTATCGTGATAGTCCTTCAATGAGTCACAACGGAAACCAACAAGATAAGAGCGTGTAAACTCTCTCAACCTCCGAGAAAAAAGTTAAGCATGCTGGTCCTCAGGTGGTGCAGAAAGACCCAACAAAGACAACTTTTCCTGAAACTTACTAACAATCTCAACAAGAGGGAGATCCTCAAATCCAGCCTCAAGGAAATCTTGAAGTCGATCTCTCCTCATAGCTGCAGCGCAATAGCGATCCCTGATTACATTCTTCATCTGCTCATAACTCGTAAACCTACTACGGGTAGTCCTCTACCATGAATGAGTCTGATCTTTCAACAACGTCTGAGCTATATTGACCCTACATCTCTCTAGGAAACAGATCGCCTCCATAGCATAATCCAGCTGTCCTAGCCATAGTTCCACCTCTAATCTAGTCTTTCCTACGAAAGAATGAACCTTCAGCCAGTTGAAAGCCTTCAACCAATAGTCGGGTCTCGGCTCCTTCGCCTCCTCGGGTGCTCTAGCTACCTCAACAACTCTAGCAAGAGCATCAACAACTGGCATCACTCTCTGCGAAACCTCAGCTGATGTCGCGGGTATTGGCGGTGCTGGTGTAGGTCCTCCAGTCCTGGTAGCCTCCTCGACTCTCTGAACATAGTCGCTGTAAGCAGAAGTTCCGATGGATACTTGACCAGACTCGGTCAACTGCGCTCTTTGTACTCCAGACCGAGCAACGGTCCCGTTTCTAGCCTCGGAAACAATACTCTCAACAACTTCTTCAACGAACGCCTCAGCGATAGGCAGATCAGTAGCTGGGGCTTGGCCCCGGCCTCTAGCTAGTGGAGGTCTTCCTACACGACCTTGTCCATGGACTATAGGTGGAAGAGTTGGTCAACTCCTTCCTCGCTCTACAACAGATGTAGCTCTAGTATGCACCATCTACGATAGGGATATATAGATATATAAGGCCACGTCATCAACTACATCAGAAATCTAGAAAAAGTACATAAAGGCCAACATAAAAGAAAACTAACTGTTGAGATCCGTGGAGGTAGTGGTGGTCGCCCGTACATCTATCTCAGACTGCCAAGTTTAAAACAAAAACACCCTTTTTAAAACATAGACCACTTGCGGGTTCTGTTTAATTATCTATTCGACCTTTAGAAGATTACAAGTGCCATTGTTGTCAACCTAGAGCTGTGATACCATATTGTAACACCCCAAGTTTTGGGAACTCGAAGCGTTACGAGCTAGGACCTCACAATGGGTCCAGACCCTCAGGGTAGCAACAGCGGATCTTATAACAAGGCACAAGTAAATAAAAATCAAAACTTATAATAAAACCAAAGGTTATAACAAAATGAAGCGTAAAAGACTCACAACCGAGTTTAAAGTAAAGGGAAAGACAATAACAAAAATAAATATCTAATCCCGTCCTATAATGTACGGGAACCCCGGTTGACCACACCGTCAGGATCACTCAGCAGCATTCCTAACCTGCGTAACATCTACAACATCGGTATAAACCGTTAGCTAACATTCTAGATAGCAGAAAGACAATAAAGGCACAAACATACATAAGGTAATATAAACATATAACATGCTTGCACTCAACCGATTATTATCTTTCATTAAGTTATCCATTACTAATTCAACTTCTTTTGCCACACTAGAATCTCCCAAAACTCGCCTCCGCTTCCGTCTCCTAACAGGATCAGATAAGTACTATCCGTTACCTATGGGCCTAAGTTGCAAGAGCACCTCCTAGTCTCCTGTAGAACTAGACAAGTGGTCACAACCCGGTTATCATACACTTGGGCCAATTACGGTTATAAAGGTCAATCCTACTCCAATTATCCGTTACAATAATAAACAACAACACAACAAGCCAATACACTCAAACCAATATACAGAATGAAGTTAAGTAAGTCCAAGGGACTTACCTCACTCGAAGTTAAACTCAAAAGTAACGTAAGGGTCAACGAACAACTCAGTTTCCCACAGGAAAGAAGGACGGAAAGCCTGCTCAACAAGGAATAACGAATTAGGAACTGAACGACTACTGGAAGTCTATAACTTCTAGCCTCAATGATCTCTAAGAGATCTCCACAAGTTAAGGTCTCAAACCCTAGTCTTACAAATCAACAAGGGTCAATAACAACCAACACAACTCCAGGAAGGAATGAGGAAACAAGGAAAGGAAGCAACTCACCAAAGATGGAAGCAACTGCAGGAAAACCGCAAGGGAGGCTGGACAGAGGCACGGGGACGGTA
Source organism: Fagopyrum esculentum (assembly GCA_033239045.1). Taxonomy (NCBI): domain Eukaryota; kingdom Viridiplantae; phylum Streptophyta; class Magnoliopsida; order Caryophyllales; family Polygonaceae; genus Fagopyrum; species Fagopyrum esculentum. Next base: position 140,391,047 of record BSUD01000002.1, on the reverse strand, counting down.
CTGGGCAGATCTGCAGGAGTGGCTCTGTGCAGGCGCGGGAGCGTCTTCAGCACAAAAGGTGGCGTTGGGGCTTATCTTTGACAACAACTCACAGCAGGGAACCAAAGCTCGATCCTTTGTTCCACACTCTTTAATTATCAACTAAGGGAGTCTGAGAACATCAACGTATCAACAATGGAAAGGCCAACAAGAATCAAGACTCGATCTTGATTCTTGAAGAACAAGGAAAAGAAAAAAACGAGAAGAAAGAGAAACAGAAGGGAGAAAGATGCAGCAAGCTCAAAGAACATGAGGGAGAATAAAAGGGGAGAAGACTTACACATTCAGCAAGGTTCACAAGGGAAGAAGGCTGCAACTTTCGGGGTTGAAGAAAATGTATGCAAGAAACAGAAAAAGGAAGAGAAAGAGGGAATTTATAGGAAACGGTGGGAGAAGATAGAAGGAAGGGCGTCTTTAGGGTTAGAAGATCAAAGGAAAGTCTGCCCATAAGATAGAAGATCGTATCTTCTATTTATGGAAAGAAATAAACAAGTAAAAATCAGATCGGCGCGATCTGGGGTAAAACCGCAGGGGCGGTTCACCCTGTCGCGAGGGCGGTGAAGGCAAAAATTAGGGTCTTACAAATGCAAAGTTTTATGTTATCGTCATCAATCCATAAGAAACTAGACCAAATCAATAGAAAATGTTTTGGCAATAAAAGGTAAAACTACCACCCCTTAATAAGCTAGGACAAGATTTGTAAACCTAAGGAATCTGGAGGGGTAAGAGTAAGGAAAGTAGAGGATATGAATAAAGCACTCCAAATAAAACTCCTCTGAAAAATTATGAATGACCCAAACAACATATAGGTTAAAGTAATTGAGGGAAAATACCTATAAGGAAACCGGTTATACACTACACAATTTGAAAAAATATGTCATGGCAGTTGAAGAGACTAATGAAATTATGATCACATTTTAAAAAAGGGCTATAGTGGAATGTAGGAAATGGACGAACTATTAGATTATGGAAAGACATATAGATTGAGGATCACCCACTAGAACACTATTTGACAAACAAAGACCTCATAACAAGCATAGAAAATACAATAAACACTATCATTACCAATGGCAGATGGGATCTGGAAAAAAAATTATGAACCTAATTAAACTTATGACCTCGCAAGACACTGCTAGTAAAATCTTAAACTCCCTCTGCCAACTTTCCATATACGAGAAAGATTATACTGTAACAACCATATTCTTTAGGAGATCTCACAACCGCTCCTCGACATGCCTACGGTCGCGGCACTGCGGTCGCGGCGAGGTTTTGCCGCGGTCGCGGCACAACAGAGATCGGGCTGCTTTTAGCCGACTTTTCTTTTCTTTCCTTCCCTCTTACATTTCCTCTTTCCCTTTCGTTTGATGGTTTTGGGAACCTCTCCAATGTGAATAGCTAGCAGAGTTGTAGCTTGAATTTCTTCTTCTACACAATGTGAGAAGAGTGATAAGCTCTCTCTCTCTCTCTTTCCTTCTCCTTCTTCTTCTTTATGAATTCAACAAGGATGATCTTGTTGCTCTTGTCCTCCTTTGGTTATGTTTGTGTGTTTTTGGTTAAATCCTAGGACTCCCTTGGTGTGGTAAGGAGAAGAGTTAGTGTTAGAGTGGGAGAGTTATCGATCGAAGGAGAACATATCGGGTTTTGTCGTTCAGCCGCCCCCATGCCGAGCTTTGTCGCCCCCGTGCCTTCGACATTATCGCCGCCCTCGCGCTTGCGACAACCTTAGTCGTGGCATTCTGAAAAGTGTTTGTGCTCGGGCCTTTCCTTGCCCGTGCCTGCGCCTTACCTCAAAACATACCAAGTCCTTTGGTATGTTATTCCTTCCTCTTGTCCTTGTGGCTTCATAATAAGAGCATGCTAGGTTAGATACGTGTTTGATGATGATAGTAAATTGTGATAGAACGCCTTGAGAGGCTTTGAGGATTAATGAGAATGTTGAGTATGTTATGATGTATATGATCCTTGAGGATCTTGAAGACTAGGAGTAAAACCTTCTAGTATGTGGATAGTGATTGATATGTGTGCCTTGATTTATTAGGCGTGGAGTGTATTCCTGCGGGAATCTAAAAGTTGATTGATAGCTGAGGTTATCTGGATATAGGTAAGTCATTGGGACTTACTTAGCTGCGTTCGTATAATGGATGAGTACATCAGTGGTGATTGATATATGCGTTATAGCATGTTATAGGTTGATTATTACTGACGTATGATTGACCCACTATTATTAGGCGGTAGCAGCTTGCTCAGTATTCCCGAGGGAGTATGAGAGGCTCTCTATATTGGAAGGATATTTTTCCACTCCACATGATATACGGGGAGGTACACCTAACCACTCTAGATGGTAAAAGAAACAGAGGCGAGAGTCATAGACTTCTCGTGCCACAACCATAAACTGTTTTTGAGTGTATGCCTTTATGAAGGATAATAAAACGGAAAATTTGTGATAGCATGCATAAGAGTTAGGATTTTCGAATTCTAATTAATGTTGATTAACTTAATCAATGATAGTAATTGGCACATAACTCGCAAAGATTGCGTAAGCGATGAGTATGAGTCTCACCGTTATGTTCTTGATGTAATTTTGGGCTTATGGAGAATTTTTCATTTTTACCCCGGGTAATTATTTTTACCCTCTAGTGTTATTGGAGCATTTTAGAGCTTCATATAATAAAAATGCAGTTGAGAGAAATGATCAGGCAATCGGATATGTTCTAGATATGAAATAACAAGGAAAGGCAAAACGGCCAAAAGAGTCGCTATTTCGTTTCTTAGCGGCTAAGAAAGGCATCTTAGGAATACGTGTTTTCCAAGACAATTGCGGAATAATTATCCCTACAATATTCCAGATTTATTATTCCAATTTTGAGGAGTTTTGAGAAGGGGGTTCAACCCACCTTTAGATCGGTTAAAGGATAATTATCGACTTCGCTAAAGGATACTTATCGACTTCGCTATAAATAGCGGAAAATCGTTTATTAATTCATTTCCTTTCACATTTCCTCATAAAAGCTCTGATTTCTCTCAACTGATACGCCCCCGGATGGCATTGTCATCCGTGTTTCCGGCTTGAAGGACCCGCACCATTTTGAAGACGTTTATTATTATTCGGCTATTTAATAATAAGTCTTTTCATATTCGGAACTTTAATTTCGGAACTTAATTTCTTGAATTAAATTCCGACCTTTCATATTTTAGGCTTTTCATGTTCAGAACTTAATTCCGACTTTAATTCCGTCATTTATATTTGGACTCTTTGTATGGCCTCCATCCACTATATAAGGATGGCTTGGGTCATTTGTAAAATATATGTCTAAGTCGAATACTAAGTATTGAGAAGGAAAACCCTCTTACTTAGTTTAGGCATCACCTTCTTCTCTCATCCTCTTAAAGTTCTATCTTGGATCTAGTCTTTGATCCAAACCTTCATCTCGAGGATCCTTTTGAAGGATCAACCAATCGCTTCCGCCACCCAAATTCATAGTTTGATCCATTCGAACGATCAAGAAGAATTAGTTGAAGTTTCTCCTCGATCTAGATCCCCCCTTTTATATCATTGGTATCAGAGCTCGGGATCGAGGTCAAGTTCTTTACTTGTGTTTTTTATTGTTCTTCACAATTTTTTTCTCTCTTTGGTGTTCATTGAAGATTTTCAAGTGTTCTTCGGTGTTCTTCGAAGATCTTCAACTGTTCTTCGGAATTCTTCGAAGATCTTCAACTGTTCTTCGGAATTCTTCGAAGATCTTCAACTGTTCTTCGGAATTCTTCGAAGATCTTCAACTGTTCTTCGGAGTTCTTCGAAGATCTTCAACTGTTCTTCGGAGTTCTTCGAAGATCTTCAAGTGTTCTTCATCGTTCATCATGTTCTATGACGATTCTGATTCTTATGATGAGGATGAAGAATGGTTACCTCCTCCATATCCACCGAAGGCCAAACAAACCACACGGAGGTACCGACGGAGAGAATATTTTGAGGATGAGGAGTGGTTGCCTCCTCCAAATCCACCAAGGCCCAAAGAGACCCTCCATGAGTATCAAAGGTATCCACACCGACAACAATATTTTAAGGATACCTATGTTGTCCCCCAACGATGTCCTAGTCATCAAGAGGAGTATGTTGTGCTCAAAGCAACCAATGATGATCTAAAGCGTGAGTTAGCAGCTTTGAAGGCACAAGTTCTTGCCCTAACAAGGGTTGCCCAACAGGAAGAACCACAATCGGTGTCACAACCACGGTGTGAGTTGGTGGTCCAACCGTTGTGTGATGAAGTTGAAGACGAGGAAGATGTCGTCATTACAACTTGTGCCCCGGTTATTCCAGTTCATCTTGTCAATCCGTTATGTGGAGACTATTTTCAAGATGACAAAGAAGAGATCATCATCAAGGGTGCAGAAGCCATCAGTCATGACAATGACACCATTATGTTGTTGGCCTACAAGTTTGAACCGGCTGAACCAAGGTTTGTTTTTGTTTTGTCTAATAACATATTTACCGACTTACCCTTGCTTCTTTCCGGCATGCCTCCGACGTACAATGTCATAAGCTTAGACGGCATGGTAGACAAACTCACCGGCGAGGCCATCCACATGTACTACAAGCAAACCACCCAGAGGTATCAACAGAGAGAATACTTTGAGGATGAGGAGTGGTTGCCTCCTCCAAATCCTTTGGACCCACCAAGGCCGACTTTTTCCATGGATGGGCACCAACGGTATCCACACCGACAAGCTTATTATGAGGATACCTGTTACACTAAGGTTGTGACACGCAAAAGTCTTAAATTTATACTCGATATATTTTTTCCTAACTCCTAGTGAACCCGTAGTGTACGGGACGTTTCATAGTAGGGATAGTATTCCGAGGTCGATCACAAAGACTGAGGTGAAATCGAGTCAAATAATGACTAAGGATAGTGTAAATCTAGACTAAGAAAAGATGAGAGAAACAAATAAATGAAAATCACAATGTTTTTGGGTTGGTTTTATGGTGATCAATCAAAGATCACAAATCATGCAAGAATTAACAAACTACTAAGATAGCAACACAAACAAGTAAAAACAAATAAGAGATAGGCAATCAAGGAGAGAAAAGAAGATTCTAGGGGTTAGAAATTCCCGTTATGGCATAGGACTCAAGCTATCTAGTCATTCTTTGGATTAACTATAGTGTGTTGGGAGTGGGTGTTTCTAAATCGGGATCAATCACCGGGTAGGTCTCATGGTCCACTAGTCCGCTCCTAAGGTCTTATCGCCGGGTAAGTCTCAAAGAGCCCTAGGATAGGAATTCTACACAAACCGGATTGTCGTCTAGGGATCTAACCTCTCCTTACCGGGTAAGTCTCGCGAAGGCAAGTCCTAAGCATCAATCCTAGCACACTCAGTCCAATAGCGGCTTGTGAGGCTCACTACTACCTAGAGTTCATCATCTTCGGTATCTAAGAGCGGAAATCACCGGGTAGGTCTTGTTCGCTCCAAACGGTTTGTGCAAGCTTTAAATTTATAACCCTAGACGTAAGCTTAAAACATGGATGCGAACCCGGAGTGTACGGGTCAATCGTAGTAAAAAGCAAGGAATTCCAGGGGTCGATCACAGGGACTTAGTGAAACAAAGTCCAATTACGGTATGCTTAAGCAATCACTAACCACAAGTAATTAAAACAATCAAAGATGATAAAAGTCAATAAAGGAAATATGCAATTCTAGGGATTAAAGCATCTAGTTGTGGTTCCAACTCAAGATCTAAAGATAAGTGGACAAAGCTGAGGTTTTTGCATAGGGAAGGTGTTACCAAAGTGGAATAGATCACCGGGTAAGTCTCACTACTCACTAATCCAAAACCGTAACTCCTATTACCGGGTAAGTCTCAAGGAATTAAGATAAAGAACTATAATCTCAAACTAACACACCATCTAAGGGAATAGAATCAACCTTTACCGGGTAAGTCTCAGGCTAACTCACAAAGATGGGATGAAAGCACACTCAAACCCCAATAAAGGATAAACCTTTATTACCTACACTTATGATCTTAGGTAAACAAACTAAGGAATCACCGGGTAAGTCTCATCCTAGGCTTGCATTGAACCAGGAAAGGTATAATAAGAATAGGATTTGGCAAACTCTAACACTTAACTCTCAGTTTCGGATCAGATAAGTCACCTCGGTCAGAAGAATTCCACCCCGGCCGAGATGTTCATCGACTGAGCGAGATGCTTAGGGTTAAGGTTAAAGACTCGAACTTTCAGGGTCCTACTGTGATTAAGATTATTCTATCATTGTTTTTCCCACAACCATCAGCCAATCACCCTAGAATCACACAAAGAGATTAGCCACTCATCATCATGAAAGTATTAATCAAGTATATGAGAAGAAAGTGAATATTTGAACAAGAAGAATTTAATGAAAAGACTTCAATAACTGAATCAAATATCACAACAAAACGTTCCTTGGATAGAAATCCAACAAGACAAGACAACAAGGAAGGGAATCTAAGATGATCTTACAAAAACCCTTCAAAAGCTATAGAAGCTACAATCTTCCTTCTTCAACCTTCAAAAAGGTTCTTCAAATCTCCCAACTGGAGTATGGCTGCTGCGGTGTAGTAGGTGTAAGCAAGTTGATAGCGGATGTCTAAGCACGATCGGATTTGTGGAAAATCCGACCCTTTTATAGGAAAATTACTCTCCAAAGATAAGATATCTTAGAAAGATCTCTTCCCATAAAAAGAGGCAAAATATATGATCTAGCATATCTTCTTCCTTCCAGGAGCCAAGCCCAAAAATATAAGATCTCTTTCTAAAGATAAAAGATCTCAGCCAAGAATAAAATATTCTCGCCGCATCCCAGGTGTTCGCCTCGGTCGAGTCGACTTCTCTGGATCACCTTGGTCGAGGTGAATCTGTGGTCAACCGAGGTGAGTCACAACTGAATGTGAAATCTCTCAAATCTGGTCCAAAGTGAATCTTTAATCCATGGCTATGCTTCCTGGATGTTTCGTTATGTTCCTGAATGTAGCTTCAATGACTCCTCAGCTCTTTTTGCTCCTTTTTTATGCAAAATGTGCCATTTTACCTACGATTACAACAAAACTAGGTGTAGACCTCGATTCCCGCAAAGGTAGATGAAATGGTAATATAATCACATATTATACATACAAACATGCAGATTATTGAAGATAAAACGTCCAAACAAACCCCAAAATATAGACTATAATTCATGCTATCAAAATACCCCATACTTAGTCCTTGCTTGTCCCCAAGCAAGTTCCGCATATAAAAGGCAAGACAGAATGGATTATAAGTCAAGAAAATCAATGAAAAAGTCTTTCAAAAACATTTTTATGGTGTGCTACAATCATAGATCACTCTAAGAGAATACTTCATGGAATTCAAAATCAAAATATGATCAAAACATTTTATAAATATAAGAAAGTTGTTCATCTTTGCATAAAATCGTAGAATGCATAATAAATCATAATTATCGAAATTAATCATGCATAATCCAGTTTAAACCACTAAGTCAATCAACAAGCTCGAGGTCTTAAGGGCTTCCCAAAAGAAAGGTCAAGAAACGTGTAGGGTAGGGATGTATGTATGGTAATGTGGTGCTAGAATCCGGGAAAAGGATATACTTCACTTTCACTTTGACTTGCAACATCTTCCACCAATAAGCTTTGCTTATTTCACACTTTTTCTTTTTTTACTTTGCTTTTTTGGATGCATGGACAGAGGTGCACAATAACCGAAGCCTAGGAAATCAGCAATCATCAATTTCTTGAGATGCATCAAACCCTTGATGCACATACCATGGCCCGTTAGGAATATCGCTCAATCCGACTTTGGCAAGACACAAACACCCGGCTATGTGAATGGTGCCGAGTTACTCATCATCATGATTGACTTCCCCAAACTTATTATTAGTTTCTAACACTTTCACTTCCAGCCAACTTCTCAACTTTAACTTCACTTGCTTTCACCACTTCGCTTGCTTCCAAATTCCCGGATAGGTAAAGGGAGGCAAAATGTATATGAGGGGTTAAGCATGATCAAGAAGAAGAAGAGAGAAGAATGAATTGCCTTGGTCTTTCCAGGAATAAAGTGAAAGAACTCATAATGTGGTGTCAACCTTCAAATTCAACATAATTTGGATAAAAATAAAGTATTAAACATGCCAAAAATTTCAAACAAAGCATTTAGCAACTTAAACATATTATAAAATCTTTCAAACACAAAGATTTTTAAAACCAGTCCGTAAGCAAGATCTTCACTGAGATCATATCCAAATAAGAAGCACAAAAATCGTTTTCGAAAACTCTCAGTTAACCCACCTCGGTCGAGGTGTTCTTAGGTCAACCGAGGTGAAACACCTCGTTCGGCCAGAACTGCCCCGGTCGAGGTCAAAAAAAATTTTTAAAACCAGTTTTTTTTCAGTTTCGACGTTTTTCTCAATCAAATAACCTGTATGTATGCATGCAGTCTCAAATAAACACATAGGTGCAACTGAAGCATAAATATAAATAAATATCCGATCAGGTAGAGTCATCCAAGCATACACATAAGTGTCAAATGATACACAAATACCCCATACTTGGGACACACTGTCCCAGTGGGTCGAAATAAGTCTAAGGAATAAAATACTCACCGGATAATAAGCTGAACTGCATAAAAATAAGAAAGAAAATCCTGCAGCTCTCAATAATCCTGATCCGGTGGTGGTGGTGGTGGTGGCACGTATGGGTACTGAGATGGGTCAAATGGATAACCCATAGTCTGCTGGAACTGGATCTCCATCATCCTGCGCTGATAATGCTGGCTCTCTAGCATCTGATGAGTCCAACTGTCGATCTGTCGGTGTTGGGCGGCAAATCTCTCATCGATGTCCACAGTAAGAGCAGCATAAGAGTCAATCATCTGCTCTGTCAGATCATCGATCCGACGGTGAGCCTCTGGATCTCTATGTCGGCGTGCCCTGCGCCTAGCAGGTCTCAATGGTGATGCAGCAGGTGCCGGCTCAGTATCATCATCATCTAGATCAATAACCGGCGCACTTGTCCCGGCAGTATCTGTCCCTATATCCATCGGGACTCCACCATCCCTGTCATCAGCAATCTCCTCATCATCTACCTCCTCCTCTTCAGCTGGGGCAGCTGCTGCCTCTCTATAATCCTCCATCAGTGGGGCCCAAGCGGTCTGCCAGTAATGAGGGTCATAAACTGTAAACTGTGCTGACCACCTGATCCCCTGCGGTGCAGTCAGCTCCCATGGCATAGCCACGTATGGTGTAGTCAGTCCTCGGGGAACCAGAATCCGCCGAGTGATCATCTCTTGCAGCCCAAGCGGCTTGGTAGCCGCCACCATAGTGCAAGCGCTGAGATCCATGTCCTGATAGCTGGCGATGTGGGTCACAAGTCCTCCGCAGCAGATGTCCCCCTTCGCCTTGGCCTTGATCCTGTGCAGATCCTCTGCCAGCATCAAGCCAAAGTCGGGGATCCCTCCAGTCACCATGCAATATAGGCTAAAAAGCTCCCCCTGTCGGACCTTCTGGGGCGTCTCAGTACGCGCCAGAAGCGTCTCGTTGAAAATGCGGTAGGCTAACCTAAGAGCTAAGTGAAAGATGACCTTCTTCCTGGAATCTCCAAGGCGCCACCTATCTGCGTGCTCAACCACGTGAGCAATATGTCCCCAAAACTCCCTAGCTACAGATCGGGAAGGGAAATCAACAGCTGTCGGGGCAGGAAAACCAAAACTATCCCTCCAATACTCTAATGGCACTAGTAAGTTCCAGTTCATTAACCGGTACTTCACAGAACGCTCTGTGGGGAGGTAGGTGAAGGAGCTAACAAACTCTAGGGTGGGCTCCAAATAGGCAGGGGCTCGGATCTCAGTAAACTGATCTAGCCCTACTGTCGATATCATCCGTCTAAGGTCTCCATCTACATGGAGACAGTCAAAGGCTGACACGTCCAGGAAGCGAGGTGCAATCACTGGACGGCCGGAAATACGGTCATAATCGACCCGGTGTCGCTCGTGGATCACCGGTCGATAGGGTCGGGAAGAAGAGGAAGAAGGGGAAGGGGAGGATCTATCCCTGATGGCAAGACGTCTCTCAGAACTCATTCTCAAATTCTCACTGTCAGGTCACCTCGGTCGGTCTGACAACCCTCAAGAACACCTCGTCCGAGGCACAGCACGTCTGGACCGAGGCGAAAAACTGCGTACTAATTTCTTCAAAAATTCCATTTCTTTTCCCCCAAAATCACTACAACTGGTTCCTATGGGGTACTTAATCCGTTTCTCAGCAAATGCAGGGCAATCCAAGCCCAAATCGAAGCGAAATCAGCGAGTTAGAGTTTCGTTATCGTTTTACCTCGTTCGGCCGTTTCGGTTCGATTTCTTCGCAGATCGACGATGCACTGGGATCCTCTATGCTTTAATCGTAGTTTGGAAACGAAAATCTTCGAAAACGAGCGAGAATCGAAAGGCGAGGTGAAAGAGAGCGCCGCGGTCGAGGGGGTTGGTAAAGAGAGGAAAGAGAAAATTTTCCCCTTTTTATACCCTTTCTGGAACTGCTGTCACCTCGGTCGAGGTGGTCTCGACTGGACCGAGGTGGTACGGACCGAGGTGGTTCTTCAGAAACCCTAGTCGCCTCGGTTGCTCAAGAATCATCTCGGTCGAGGTGCTCTGACAGCAACCGAGATGTGCCTCAGTCAAACTTTGTCTTCTCGAATTCTCGATCTTCTGTCCTTCCAGTTATGCTCCTGGTTCGTACTCCTTCCTTAGATGTCACCTGTTGTCTGTCTAGAACGCCAAAAACAAAACAAAGCAAAGCAAAAGCAAAACTATCTAAGCTAGACTAGAAAACGGGAAAAGAAAACAATACCTTGGGTTGCCTCCCAAGAAGCGCTGGGTTTAAGGTCGCTAGCTGGACCATAGTGCGTCTCTCAAACGTGATGGGAGGTACCCTCACCCCATACTTCACCTCCATCGTGGGTGAAGTAAGTAAGTCCATCAAACGCTCCAACAAGTGTAAGTGCTCATCGGGGAATGAATCGTCTATGGGTGGGTCGTCCTTCTCGCGTGAAGATGCAGGTAGCCGGTTGAGGTGATCCGCTACAGAATTTTCGGATCCCTTCTTATCGCGGATCTCTAAGTCAAACTCTTGAAGCAAGAGAATCCATCAAATAAGGCGTGGCTTGGCATCTTTCTTAGCCAACAAGTAACGGATGGCTGCATGGTCGGTGTAGACAATGACTTTCGCCCCTACTAAATAGGAACGAAACTTCTCGAAAGCATATACAACCGCCAATAAATCCTTCTCGGTGGTAGCGTAGTTGCGTTGTGCTACATCTAGCGTCTTGCTAGCATAGTAAATGGCGGTGGTCCGACCATCCTTCTTCTGTCCAAACACCGCTCCTATGGCTACATCACTAGCATCACACGTGATCTCAAAGGGCAAGGTCCAATCTAGAGGTTGGATAATGGGAGCGGAGATCAACACTTCCTTAATCCTGTAAAAAGCATCAAGACACTCCTGCGAAAACTCAAAAACAACATCTTTATTCAAGAGGTTAGTTAGAGGTTTAGAAATCTTGGAGAAGTCCTTGATGAATCTCCTGTAGAAACCTGCATGCCCGAGAAAACTCCTCACACCTTTAACTATTCAAGGGGGAGGGAGTTTCTCAATAGTCTCGATCTTAGCTCGATCGACCTCGATGCCTCGATTAGAAACGAGGTGTCCTAGCACAATGCCTTCATTAACCATAAAATGACACTTCTCCCAGTTCAGAACAAGATTAGTGTCTTCACATCTTTGTAGCACTAGAGAAAGGTTAGATAGGCAATCATCAAAAGAGGAACCATATACTGAAAAATCATCCATAAATACCTCCATGATCTCCTCTATGTACTCGGAAAAGATGGCCATCATGCATCGCTGGAAGGTAGCGGGTGCATTGCACAATCCAAATGGCATCCTCCTATAAGCAAATGTCCCCATGGACAAGTGAAAGAGGTCTTCTCCTGATCATCCGGATGGATAGGAATCTGGAAGAATCCACTATAGCCGTCTAAGTAGCAAAAGTGTGAATGTTGGGCCAACCGCTCGAGCATTTGATCAATGAAGGGAAGTGGAAAATGGTCCTTCCGTGTGGCCGTTTTCAGCTTCCTATAATCAATGCAAACCCTCCAGCCCGTAACGGTCCTGGTTGGAATCAACTCGTTGTTCTTATTCGTCACAACGGTCATCCCTCCTTTCTTCGGGACTACATGCACCGGGCTAACCCATTTGCTGTCCGAGATAGGATATATGATACCTGCATCCAACAATTTAAGAATTTCCTTCTTCACAACCTCTTTCATGATCAGATTTAACCGTCTTTGAGGTTCCCATGAAGTCTTATGATCATCCTCCATTAGAATTCTATACATGCAGAAAGAAGGCTTAATGCCAATAAGATCATCTATAGTGTAACCCAAAGCCTTTTGATGCTTTCTCAGGACATGCATTAATTTAGACAATTCAGTTTCGGAGAGGGAAGCACTAACAATAACGGGATAAGTGGAATCCGGTCCAAGAAAGACATACCTCAAGTGATTTGGGAGTTGTTTAAGCTCCACAACTGGGGGTGCTTTCTGAGGGGGATTCTTGCTTCCTTCTTCCAGTGGAGTAGATCCAGAAACTGGACTTTCGGAAGTCTCAATTGAAATCGTCTCGCCTTCGACCTCGGTCGAGGCGCAGAGGCGTTGACCGAGATGTTCTTCGGTTGCCTCGCTCAGTCCAGAAAGTGCCTCGGTCGAGGTACTGCAATTGGAACCGAAACTGGAGATCTTCGTCTCCTGGATTAGCTTCTCAGTTTTAGCTCCTGGATCTTCTTCCAGTGCTTTTAAGCTTCGTATATCTGCATCACAAGAAGCATCTATACCTTCCTCCATTAAATTGAAACTAATAACTCTTTCGAGTGGATCGTTAATAAGGATAGAGCTCACCAATTCTCTTGATTCTTCTTCATCGTAGATGTTAAAGATATCATCGCTTAGCTGCTCCCCTTTCATGGCTGTAAGTAATGCGAACTCCACCTCATCGCCGCCAATGTTGAATTTCAACTTGGCGTTCTTGCAGTCCACGTTGCAACCCGAAGTTGCTAGAAATGGCCTCCCGAGAATAATAGGAACAGGATAATCTACGGGAATGTCAAGTACAACAAAATCTATAGGTAAATAGAAGTTACCTAACTTGACCGGAACGTCCTCCAAGATTCCCACGGGATGGGTGATGGAGCGATCCGACATGTATAGTCGAATCTTGACCGGCTTGGGCTCTCCAAGTCCGATCTTCACACATAGCTCCAGCGGAATGATGCTCACGCTGGCTCCTAGATCACATAGGGCTTCACAAGTGACATCCTCAACTTGAATGGGAATGCAAAATGAGCCGGGATCTCTCAATTTAGGTGGCATCTTCTCCTTCATGATTTGAATAAGTTCCGAGGATTTAGATGTCATCCTAACTTCACCAAAATCTTCCAGTTTCCTCTTCCTTGATAGGATCTCCTTCAAGAACTTCTCATAGGCGGGCATCCCTAGAATAGCATCAAGGAAAGGAATGTCAATGTGTAGTTTATTCATCAAGTCAAGGAACTTACCAAAGTGCTTGTCTAGATGTGCTCTGGCCCTTGACTGGGGGAATGGAAGTGGTGGTTTGTATGCAGGAGGTGGAACATAAACTTCAGTTTTCCCCTCTGTTTTCTGTGGCTCCACCTCGGTTGGCATCTCGGCCGAAGTGTTCCTCGACTGCACCTGGACCGAGGTGGTCTTCGTCGGTACTGGCACCGACCGAGGCACTGGATCTGCAGTTTTCAGTCCACTCCTCGTAGTTATGGCCATGATCTGGCCCTTAGGGTTGCTCTCCGTCCTTGCTGGAAGCTTCCCTAGATTCCTTGGTGCTTCATTCGCCCTACTTGCAAGTTGTTGTTCAAAGGCTTTTTGGGCCTTCGAAAATGAAGTCATAGAGGTCTCCATAGCACTAAGCTTAATCAAGATAGCCTCCAACACTGCGTCTTTCTTTTCCGGCTGAGACGAACTTGATCCTTGCCCCTGGCTCTTTAATAGAGTAGAAGAAGAAGAAGGGGAAGAGAGGAAAGGATTAGAGGAATCGTTAGAATTGGAGTTTGAATGATTGTTACCAGAATTTTGGTTGTTCGCCCTTCAATTGTTACTATTGGATCCTCTATTATTGTTGTTGTATTTGTTGTTCCGGGAACCGTTGTTGTTACTGTATCCATTGTTGTTGTTCCTTTGTCCTTGATCTTCCTTCTTGGTTTGAGCAACCAAGAGTTCCTTCAATTGCTTCACGTCATTCTTCAAAGACGTGAGTTGATTGTTGTTGGGATGAGTTTCTTGGAAGTTAACTCTTTTAACTCCTCCTTCAGCTCCTTGATGGGTGTACTTCTCCATATGCAAAGCTTGCTTCTCGATGAAGTCCCAAGCTTCGTCAATCGCCATGTCCATAAAGGTACCGGCGGAGAGTAGTTGGAGGTTGAACTGGGTGCTTCCGTCCAGTCCCTTGAAGTATATCTCCAATAACTCTATCTTTGGAATCACATGATGTGGGCAATCCAAAAGAATGTCCTTGAACCTCTCCCATGACTTGGACAAGCTCTCCTTGTCCTTCATAATGAAAGCATTGATCTTTCCTTTCATTTCAGCGGTCTTTGAGGGGGGGAAGAATTGGTCAAGAACTCCGTAGTCATCTCCTCCCATGTGCTAATTTTCCCTGAAGGAAGAGATTGATACCAAGTAAGAGCTCTATCTTTTAAAGAAAAGTAAAAAGGTCTTAGCTTGTAGTTGTTATTTTCAATCCTTGAGGGTCTCAAGGTCTCCATCAAGATCTCATAGTTTTGAAGATGTTGATGTGGTGATTCCTTCTCTAGCCCTCCGAACTGGCATTGGCGAATCATGGATAGAACTTGCGGTCGAAGTTCATAGTCATGGTCCGCTGGATCTCCTAGGTTAACTCCTGGACGCCTCAGTTGTTGATTGGGGTCCATCCTTTGACCTAGGGTTTGTGGGATTCCTGCAAGAAGAACGCCTCGGACTGGCATCCGAGGTGGAAGTACCTCGGCCGGGGCGTCAGGTACTGGAACCTGCCTCGGTCGAGGGTCAGCGACTAGGACCTGCATCGGTCCAGCATCGGGAACTGGATCTTCCCTCGGTCGAAGTTGATATTGGTCTCGTAAGGCTGCCATATCTGCTTCGATCGCTTCAGTCCTGGTGCGAGTTTCCTCCTTCTCTTGCCTTAGTTCTTCCCTGCTAAGGCGTAGTTGTTCTAGCGCCTCTTTCAACTCGGCCTCAAGATCGCGATTGTCTTGGTTGGCCATCTTCGCTTCTCTTAAGCGTCGTTTGTATGTCTTTTCTGGTTCAGGATCGTAAGGAACGATTTCCTTCCCAGTGCGGGTTCTTCACATAAACCTAAGAAAGAACCTGCAAAAGTCACTCAAGTAGAGTGATTAGTAGACACGGGGGCAAGTGCCCCAAGAGCAAACCGCAACCGGTTCGGTCTAGACCAAAGCCCCGGCAACGGCGCCAAAAACTTGTTCGCTCCAAACGGTGTGTGCAAGCTTTAAATTTATAACCCTAGACGTAAGCTTAAAACAAGGATGCGAACCCGCAGTGTACGGGTCAATCGTAGTAAAAAGCAAGGAATTCCAGGGGTCGATCACAGGGACTTAGTGAAACAAAGTCCAATTACGGTATGCTTAAGCAATCACTAACCACAAGTAATTAAAACAATCAAAGATGATAAAAGTCAATAAAGGAAATATGCAATTCTAGGGATTAAAGCATCTATTTGTGGTTCCAACTCAAGATCTAAAGATAAGTGGACAAAGCTGAGGTTTTTGCATAGGGAAGGTGTTACCAAAGTGGAATAGATCACCGGGTAAGTCTCACTACTCACTAATCCAAAACCGTAACTCCTATTACCGGGTAAGTCTCAAGGAATTAAGATAAAGAACTATAATCTCAAACTAACACACCATCTAAGGGAATAGAATCAACCTTTACCGGGTAAGTCTCAGGCTAACTCACAAAGATGGGATGAAAGCACACTCAAACCCCAATAAAGGATAAACCTTTATTACCTACACTTATGATCTTAGGTAAACAAACTAAGGAATCACCGGGTAAGTCTCATCCTAGTCTTGCATTGAACCAAGAAAGGTATAATAAGAATACGATTTGGCAAACTCTAACACTTAACTCTCAGTTTCGGATCAGATAAGTCACCTCGGTCAGAAGAATTCCACCCCGGCCGAGATGTTCATCGACTGAGCGAGATGCTTAGAGTTAAGGTTAAAGACTCGAACTTTCAGGGTCCTATTGTGATTAAGATTATTCTATCATTGTTTTTCCCACAACCTTCAGCCAATCACCCTAGAATCACACAAAGAGATTAGCCACTCATCATCATGAAAGTATTAATCAAGTATATGAGAAGAAAGTGAATATTTGAACAAGAAGAATTTAATGAAAAGACTTCAATAACTGAATCAAATATCACAACAAAACGTTCCTTGGATAGAAACCCAACAAGACAAGACAACAAGGAAGGGAATCTAAGATGATCTTACAAAAACCCTTCAAAAGCTATAGAAGCTACAATCTTCCTTCTTCAACCTTCAAAAAGGTTCTTCAAATCTCCCAACTGGAGTATGGCTGGTGCGGTGTAGTAGGTGTAAGCAAGTTGATAGCGGATGTCTAAGCACGATCGGATTTGTGGAAAATCCGACCCTTTTTGTAGGAAAATTACTCTCCAAAGATAAGATATCTTAGAAAGATCTCTTCCCATAAAAATAGGTAAAATATATGATCTACCATATCTTCTTCCTTCCAAGAGCCAAGCCCAAAAATATAAGATCTCTTTCCAAAGATAAAAGATCTCAGCCAAGAATAAAATATTCTCGCCGCGTCTCAAGTGTTCGCCTCGGTCGAGTCGACTTCTCTGGATCACCTCGGTCGAGGTGAATCTGTGGTCAACCGAGGTGAGTCACAACTGAATGCGAAATCTCTCAAATCTGGTCCAAAGTGAATCTTTAATCCATGGCTATGCTTCCTGGATGTTTCCTTATGTTCCTGAATGTAGCTCCAATGACTCCTCAGCTCCTTTTGCTCCTTTTTGATGCAAAACGTGCCATTTTACCTACGATTACAACAAAACTAGGTGTAGACCTCGATTCCCGCAAAGGTAGATGAAATGGTAATATAATCACATATTATACATACAAACATGCAGATTATTGAAGATAAAACGTCCAAACAAACCCCAAAATATAGACTATAATTCCTGCTATCAGGTCTCTTTCCTTACTTAGTTTGCTAACACTAGGTCATCCTAGGATAGATCTAGCTCAACAAACACTAGGATTTCAACAATCTAACAACCTAACACTCAGATTTATCAATACAAGCAAGTCAGACGAAATCACGGGCAGTTCATCAAGAACCACGGCCGTGGAATCTACTAGAACAAACCGTGGTTTACAACAAAGGCTAGGTTCGAGCAGACGAATCATCCAAAGGTACGTTTAAGTCTATCCTATCATAGTCCAAGCCATAACCATCATTTCCTTAACCTAGAATCACATCTATTTAGCCAACAACATGCATCTCAACAATCGGACTCATCAAGCATACAATCATGGAGTCCATATCAAGAAGATGAAATGAAAGAGAGATGAAACAAGTAGAACAAGAAAAAGCAAGCTGAATGTATGCTAAGAAAGACATACAACCCTTCAAAAGAAGGTTCAAATCCGTTCCTTACAAAGCCTTGCAATTATCTTCAACCAAAATCACTCAAAATCACTCAAAAACTCTATGAAAACTATGAAACTAGTATGTTTCTTCTTCTTCTCCAAATGAGAGAGTTTCGTCTCCTCCAAGAGTAGCTCCAAATCAAAGGTGAGAGTGTGGAAGAGAATGGAATGATGGGGTCTGCCCTCAATAGCCTGCAGGACCACTTCTTATGCACCGCCAAGGGCAAGGTCGGTTATGGAGATTGTGGGACAGCTATCACAGCTGTGCAGGGAGAACCACGGCCTATTTCCACGCCCGTGGAAGTCCCAGTGGCCGTGGTTTTGCTGATTCAGACTTTTATGGATCATCAAGCCACGAGTTGGTGCAAGGCATGCACCAACAAGGTCCCATGTGTTCTCCTTTGCTCCTAACTTGCTTCCCAATGGGTCCGGTAGTGTGTCATCACGAGGAACGATCCTCGAATATATCGATTAAGCTCCAAAAGCTCCCAAAATACCTACAAAATATGCAAAAGTCTGTGTAGATGTCTATCTCGACAAAATACATGAATTGAGTGCAAATCGTCACGAATTAGTGCTAAACCATGCATAAATGTGCGGGAAAACTATCTAAATGAGTGCCTAAACTAATGTCATAAATCGTGTTATCAATACCCATATCGCCCCAAGACGGCGTGCTAATCATTAACATGTTGTCAACTTTGTTTCCCAACGGCGTGCTCAAGTTGAGGACATTGCCCCCAAAGATGACTATGTTGTGCTCAAGGAAACAAATGACGCTCTAAAGCGTGAGATTCAGATTTTGAGGGCACAACTTCTTGCCCACACGACGTCCACGCAACAAGAAGAACCTCAAGCGGTTTCACAACCAAGGAGTGAGTTGGTTGTCCAACCATTGTGTGACGAAGTCAAAGACGTGGCAAATATCATCATTCAAGAGGTCTTCCCGGCAATTCCAATTCAATTGGTCAATCCATTACATGGCAAGTTCTTTGAAGATGACAAAGATGAGGCCATTTTTGAGAGTGAAATGGAATCCAACCCCGACAACGGTACCATTTTGTTGATGGAACACCAATTTGAGCCGGCCGATTCGAGGTTTGTCTTTACAATGCCAACTAACTTCCATCTTGGCTTGTCATTCAACATTTTCAGCATGCCTCCGTCGTTCAATGTCAAGAGCATTTATGGTATGATGGACAAACTCTACAACACCTCCACCTTGAGGAATTACATATTCAACAAACGACGCAAAGCCACAATGTTGAAGGACTACAAGTCCAAGCCGCCCGACAATGTGCATTCGGTGTTGATTTTCAAAGGTCTTGTTCCTCAAGTGACTCCTTTCTTTTTTGACGGTGAAACGAGGACGTTTCACATTTAAGAGGAGGAGAATGATACGCCCTCGGATGGCATTGTCATCCGTGTTTCCGGCTTGAAGGACCCGCACCATTTTGAAGACGTTTATTATTATTCGGCTATTTAATAATAAGTCTTTTCATATTCGGAACTTTAATTCCGGAACTTAATTCCGTGAAATAAATTCCGACCTTTCATATTATAGGCTTTTCATATTCGGAACTTAATTCCGACTTTAATTCCGTCATTTATATTTGGACTCTTTGTATGGCCTCCATCCACTATATAAGGATGGCTTGGCCCATTTGTAAAAGATATGTCTAAGTTGAATACTAAGTATTGAGAAGGAAAACCCTCTTACTTAGTTTAGGCATCACCTTCTTCTCCCACCCTCTTAAAGTTCTATCTTGGATCTAGTCTTCGATTCAAGCCTTCATCTCGAGGATCCTTTTGAAGGATCAACCAATCGCTTCCGCACCCAAATTCATAGTTTGATCCATTCGAACGATCAAGAAGAAGTAGTTGAAGTTTCTCCTCGATCTAGATCACCCATATTCTATCATTTCAAACTCAGATTTACACTCGGTTTCTAATCCAATTTCAAATCTATTTTTGAGTTTTTGGATTCCTCTCTTCATTCTCTTCATTGTGGTACCGAGTTTTTGCATTTCCGAACAACTAAAGGCCTGGTCGAGCATACATGTCACTAGGCCAGTTCCGCCGCTTCGATTCCTGTGAATTTGATGTTATCCGAGAATAGCATGTGTCATTGTGGTTCTGAATCTTCATTCAAATTGTCAATCGGGTTAGTAACGAATAAGTTTTGAATTTATTCATTTTCCGTATTGCGATTTGGCCTAAATTGACCTTAGACTTGTCAAAATGGATATTTGGAAATTCCATTATGCTCTTTATATTATTCTGAGGATTATGGTTGTCTGTTTGATGAAATCTGATGACATGGAGTTCAGAAATTGCTTGCGGGCAAAACGTTATTCTGGTGAAAGTTAATTTAATTGATTAAAGGTTAATTTATTAGAATTAGAATTGAGATTGAGGAATGTTGATTAGATGATATCTTGATAGGTATGAGGAATTGTGAGATGTTTAGTTTATGGATTGATAGCTATGATCTTTGAAGATATTGATATTGTGGATTGTTATATGGTTATGATCTTACGAGATCTTGAAAACTAGGAGGTGGAATCTCCTAGCCTGTGGATAGTGATTGATATTTGTGTGTGTCTTGCTGATGCAGTCACTAATGGTTTCCTCGTGGGGAAACTGTAACTTGATAACAAGTTTACGTATGAGACAGGTAAGTCCATGAAACTTACTTAGTTAGCGATTATGGATCTGAATGATTGTGATAGTGGTGCTTGTTCATATGAATGTTACATTTATAACCTAAACCGGACTTGGACGACCATAAGTGTATATTTAAATGGCCCAAGTGTATTATAACGGTTCGTGACCACTTGTCTAGTTCTACAGGTGACTAGGAGGTGCTCTTGCGACCCAAGCCCACAGGTAACGGATAATATTGATCTAATCCTGTCGGCAAACGGAAGCGGAGGCGAGTTTCAGGAGATTCTCGTGTAACAAAATAAGTTGAATTAGTAATGGTATAACGTAATGAAGATAATAAACGGTTTTGATGTGAGCATTACATATTGTGATGTGTTGATGTGATGGTATGTGTTAATACTGTTATTCTTATTCATGATCTGTTAGTTTACGATTTAATACACCATGCTGTAGTTATTCTGCAGGATAGGAAGACTGCAGAGTGAGCCAGATGGGTGATCAACCGAGGGCTTCCGTACACTAGGTCGTGCGTGGGTTTTGGGGATGTTTTGTACACCTATGTATTGATATTGCCGTTTTGTAATAGTCTTGTTTTGTATACCTTTTGGATGTGTATATTTATACAAATTTATGTATTTGATTTTATATCTATTTGTGCCTTGTTGTAAGATCTAGTGAACTTGTTGTCAGGCTAGGGTCAGGATCCATTGTGAGATCCTAGCCCATTAGCGCCCCGAGTCTTGTGGATTCGGGGTGTTACATCATGTTTTGTATTTAATGTACTTATGATATGTGTTTGTGCTTATGTATTACTCTTATATATGAATAGTCAACTAACGGTTTATATCGTGTTATAGATGCTTTTGCAAGATAGGAAGACTATAGAGTGATATGGTAGGACTGATCAACCGAGGGTTTCCGTACATGTAGGATATGTTATGGGGTTTGTATGTACAAATGCATGGTTGTATAGTTTTGATACTCAATTGTGAGTCCTATGAATTTAGGGTGTTACAAACATGGTATCAGAGCCTTAGGTTGATAGCAATGGCACTCACAATCTTTTCCAAAGGCCGAATAAATAAATAAACAGAACCCAAAAGGGGTCTAAATTTTTCAAAAGGAGTTTTGCTTTAAACCATGTACAAAGTTGGTTTGGGATAGAATGTACAAGAAACCATTACTCCTTCCACGGATCTCGGCAGCTTAGTTTGTATGTTGGATTGTAGTTATTATTCCGGATTTGATTCTTATAATAGTATTAGCTTGGCCTTATATATTAGTTATGCTTACACCGCAGATGGCTCGTACTAGAGTGACATCTGCTATAGGACGAGGTAGAGGTAGGCCACCTCTTTCTCATGTAGTCCTAGGATGTGGACGAGCTGGTAGACCTCCAATAGTGAGAGGTCGGGGTCGAGTCCCAATTGCTGATCTGGTAGAGGCGAAAGTTAGAGTCGAGGAGGTTGCTGAGAGTGTAGTTCCCGGGGCTAGGAACGTGATGACAACTAGACCGAGAGCCCATGCGGCACAACCAAATGAGACATATCGTATCTGGATGGGAGCTGCTGAGTTCAAAGCGTATGTTCGCTAGGTGGAGGGGGCAGGTAGACGTGCCCTAGACCCACCGGCGCCTGTGAGATCATCTGAGGTATCACAAGGAGCGACACAGGTGCTAGTTGTACTGGCACGAGGAGCTGAGGTTGCTAGGACTTAGGAGGAGCCAAGGGCACCGAGACCGGATTCCTCGTTGAATACTTTTAACCATAAGGGAGTACCCTTTTTGACGGAAAGGTAGGACTAGAGGTGGAGCATTGGATTAGGCATGTGGACACAACATTGGAGTCGATCCGATATCCCGAGGATAAACGTGTGGAGTTGGTGCATACTTTGTTTCGATATCTAGCCCAGTATTGGTGGAGGACCATCCGTGGACGAGTCACATGATATGATTAGATGAGGAGTCTCATCATGGAGCGTTTCTGCTCTGCCGCACTGAAGAGTGAGAAGCTATAGAATTTTGTAGAGGTTGACTATGAGGATATTCCTGTATCCAAAGCGATCAGGAAGTTCCTAAATTAATTGATATTGTTGGGTCCATCTGCACCTCTAAAGGACCAACATTACTTGCTCTCCCGCAGATTGAGGGATGGTTCCCGTGCGTATATGGAAGTTTTTTGTTGTGACTCCCTCATAGACTATCAAGATTGAGCCTGAAACATACGAGAGAGATCAACCCAGACATTAAAGGGATGCTCAGACCGGAGGGTCTGAGAAGAGACATAGGACAGAGTAGACCAGTGTTGGTGCTAGAGCGTCAAGGTACGGGTGAAGCTAGACACAGGGACGCTCGGGGTACCCATCGTCTGTACAAACATTTGTAAATAAACTATGGAGGCTTTGGACACATACGACCTGAGTGTCTAAGGGCACTAGTGACTTGCTTCACTTGTAGCAGACTAGGCCACCTGATACGCCCCTGGATGGAGATATCATCCGTGTTTCCGGCTAGAAGGACCCGGTAATTGGAGCTTGCCCATTTTGAAGACATATTAAATATTTTAGTTATTTAATAATAGACTTTTTATATTCAAAACTTTAATTCCGGAACTTAATTCCGTGACTTAAATTCCGAACTTTCATGTTTTAGGCTTTTCGTTTTCGGAGCTTTAATTTCCATCATTTAATTTTCGACTCTTTGTATGGCCACATCCACTATGTAATGGGATGCTTGACTCATTTGTAAATCATGTCTAAGTTAAATCCTAGTATTGAGAAGGAAAATCCTCTTACTTGGTTTGGACATCACCTCTCATTCCACCCTCTTAAAGTTCTATCTTGGATCTAGTCTTTGATTCAAACCTTCATACTCGAGGATCCTTTCGAAGGATCAACTCTATCTACTCCATTTGGTAGATGAGTCGATCTACCTAGATCGGATTGACCATACGATTCCGCATCCATTTCTAAGCTTCCTCCGCTTAAGTCCTATGTTTGATCCAACTCGAACGATCAAGAAGAAGTAGTTGAAGTTTCTCCTCGATCTAGATCGCCCCTTATTTCTATCATTGGTATTAGAAGCTCTTCGGAGTTCTTCATTAGTTTTTAATGTTCTTCAAGTGTTCTTCATTGTTCATCATGTTCTATGACGATGATGATCCGTTTGATTTGTATAGAGAGTGGTTGCCTTCTCCCTACAAACTAAAGCTCAAAGCGGCGGCACATGGGCACTGGTGATAGCATGAACTATACTCTATATTTTAGGGTTTGTTTGGACGTTTTATCTTCTATAATCTGCATGTTTGTATGTATTATATGTGATTATATTACCATTTCATCTACCTTTGCGAGAATCGAGGTCTACACCTAGTTTTGCTGTAATTGTAGGTAAAATGGCACGTTTCGCATCAAAAAGGAGCAAAAGGAGTCATGAGTCATTTGGAGCTACATCCAGGGAGCATAGCCATGGATTAAAGATTCACTTTGGACCAGCTTTGAGAGATTTCACATTCAGTTGTGACTCACCTCGGTTGACCAGGGATTCATCTCGACCGAGGTAATCCAGAGACGTCGACTCGACCGAGGCGAACACCTAGGACGCGGCGAGAATATTTTATTCTTGGCTGAGATCTTTTAAAATGGGAAAGTGATCTTATATTTTTGGGCTTGGCTCTTGGAAGGAAGAAGATCTTATATTTTACCTATTTTTATGGGAGAAGATCTTTCTAAGATATCTTATCTTTGGAGGGTTATTTTCCTATAAAAAGGGTTGGATTTCCACAAATCCAGCATCACGCTATACCGTCGATTAGCATTGATAGCACGCAGCAGCAGCAGCATACTCCAATTGGGGAGATTCGAAGAACCTTTTTTGAAGGTTGAAGGAAGATTGAAGTCTATAGCTTTTATAGCTTTATTGGAGGGTTTTGTAAGATTGTCTTTAATTCCCTCACTTGTTGTCTTGTCTTGTTGGATTGTTATCCAAGGAACGCTTTGTTGTGATATTTGATTCAGTTATTGAAGTCTTTTCCATTAAATTCTTCTTGTTCAAATATTCACTTTCTTCCCATATATTTAATACTTTCATAATGATGATGAGTGGCTAATTTCCTTGTGTGATTCTAGGGTGATTGGCTGAAGGTTGTGGGAAAAAAAATGATAGAATAATCTTAGATCCCAGTAGGATCCTGAAAGTTCGAGTCGTTAACCTTAACCCTAAGCATCTCGTTCAGTCGATGAACATCTCGGCCGGGGTGGAATTTGGCTGACCGAGGTGACTTATCTGATCCTAAACTGAGAGTTAAGTGTTAGAGTTTGCCAAATCCTATTCTTATTACACCTTTCCTGGTTCAAAGCAAGCTTAGGATGAGACTTACCCGGTAATTCCTTAGTTTGTGTACCAACGATCATAAGTGTAGGTAATAAAGGTTTATCCTTTATTGGGGTTTGAGTGTGCTTCCACCCCATCTTTGTGAGTTAGCCTGAGACTTACCCGGTAAAGGTTGATTCTATTCCCTTAGATGGTGTGTTAGTTTGAGGTTATAGTTCTTTATCTTAATTCCTTGAGACTTACCCGGTAATAGGAGTTACGGTTTAGGATTAGTGTGTAGTGAGACTTACCCGGTGATCTACTCCACTTTAGTAACGCCTTCCCCATGCAAAAATCTCAGCTTTGTCCGCTTATCTTTAGATCTTGAGTTGGAACCACAACTAGATGCTTTAATCCCTAGAATTGCATGTTTGCTTTATTGACTTCTTATTCATCTTTGATTCTGTTAATTGCTCTTGTGGTTAGTATTCACGAAGCTTACCGTTATTGACTTTGTTTCACCGAGTCCCTGTGATCGACCCCTGGAATTTCTTGCTTTTTACTACGATTAACCCGTACACTACGGGTTCGCATCCTTGTTTTAAGCTTAAGTCTAGAGTTATAAATTTAAAGCTTGCACACACCGTTTGGAGCGAACAAGTTTTTGGCGCCGTTGCCGGGGACTTGGTCTAGACCGAGCCGGTACGGTTTGCTCTTGGGGCGCTTGCCCCCGTGTCATCTAACCACTCTACTTGAGTGACTTTTGCAGGTTCTTTCTTAGGTATATGCGAAGAACCCGCACTGGGAAGGAAATCGTTCCTTACGATCCTGAACCAGAAAAGACATACAAGCGACGCTTAAGAGAAGCGAAGATGGCCCAACAAGACGATCGCGATCTTGCGGCCGAATTGAAAGAGGCGCTAGAGCTGCTACGCCTCAGCAAGGAAGAACTAAGGCAAGAGAAAGAAGAGAATCGCACCAGGACTGCAGCAATCGAAGCGGAGATAGCAGTCATACGAAATCAGATTCTACAACCACCGAGGGAAGATCCTCCTGTTGACCCTCGACCGAGGCAGGTTCCAGTACCTGACGCCCCGGCCGATGTACTTCCACCTCGGAGACCAGTCCGAGATGTTCTTCTTGCAGGAATCCCACAAACCCTAGGTCAAAGGATGGACCCTAATCAACAACTGAGGCGTCCAGGAGTGAACCTAGGAGATCCAGCAGATCATGACTACGAACTTCGACCGCAAATTCTATCCATGATTCGCCAATGCCAATTCGGAGGGCTAGAGAAGGAGTCACCACATCAACATCTTCAAAACTACGAGATCTTGATGGAAACCTTGCGACCTTCCAGAATTGAAAATAACAATTACAAGCTAAGACCTTTTTACTTTTCTTTAAAAGATAGAGCTCTTACTTGGTATCAATCTCTTCCTCCAGGAAAAATTAGCACATGGGAGGAGATGACTATGGAATTCTTGACCAAATTCTTTCCCCCCTCGAAGACAGCTGAAATGAGAGGAAAGATCAATGCTTTCATTATGAAGGACAAGGAGAGCTTGTCCAAATCTTGGGAGCGGTTCAAGGATATCCTTTTGGATTGCCCACATCATGGGATTCCAAAGATCGAGTTGTTGGAGATCTACTTCAAAGGACTGGACGGAAGCACCCAGTTCAATCTCCAACTACTCTCCGCCGGTACCTTCATGGACATGGCGATTGATGAGGCTTGGGACTTCATTGAGAAGCAAGCCTTGCACATGGAGAAATATACCCACCAAGGAGCTGAAGGTGGAGTTAAAAGAGTCAACTTTCAAGAGACTCAATCCAACAACAATCAACTCACGTCTTTGAAGAATGACGTGAAGCAATTGAAGGAACTCTTGATGGCTCAAACCAAAAAGGAAGAGCAAGGGCAAAGGAACAACAACAACAACAACAAAGGGTACCGTAACAACAACAACGGTCCCCGAAACAACAACTACAATAACAACAACAACAATAGAGGGTCAAATAGCAACAATTGGAGGACGAACAATCAAAGCAACCAGAATCCTGGTAACAATTATTCAAACTCCAACTCTAATAATTCCTCTAACCCTTTCCTCTCTTCCCCTTCTTCTTCTTCTACTCCATTAAAAAGCCAAGGGCAAGGATCAAGTTCGTCTCAACCGGAAAAGAAAGACGCAGTTCTGGAGGCTATCTTGATCAAGCTTAGTGCTATGGAGAATTCTATGACTTCATTTTCGAGGGCCCAAAAGTCCTTCGAACAACAACTTGCAAGTAGGGCGAATGAAACGCCAAGAGATCCAGGGAAGCTTCCAGCAAAGACGGAAAGCAACCCTAAGGGCCAGTGCATGGCCATAACAACGAGGAGTGGACTCAAAACTGCAGATCCAGTACCTCGTTCGACGCAGACCACCTCGGTCCAGATCCAGTCGAAGAACACCTCGACCGAGATGCCAACCGAGGTGGAGCAACAGAAAGAAGGAGGGACAACTGAAACTTATATTCCACCTCCTGCATACAAACCACCACTTCCATTCCCTCAGTCCAGAGCCAGAGCACATCTAGACAAGCACTTTGGTAAGTTCCTTGACTTGATGAATAAGCTACATATTAACATTCCTTTCCTTGATGCTACTTTAGGTATGCCCGCCTATGGGAAGTTCTTACAAGAAATATTATCAAGGAAGAGGAAGCTGGAGGATGTTGGTGAAGTTAGGATGACATCTAAATCTTCGGAGCTTATCAAGATCATGAAGGAGAAGATGCCACCTAAATTAAGAGATCCCGGCTCATTTTGCATTCCCATTCAAGTTGGGGATGTCACTTGTGAAGCCCTTTGTGATCTAGGAGCCAGCGTGAGCATCATCCCGCTGGAGCTATGCACGAAGATCGGTCTTGGAGAGCCCAAGCCGGTCAAGATTCGACTTTATATGGCGGATCGCTCCATTACCCATCCCGTGGGCATCTTGGAGGACGTTCCGGTCAAGTTAGGTAACTTCTATCTACCTATAGATTTTGTTGTACTTGACATTCCCGCAGATTATCCTGTTCCTATTATTCTCGGGAGGCCATTTCTAGCAACTTCGGGTTGCAACGTGGATTGCAAGAACGCCAAGTTGAAATTCAACGTTGGTGACGATGAGGTGGAGTTCGCACTACTTGCAGCCATGAAAGGGGAGCAGCTAACTGATGATATCTTCAACATCTACGATGAAGAAGAATCAAGAGAATTGGTGAGCTCTATCCTTATTAACGATCCACTCGAAAGAGTTATTAGCTTCAGTTTAATGGAGGAAGGTATAGATGCTTCATGTGATGTAGATATACAGAGCTTGAAGGCACTGGAAGAGGATCCAGGAGCTAAAACTGAGAAGCTAATCCAGGAAACGAAGGTCCCCAGTTTCGGTTCCAGTTGCAGTACCTCGACCGAGGCACTTCCTGGACTGAACGAGGCGACTGAAGAACATCTCGGTCAACGCCTCTGCGCCTCGACCGAGGTCGACGGCGAGATGATGTCAACTGAGACTACTGAGAATAATAATCTTCTTACTCACTTCTCTGACATTCATCCTCAGTTGGTGGAACATTCCATCCACCAACTTTCTGATAAAAACGGACCTTGGTATGCTGATATTGTAAATTATCTTGTTTGCCAGGAAATACCGCCCGGATTGACGTACTCTCAAAAGAAGAGGTTCTTCAAGGAAGTACGACATTATTACTGGGATGAGCCGCTGCTATTCAAGCTCGGACCGGATGGGATGCTTCGAAGATGCATTCCGGAAGATGAGGTTAATAGCGTTATACGGCATTGCCATTCACTCCCATGTGGAGGACATGCTAGCACCGATAAAACATGCGCTAAGGTATTGCGTTCCGGTTTCTTTTGGCCTACATTATTTAAAGATGTACAAGCTTTTGTTGTCTCTTGTGATGCATGCCAAAGAACAGGAAATTTATCAAGGAGGAACGAGATGCCACTTAATAACATCCAAGAAGTGGAAATCTTTGATGTATGGGGGATTGACTTCATGGGACCTTTCCCATCCTCCGGAGGAAACTTCTACATTCTCCTTGCAGTTGATTACGTCTCTAGATGGGTTGAAGCCATTGCTTCTCCCACTAACGACGCCAAGGTGGTTGTGAAGTTCTTGAATAGAACTATCTTTCCACGATTTGGAACTCCACGCATCATCATTAGCGATGGAGGAACGCATTTCATCAACCGGAAGTTCAAGGCACTTCTATCGAAGTATGGGGTAACCCACAAGGTATCAACTGCTTATCACCCTCAAACTAGTGGACAGGTCGAGATCTCGAATAGAGAAAATCAAGGCAATTTTGGAGAAGACTGTCTCTAGAACGAGGAAAGATTGGTCCATTAAATTGGACGATGCTCTTTGGGCGTACAGGACCGCATTCAAGACTCCCATAGGTACCACCTCTTATAATTTGGTATATGGGAAGTCCTGCCATTTGCCCGTCGAATTGGAACACAAAGCGTATTGGGCGATCAAATGGTTGAATTTCGACATCAAAGAGGCTGGTGAGAAGCGACTATTGGAACTCAACGAGCTGGAGGAGCTGCGTTTGAACGCTTATGAGAATGACAAAATCTACAAGGAAAGGACGAAGAGATGGCATGACAAGCGTATCGTCCCAAAGGAGCTTAACGAAGGAGACTTAGTTCTACTCTTCAACTCCCGCCTCCGCCTTTTTCCAAGTAAGTTAAAATCTAGATGGACCGGACCTTATGTAGTGAAACATGTTTTTCCTCATGGTGCAGTTGAGATATGGGGCGAAACTAGCGGAAGCTTCAAGGTCAACGGTCATAGACTTAAGAAGTACCAACCGGAAACTCCGGTTGAGGAGGTTGCACCAATATACCTCATTTGAGATGCATCATGGTCCAGCTAGCGACCTTAAACCAAGCGCTTCTTGGGAGGCAACCCAAGGTATTGCTTTCTTTTCCCGTTTTCTAGTCTAGCTTAGATAGTTTGCTTTTGCTTTGTTTTGTTTGTTTTTGGCGTCCTAGACAGATAACAGGAGACATCTAAGGAAGGGGCATAACTAGAAGGACAGAAGTTCGAGAATTCAAGAAAGACGAAGTTTGACTGAGACACCTCGGTCCAGTCGACGCCACCTTGACCGAGTTGATTCTTGAGCAACCGAGGCGACTAGGGTTTTCTGCAGAACCACCTCGGTCCGTACCACCTCGGTCCAGTCGAGACCATCTCGACCGAGGTGACAGCAGATCCAGGAACAGTATAAAAGGGGGGAAAATTTATTTTTTACTTTTTACTTCCTTCGACTCGACCGCGGCGCCTTCATCACCTCGCCTCCTCAGTTTTTGCTCGTTTTCGAAGATTTCCGCTTCCAAACTGCGATTGAAGGGTAGAGGATCCTATTGCAACAACAGATCTGCGAAGAAATCGAACGAATCGACCGAAATGAGGTAAAAACAGTCGAAACCCTAACTCGTTCATTCGTTTCGATTTGGGCTTTGGTTGCCCCTGATTCTGCTGAGAAAAGGCTTAAGTACCCCATAGGAAGCAATTGTAGTGATTTTTGGAGGAAAAGAACTGAATTTCTGAGAATTGGAATCGTAAACTGTTGTGCCTCGGTCCAGTCGAACTGCATCTCGACCGAGGTGATTCTTGAGAGTTGTCAGCGACCGAGGTGATCTGACAGTGTTTGAGAGAAAATGAGTTCCGATCGTCGCCTAGCCCTCAGAGATAGATCCTCACCTTCCCCTCCTTCTTCTTCTTCTTCCCGACCCTACCGCCCGGTGATCCACGAGAGATGCCGGGTAGATTATGAGCGCATAGCTAGCCGTCCAGTTATTGCACCACGTTTCCTGGACGTGTCGGCTTTCGATTGCCTAGGGTTAGATGGAGACCTTAGGAGGATGATTGCCACTGTTGGGCTGGATCAGTTTACTGAGATCCGAGCCCCAGCCTACTTGGAGCCGACCTTAGAGTTCGTTAGCTCCTTTTCCTACCTTCCCACAGAGCAGTCTGTGAAGTACCGGTTGATGAACCGGAACTTCATAGTTCCCTTAGAGGTTTGGAGAGAGATTTTCGGCTTTTCTGAGCCCACCGCCACTGATTTCCCCTCCCGATCTGTAGCTAGGGAGTTCTAGGGGCAGATTGCCCATATTACTGAGCATGCAGACAGATGGTGCCCTGGAGATTCCAGGGAGAAGGTCATCTTCCACCCAGCCTTCAGATTAGCCCATAGGATATTCAGCGAGACACTTCTGGCGCGTACTGAGACGCCCCAGAAGATCCGACAGGGCGAGCTCTTCAGCCTTTACTGTATGGTCACGGGGGTTTCCCAGACTTTGGCTTGATCTTGGCAGAGGACCTGCACAGGATCAAGGCTAAAGCGAAGGGAGACATTTGCTGCGGAGGTCTAGTCACCCACATAGCTACTTTTCACGGGATGGACCTCAGTGCTTGTACGGTGGCGGCGGCTCCGAAGCCGCTTGGACTTCAGGAGATGATCACACGGAGGATTTTGGTTCCCCGTGGTTTGACCACTCCATATGTTGCTATGCCGTGGGAGCGGACTGCGCCACAGGGGATCCGCTGGTCTGCCCAGTTCACAGTTTTTGATCCACATTATTGGCAGACAGCTTGGGCTCCACTGATGGAGGATCATAGGGAGGCAGCAGCTGCCCCAGCTGAGGATGAGGAGGAGGAGGAGGAGGATGACGATGACGAGGATACAGTAGACGAGAGAGATGGTGGAGTCCCGAAGGATACAGGGACAGATACTGCAGGGATGAGCGCGCCGCCGATCATAGATCTTGATGACGACGATGAGACTGGGCCTGCACCAGCTGAGACCTCTCCAGTCAGACCCGCTAGACGCAGGAGGCGCGGAGTGAGAGATCGAGCTGCCCACAGACAGATCGATGACCTGACGGATCAGGTTATTGACTCGTATGCTGCATTATCGCTGGATATCCGCGAGATGCAGGAGCGGCAGCACTATCAGCACATTATGGCCCAGCTTCAGTTCGAGCGTGTCATGGGTTACCCGTTTGACCCGACGCAGTATCCATACGTGCCACCACCACCACCACCGGATCGAGACTATTGAGGAGCTGCAGGATTTTCTTTATTATATTTTTATGCAGTTCAGCTATTTATCCGGTGAGTACTCTCATTTCCAGACTTATATTGACCCACTGGGACAGTGTGTCCCAAGTATGGGGTGTTTGTATTTATTTGATGACTATTTGATGTACTTATTCGACTATTTTGATGTATGACATTATCGGATATTTTATTTATGCTTCACTTCTGCATTTATATGTTTATCTGATATTACATGCATACCTACAGGTTATTTGATTGAGAAAAACGTCGAAACTGGAAAAAAAAATGGTTTTTAAAAAAAAATTTTGACCTCGACCGAGTCAGTCTTGGCCAAACGAGGCGTTTCACCTCGGTTGAACCAAGAACACCTCGACCGAGGTGTGTTAACTGAGAGTTTTCGAAAACGATTTTCGTGTTGCTTATCTGGATATGATCTCAGTGAAGATCTTGTTTACTAACTGGTTTTAAATTCTTTATGTGTTTGAAAGGTTTTATAATATGTTTAAGTTGTTAAATGCTTTGTTTGAAATTATTGACATGTTTAATACTTTGTTTTTATCCAAATTATGTTGAATTTGAAGGTTGACACCACAAGGTAAGTTCTCTCACTTTCTTCCTGGAAAGACCAAGGCAATTCATTCTTCTCTCTTCTTCTTCTTGATCATGCTTAGCCCCTCATATACATTTTGCCTCCCTTTACCTATCCGGGAATTTGGAAGCAACCGAAGTGGTGAAAGCAAGTTAAAGTTGAGAAGTGGCTGGAAGTGAAAGTTTTAGAAAGCAATAATAGGTTTGGGGAAGTCAATCATGAAGATGAGTAACTCGGCACCATTCACATAGCCGGGTGTTTGTGTCTTGCCAAAGTCAGATTGAGCGATATTCCTAACGGGTCATGGCATGTGCATCAAGGGTTTGATGCGTCTCAAGAAATTGATTATTGCTGATTTCCTAGGCTTCGGTTATTGTGCACCTCTGTCCATGCATCCCAAAAAGTAAAGTAAAAAAGGAAAAAGTGTGAAATAAGCAAAGCTTATTGGTGGAAGATGTTGCAAGTCAAAGTGAAAGTGAAGTTCATCCTTTTCCCGGATTCTAGCACCACATTACCTTACATACATCCCTACCCTACACGTTTCTTGACCTTTTCTTTTGGGAAGCCCTTGAGACCTTGAGCTTGTTGATTGACTTAGTGGTTTAAATCGGATCATACATGATTAATTTTGATAATTATGACTTATTATGCATTCTATGATTTTATGCAAAAATGAACAACTTTTCTATATTTATAAAATGTTTTGAACATATTGAGTTTTTTTAAAATTCCATGAAGTATTCTCTTAGAGTGATCTATGATTGTAACACACCATAAAAATGTTTTTGAAAGACTTTTCATTGATTTTCTTGACTTATAATCCATTCTATCTTGTCTTCTATATGCGGAACTTGCTTGGGGACAAGCAAGGGCTAAGTATGGGGTATTTTGATAGCATGAATTATAGTCTATATTTTAGGGTTTGTTTGGACGTTTTATCTTCTATAATCTGCATGTTTGTATGTATTATATGTGATTATATTACCATTTCATCTACCTTTGCGAGAATCGAGGTCTACACCTAGTTTTGCTGTAATTGTAGGTAAAATGGCACGTTTCGCATCAAAAAGAAGCAAAAGGAGTCATGAGTCATTTGGAACTACATCCAGGGAGCATAGCCATGGATTAAAGATTCACTTTGGACCAGCTTTGAGAGATTTCACATTCAGTTGTGACTCACCTCGGTTGACCAGAGATTCATCTCGACCGAGGTGATCCAGAGACGTCGACTCGACCGAGGCGAACACCTAGGACGCGGCGAGAATATTTTATTCTTGGCTGAGATCTTTTAAAATGGGAAAGTGATCTTATATTTTTGGGCTTGGCTCCTGGAAGGAAGAAGATCTTATATTTTACCTATTTTTATGGGAGAAGATCTTTCTAAGATATCTTATCTTTGGAGGGTTATTTTCCTATAAAAAGGGTTGGATTTCCACAAATCCAGCATCACGCTATACCGTCGATTAGGGTTGATAGCACGCAGCAGCAGCAGCATACTCCAATTGGGGAGATTCGAATAACCTTTTTTGAAGGTTGAAGGAAGATTGAAGTCTATAGCTTTTATAGCTTTATTGGAGGGTTTTGTAAGATTGTCTTTAATTCCCTCACTTGTTGTCTTGTCTTGTTGGATTGTTATCCAAGGAACGCTTTGTTGTGATATTTGATTCAGTTATTGAAGTCTTTTCCATTAAATTCTTCTTGTTCAAATATTCACTTTCTTCCCATATATTTAATACTTTCATAATGATGATGAGTAGCTAATTTCCTTGTGTGAATCTAGGGTGGTTGGCTGAAGGTTGTGGGAAAAACAATGATAGAATAATCTTAGATCCCAGTAGGATCCTGAAAGTTCGAGTCTTTAACCTTAACCCTAAGCATCTCGTTCAGTCGATGAACATCTCGGCCGGGGTGGAATTTGGCTGACCGAGGTGACTTATCTGATCCTAAACTGAGAGTTAAGTGTTAGAGTTTGCCAAATCCTATTCTTATTACACCTTTCCTGGTTCAAAGCAAGCTTAGGATGAGACTTACCCGGTAATTCCTTAGTTTGTGTACCAACGATCATAAGTGTAGGTAATAAAGGTTTATCCTTTATTGGGGTTTGAGTGTGCTTCCACCCCATCTTTGTGAGTTAGCCTGAGACTTACCCGGTAAAGGTTGATTCTATTCCCTTAGATGGTGTGTTAGTTTGAGGTTATAGTTCTTTATCTTAATTCCTTGAGACTTACCCGGTAATAGGAGTTACGGTTTAGGATTAGTGTGTAGTGAGACTTACCCGGTGATCTACTCCACTTTAGTAACGCCTTCCCCATGCAAAAATCTCAGCTTTGTCCGCTTATCTTTAGATCTTGAGTTGGAACCACAACTAGATGCTTTAATCCATAGAATTGCATGTTTGCTTTATTGACTTCTTATTCATCTTTGATTGTGTTAATTGCTCTTGTGGTTAGTATTCACGAAGCTTACCGTTATTGACTTTGTTTCACCGAGTCCCTGTGATCGACCCCTGGAATTTCTTGCTTTTTACTACGATTGACCCGTACATTGCGGGTTCGCATCCTTGTTTTAAGCTTAAGTCTAGGGTTATAAATTTAAAGCTTGCACACACCGTTTGGAGCGAACAAGGGCACTGGCGGTATCAACAAAACCATTGGCGTTCCCATATTGAGAACGATGAGTGGTTGCCTCCACCGGACCCACCAAGGTCGACTTATACCATGGACGGGCACCAACGGTATCCACAACGACAAGCTGATTTTGAGGATACCTATGTTGCTTCAAGACGGTGTGCCAA
This sequence comes from Fagopyrum esculentum, assembly GCA_033239045.1. Taxonomy (NCBI): domain Eukaryota; kingdom Viridiplantae; phylum Streptophyta; class Magnoliopsida; order Caryophyllales; family Polygonaceae; genus Fagopyrum; species Fagopyrum esculentum. The sequence continues at coordinate 140,355,725 of BSUD01000002.1, read as the reverse complement.
TTATGAGCAAGTTGTCAACGTTGCCCCCGACGGCGTGCTTGTCCCCAGAGGAGTATGTTATCCTCAAGGAAACAAATGATACTCTAAAGCGTGAGTTAGAAATTTTTAGGGTACGACTTCTTGCCCAAACGACGTCCGTCCAACAAGAAGAACCGTTGTGTGACGAAGTCAAAGACGTGGGCAACGCCGTAATTAAAGAATGCACACCGACAGTTCCAATTCACTTTGTGAGCCCATTAAATTATGAGGGTAAAGAAGAAGATGGAAATATCATCATTAAAAAGGTTGCCCCGGTAATTCCAATTCAATGGGTCAATCCGTTATATGGAAAGTTCTTTGAAGATGTCAAAGACGAAACCATCATTAAGAGTGAAGAAGATGTCAACCCCGGCAACAACGCCGTTATGTTAATGGAAAACAAATTTGTGCCGTCCAATTCGAGTTTTGTCTTTAATATGTCCTCTAACTTACCTCCCGGCTTGCCGTTCCATCTTTTCAACATGCTTTCGCCGCTCAAGTTCTACGTTTAATCTAACTCGAACAATCAAGAAGAAGAAGTTGAAATTTCTCCTCGATCTAGATCGCCCTATTTCTATCATTGGTATTAGAGCTCGGGATCGAGGTCAAGTTCTTCACTTGTGTTCTTGATTGTTCATTACAATTTTCTTTTCCTCTTTGGTGTTCTTCAAAGTTCTTCAAGTTTTCTTCGGTGTTCTTCATTGTTCTTCAGTATTCTTCAAGTATGCTTCATCGTTCTTCTTGATCGATGACGATGAAGATTCCTTTGATGAGGATGAGGAATAGTTGCCCCCTCCATATCCACCAAATTCCGAATAATCCAAAAGGGTGTACCGACGGTATTCACACGGCCGACAAAGAGAATATTTTGAGGATGAGGAGTGGTTACCTCCTAATCCACCAAGGCCCAAAGTGACTATCCATGGGCATTAATGGTATCCACATGAATGCCAACAACGTGATGCCGTCTTAGCAAAAGAAAATGCCGCTCTAAATCATGTGACATAAGTTATAAGGGCGACAATACTTGCCCACATGACGTCCGCCGACTCCGTCCAACAAAAAGAACCTCAAGCGGTGTCACAACCAAGGTGTGAGTTGGTGGTCAAACCATCGTGTGACGAAGTCATGGACGAGGGTGATATCGTCAAAACAGATTGCACCCCGGTACTCCCAATTAAAGTTCTCAACCCGGTATATGGTGAGTCCTTTGAAGAGGACTAAGAAGAAGCCATCAACCTCGACAATGGCACAATTATGTTGTTTGACTACAAATTCGAGCCAGCTGACCCGATGTTTGACTTTGTTATGCCTAATAACTTATTTACTGGCTTACCTTGCTTCTTTTCGGCATGCCCCTGATGTACAATGTCACAAGCTTAGACGACATGGTGGACAAACTCACCGGCGAGACCATCAACATGTACTACAAGTTTGAGCCGCCCGATTCAGAGTTTTTGCGGAACTTAATTCCGTGACTTAAATTCCGACCTTTCATATTTTAGGTTTTTCATTTTCGGAACATTAATTTTGGCTTTAATTTCCGTCATTTAATTCCGGACTCTTTGAATGGTCACATCCACTATATAAGAGGATGCTTGACTCATTTGTAAATCATGTCTAAGTTGAATCCAAGTATTGCGAAGAAAAATCCTCTTACTTGGTTTGGGCATCACTTCTGCTTCCACCCTCTTAAAGTTCTACATTGAATCTAGTCTTTGATCAAAACCTTCATACTCGAGGATCCTTTTGAAGGATCAACTCTATCTACTCCATTTCGTAGATGATTCGATCTACCTAGATGGGATCAACCGTGCGCTTCCGTAACCATTTATAAGCTTCCGCCGCTCAAGTCCTACATTTAATCCAACTCGAAAAATTAAAAAGAAGTAGTTGAAGTTTCTCCTCAATTTAGATCGCCCCTTATTTCTATCATTCAAATATACGTACATGAAATAGTTATTTATACACTCGTGTAGTGTGTTTGATTTATACACTCATCTTTTATTTTTAATAAAAAGTATTTATTCATAAATACTCAATTACAGTATATATTTGTTTTTAAAATTATTTTATTACAAATGGAATTGTGTAGTATTTTTTTATTTACACACTCGTGCACGTTTATACATAGACATGTTTAAAAGTGATAATATTTGTTTTTAAAATTATTTTTATTTAATTTATGTACTCATATTACAGTATATATTTTGATATATACTCGTTCACATGCAAAATGAAATCGAGTTCAGAAGGTTCACGTTTAAATGAAAAAAGAGATATTTTATTTTCTTATTAGCAATATCATTAACGCCTTAATTATATACCATAATAAAGAAAATGCACGCTTATCATTTAAATAAGTTAAATCATCAACGTTGATTGTTTAAACCGACGTTAAAGATATGTTCTTATTTGATCTAACCATATATATATATATATATATATATATATATATATATATATAAACTCATATGTAAACATCTCTTACCACGTGAACATACAAACACCGAATATATGTGATTATACCGCAGAATATATGTGTCTATACCGCCGAATATATTGAGTCGGGTCCGGCGATCTAACGGATAGAGGTTGTTCTCATTTTACATGGTAAAAGTTGTTTACATTAGGGGGTGGGCATAAATCCCGCTTAATCCCGTCCCGTCCCGCATCCCGTCCCGATCCCGTCCCGATCCCGTCCCGGTCCCGGCGGGATTTGAAAAAAAAAATGTGTATCCCATTCCGTCCCGTCCCGCAAAAAATTTGCGGGACGGGACGCGGGACGAAGACTTCCCATACCGGTTAATCCCGTCCCGTCCCGCATATATATATAAATAATATTTTTATATTTTTATAAATATTATATAGATAAATAATATACATAAATTATAATTTTTAAAAATATTTTTTTATTTTTAAAATTATTAGATCGATGATTTTTCATCAATCATTCACTCATTCTTTACTACTCATTCGGTTGGATCTAAAATACTAGAGTTTCTGATCTCCCTTGAATTAGTCCATTTGTCGTCTTACTCTAGTCCGTTCCATCGACACCCTTGCTCTAGTCGGTTCCATCGCCCTTGTATTTGTGGATTATCACAATTGTAATCGATAGTTAAATAAATATAATTTTCATTAAATTATCTGTTATTATTTTTTGAATGTGAGTCGGTAAGACACTTTGATGTAACTTAAATTTGTTTTCAATGTATAAACTACTAATGTAGGCGTCATGAATCGATATTTCGGTATTGAGTTTTTTTTCCGATCATTTATGTCTTTAAACATGAGAGAAAACAAGTATACATATTAAATATAATCGGTGCGTAATTTTCGCGGGATTTGTCCGTCCCGTCCCGTCCCACAAGGGACAAGGCCCGCGCGGGACGAAGAAAAAATGTCATAAATCCCGTCCCGTCCCGTCCGGACGACCCCTATCCCGTCCCGTCCCGTCCCGTCCCATGCCCACCCCTAGTTTACATGATAATCAACCTCTCTCTCTCTCTCTCTCTCTCTCTATATATATATATATATATATATATATATATATATATATATATATATAGAGTATAGATCCTATGAGAACACCTCCTAACGTGAGAACATGAGAACAGATTCGTAATTATTATTAGTTTTGTTATGAACGTGCCATATTGTTTTAATGTATTATTCGTAGTTATTGTTGGTTGAGTGGATTATTCGTAATTATTGTTGGATTCCTAATTATTATTATTCGTAGTTATTATTATTTTTGAAATCTACTCTAAATCTCAACCCTTAAAACTCACATCCAATGGTGTACGATTGTTCTCATGTTCTCACGTTAGAGGGTGTTCTCATGGGAACCACACCCTATATATATATATATATATATATATATATATATATATATATATATATATATATATATATATATAGAAACAACCCATTTTTCTAACCCGATAATCTTCAAACGCAAGGTCTTCCCTGGCCTCCTAGGTCGTGCTTGTGTGTATATATATATCCTGACTCATATGTAAACAGCTCTTATCGTGTGAACGTGTAAACACCGAATATATGTGAGTATACCGCCGAATATATGTGACTATACCGCCGAATATATAGATTCAAGTCCGGCGAATCTTCTTCCATTAATAACATGATTTTTTATCATTTAATATCGTCTAATCTCAGTCATCTATTTAACGATCTAACAAATACAATTTGTTATCATTAAACACTATAAGGGCCGTTTACATGGAGTCAAACTATATATATATATAAAATAAAAACAACCCATTTTTCTAACCTGATAATCTTAAAACGCAAGGTCTTCCCCGGCCTCCTAGGTCGTCCTTGTGTATGACTATGGTGTTGGGACAGTTAATTTAGTGGAGTAGTTGAAGAAAATGATTATGTGATTTTAATTAGTTGGGCCATAATATTTGTACCCCTTAATATTGATTAGTGATTGACCGATTCACATTGTTTAATGATTGGCATTGAGTAGTATTGTAGTTTATGCATATTTGATGCATTTAAAACCTAAATTAGTGCATAAATTATACATATATTTGACTCGTAGAGTCTGCATTTAAATATAAAAAATGATTATTAGTTTTAAATATAAAATGGTTATTACTTTAACTTTAATAAAGTTTCAATTAAAATTAGTACAAGTGATCCCTACAAGTGAGCTGTCTCCTACGATATTTATCAATCACAATTAATCTTCCTGTTGCAAGGGCGTATATCTACGGGATTGAACCCTTCTTTTGAAATAATATTATCCCACCCCCTTAGTGCCTAATAGTAAGAACATGTTGTTAATGATCATCCAGCTACTCATGCTTGCATCCCCAGGATACGCTGCCGCGTTATGCCGCAACGATGAACACGCAGCTTTGCTCGCATTCAAGACGACACTCACAATCAGTGATTCCTCCAATTTCGATGACTGTGAAGGTGCTTATCCAAAGATCGAGTCTTGGGGAAATGGCAGCTACAATAACGACTGTTGCTATTGGGATGGAATCAGCTGTGACCCCTCATCAGGTCACGTCACAGACCTAGACCTCAGCTGCAACCTCCTCACCGGCAGCTTCCTCTCCGTTAGCTCGCTTTTTCGTCTCCGCCACCTGCACCACATCAACCTTGCCTTCAACAACTTCTCCGATGCACGGATCTCGCCAGGTTTCGGTCGACTTTCCGATCTCAAGTACTTGAACCTCTCTTGCTCAGGATTCAACGGTGATGTGCCGCGGGAAATCGGCTGGCTCTCTCGGCTAACCACCCTTGACTTATCTGGACTTTCTGTCAATATGTCCGATTTCAAGGCGATCGTTGCTAATCTCACGAATTTGAGAGAGCTTAATCTTTCGAACGTTATCATCGGTACGGAATTTCCTCCGATGATCGCGAATCTCTCAAAATTGACATCTCTAAGCTTGACGAGTTGTGACCTGCAAGGCGAATTCCCGGTAACTGGTGTTCTAAGCTTGCCAGAGTTGCGTGTTCTCGAGCTTGGCGGCAATAGTTACATGCATGGTGACTTTTCCATGGCGCAGTGGAGAAGCCCACTCGAGAAAGTCGACTTCCAGGACTGCGACTTTGAAGGCGAGTTGCCTAATTCCATCGGAGGTTCATCAAACTCCTCTTCCTTGCGATCATTCAACATAGCCGGATGTAGATTTCACGGCCGTCTTCCCAGTTGGACGTGGAACGTCACTGAAAAGATAAAGGTCAACCTCAATTACAACTTGGCCGGCTCTCTACCCACATCGGTGAACATGACGACTCTATCCCGACTTTCCAGTCTCAATGTAGCCATTAACTTGATGACCGGGAAAATACCAGCCTGGGTGTTCGCTCTACCATCACTCAAGATTTTGTACCTATACGACAATCTCTTCACGGGGATAGATCAATTCGTCAATGCCAGCTCATCGTTGTTGGGATTCAAGGCTCATGATAACCAGCTCCAAGGGCGTATCCCAGAGGCTGTTTTCGAGCTCCGTAGTCTCCAAGACTTGATCCTTATATGGAACAAACTGAGGGGAACCATCCCACTAAGCAAGCTGTACAAGCTTCCGAGCTTAAACTACCTTGGTCTGGGAGGTAACAATCTGTCTGTCGTTGACGACCTAGGCGCTGAGTCAGTCACTTCATGGCCTAACTTACAGTATGTACAGTTGGAGTCTTGCAACCTCAGTCACTTTCCAGGCTTCCTAAAAGGGCGGGATAATCTTACAATGTTGACGCTCTCCCAAAATGATATCCGCGGTGAGGTGCCGGAATGGGTGTTTGAGATAAGCAAGACTTCTTTGGAAACCTTGGACCTTTCATTTAACTTCCTAACTGGTACATTGATTCATTTTCCATGGCAAAAGATAGATACCATTGATATTCGCTCAAACATGTTTGAAGGAGCTATTCCTGTCCCATCTCCTTCCATTACCTATCTCTGGGCTTCAAACAACCGCTTTACTGGAGAGCTTCCTCCTTTCTTGTGTGATCTTGTTTCTCTTCAAGTGCTCGACTTATCTCACAACAACTTCACTGGCACCATCCCCAACTGTTTGTCTTACCCCATGAGCAACTCTATGTTTCTACTGGACCTCATGGGAAACCAACTCCACGGTGTAATTCCATCCCTTATCTTTGAAGATTGCATATCATTATCCACTCTTAGCTTGAGTGACAACCTATTGGAAGGGACAATACCACAATCATTGAATAACTGTACTAATGTACAGTTCATTGATCTAGGAAAAAACAAGCTCACTGGTACCTTCCCTCACTGGCTAGTTGAACTTACAGATTTGGAAGTACTTATCTTGGGATCAAATAATCTGCATGGTCATCTGTTCAACCCGGATGGGCCGATGTCCATATTCTTGAACTTGCAAATTCTTGACATCTCAAATAATTATTTCACCGGTGAGCTACCAACTGATCTATTGACAAGCTTTCAAGCAATGCAGGTGATTGCTAACGCCCCATACCAGCCACCGTACGAACATCAGAACTTTTACTACAGTTCCATAATTGCACGGTTTAAAGGATTGGATCGTCAACTGGATAAAATCAGCCTTGATTTGGTACTGATAGATGCATCTGATAACCTTCTGGAAGGACCCATCCCTGATGCCATTGGATACCTTGTCTCCATGCGGTGGCTAAATCTAGCTCATAACAACTTCACCGGTAACATCCCGCCGTCCCTTGGAAATTTGACACTGCTGGAATCTTTGGATTTGTCTTCCAACAAGCTAGACGGGAAAATCCCTGGCGAGTTGGTAAATCTCAACTCTCTTCAGTTTTTTAATGTCTCGGAAAATAATCTAGTTGGACCTGTGCCAATAGGCAAACAGTTTAACACATTCTTAGACGATTCGTATCTTGGGAATCCTGGGCTGTGTGGTGAATTTCTGTTGAAGAAATGTGGGAAACATGACAAAGTCCCAAGCTCGGCGGCGCCTGAAGGGAACAACAATGAATCATCGGGTGTGTATGTGTGGGAGATTGCTTTGATGGGATATGGATGTGGGATTTTTGTCGGTTTTGTTTGGGGATACTTGATCTTTTGGCAAAAGACCCCTAATTGGCTTGCTACGTTGATCCTCAAAATACAAGGATTTATCATGCTGTATCAGAGGTGGCGTAGTCAAAATAGAAGAAACTGATCCAAGTATGAAAATGCATCATAATAAGGCTTTAGAAAGCATAAAAATGTACGTCTGTTATATACATATAACTTCAAGCACCCTTTTATATGTATGACTATTTTCCTGATAGTATGTGTTGTATGTATTTTTGTAGCTTCTAGAGTCGAGCCTCGACCATAAGGCTTAGCAAAGCATGTTATTTACTAAATAATGACACAATGTACAGTATAAAGTTTAACTTGAAGCCAATGAAGAATTAATAGATTGAAGAGAGAGTTTTGGATCCGAAATCTCAATGCCTTCCTCTTGGTGGTTTCCTAACACAACGAGACGTGCCTTATCACGTTTAATTTGGCCATCGTGTATGTATTTTATGCAAAAACTTATTTAGAGTCCATAGGCCCTTCGATAAGGTGAAAAAACTAACATTAGGACTCAACGTGGAAAAACAAATCTACACTAACACCAGTGTGAAAATACAGTTCTCCCATTGGGTCATAGTGTGGAAATACAATTCTCACACTGGGATTTGGGGTGAAAACTGATTTTTCAAGGGGTCTACCAAGCGAAATTTGTATTTACACGTATCTCAACGCATGCACGGAGCATATGAATGCTTAGTTTTGAATTTCCGAATGCCTTTAAATCCTTTTTTTATTGTTTTTACCCAAATTTTTTGAGATAATTGGTGTATAAAAGCTATTTTTGTATCTAAGATATAAAATAGGCCCCTAATATTTAACAATTTTTACAAAAAGGTAAATTAGATTTTAAGATGATTTTTATTATGCAATTAAAAATTTTAAGGAGAGATAACTAATTATTATAATATATTAATTATGCTAAAAGGTAAAGTAGATATTAAGATGATTTTTATGCTAAAAAGGTAAATTAGATATTAAGATGATATTTATTAGGCGGTTGCCTATTTTAAGGAGAGATAATTAATTATTAAAATATATTAATTATGCTAAAAGGTAAATTAGATATTAAGATTATCTTTATTAGGCACTTCCGATTTTAAGGAGAGATAATTAAATTTTAGAATATATTAATTATTCTAAAAATAAGGAAATTGGTTAACAAAATTTTGGTAACCCCTATAAAATCACTCCAATCGCCTAGTTAGGGTTTTTGGCAGTCGGTCATCTCGCCAAAAATCCGGCTGCTTCTATATTTGAAGAAACTGCTCATAATCGCATGAAACCGTCTGGTCGGAGACGACAACTAGATCGAAGAAAGGTGTCTGCACGGCGAGGCCGCCATTGATGAAGGCGACTGCAAGGCTTCAATTGAGCGCAGATCTGGTAAGGTTTCTCTTTTGATTTTGCGCTTCATCTCTTTTCGCTTATGTGTGTGGTTCGTCTTCTCTGTGTCGTCGAGTGAATGCAGATCTAGTAAGGTTTCTCTTTCGAGGACCACCCAACCCTGCCATTGTTGAAGGCTGCGAGGATATGCGAGGATCAACTTGAAGTGCGAGTCTGCAACCATCGGAAAAGACGACTCTAGAAACCTCGTTGGAACCACCGTAAACGCCGCAACCATCGCCTATAACTGTCAAAACCACCTACAACTCTATATCGTTGGGAGAAGGTGCTACAAACACGGAGAGGAGTCGGAGGGAGGCCAAAGGTTCAAGGCTTTGATGAGAGAGACTTTGATGAGAGACTTGTGTAATTGACGGACTTGTATAAATGACGACCTTGTGTAAATGACGGACTTGGGTAACCAAATCTTGTGTAAATGACGGACTTATGTAACCAAACCATGTGTAAATGACGGACTTATGTAACCAAACCATGCGTAAATGACAAACTTGTATGACCAAAACTTGTGTAAATGACGGGCATATGTAACAAAAACATGTGTAAATGACGAACTTGTGTAACCTAACATTGTGTTAATGACAGACTTGTGTAATCAAACCTTGTGTAAATGACAGACTTGTGTACATGACATAATCAAACGGAACTTGTCTAATTGAAAAACGACTGAATGTGTTAACTACATAAATTGACATAACAAATGAAATTGTGTAATTGAAATTTATGTATTAACATTGTTTAATTGAAATTATGTATTAATATTGTGTATTTGAAATTGTGTATTAATATTGTGCATCATCAAAATTAAATATAATTAAGAGGAGAGAAAACAATAAGTTATTACTCTAATTAATAAAATTAAATATAATTAATTGGATAGAGAAAGATCTTCTAATTTATATTTACTGGAAAGAGAAAGATCTTCTAATTTCTACAATCTCCTTTTTTATTTTAATAATTAGGTTAGTAGGTTTTTTTAATTTGAAACAATTTGGTTTACTAGGCTTTTTCTAATTTTGTGTTTAGTAAATGTACTCCTTGAAAGAAGAGTGTGTAGAGTTTAAAAATAAATACAAAAGGTTGGGGTATATTTACTTAATTGAAACATTAAAAAGACTATTTACTACTATAGTTTTTCAAAAAGGCCTAGTTACCAAAATTGCCCTTTTTATTTTATTGTATACTAACTAGGCCTTTTCTAGTTTTTTATTTAGTAAATATACCCCATGATTTTTTTACCACTTTCATTTAATGGTAAGGTAAAACTAACTAACCCTCTATTAAAAAAGAAATAATATTTGATATTTGTTATGTAAATTTTGATTTTAATTACTGAATTTATTTTTTATTTTATTTTATTTTATTTTATTTCCCTTTTTATTTTCTGTTTTCATACCGGACATTTACATACTGGACATTAACATACCGGACATTTTACATACCAGGCATTTACATACCGAACATTTTATATACCGGAAGTTCATAACGAAATTTTTCATACCGGAAGTTCATACCGAAATTTTTTATACCGGAAGTTCATATCGGAAGTTCATACCGAAAGTTCATACCAGAAGTTCATACCAAATTTTTTTATACCGGAAGTTCATGCCGAAAGTTCATACCGGGAGTTCATAACGAAGTTTTTCATACCGGAAGTTCATACCGAAATTTTTTATACCGAAAGTTCATACTGGAAGTTCATAAAGAAAATTTTCATACCGGAAGTTCATACCGAAATTTTTTATACCGGAAGTTCATACCGAAAGCTCATACCGGAAGTTCATACCGAAAATTCATACCGGAAGTTCTAAACGAAGTTTTTCATACCGGAAGTTCTTACCAAAATTTTTTATACTTGAAGTTCATACCGTTCATACCGAAAGTTCATACCGGATGTTCATAACGAAATTTTTCATACCGGAAGTTCATACCGAAATTTTTTTATACCGAAATTTCATACCGGATGCCAATGATGTTTACACTCGTGAATTTACAACCTTTGCTCGCTGAGGGTGATGCTGACAGTGGTCTTGATCGTCTCTAGGCAAAGAAGAAGGTTATACCATTTTTAGAGACATTTTTGTTGTTTCAAGGTTGATGCCTGAATGTTGCGTTTTTGCTCATACCATTTTTATAACTTCCGGTATGTAATTCTCCGGTATATAATTCTTAATTCTAAACTATGACATAAAATCAGTTTGTTTGGTATAACTTCCGGTATGATAACTTCCGGTATGATAACTTTCGATATGATAACTTCCGGTATGATAACTTCCGGTATGATAACTTCCGGTATGATATGATAACTTCCGGTATGATATGATAACTTCCGGTATGATAACTTCCGGTATGTGAACTTCCGGTATGTGAAACTACGGTATGTGAAACTCCGGTATGCATTCCAAAAAAATAAAGAAAATAAATAAAGAAAATAAAAAAGACAAAAAAAATAAAAGAAAAAAAAAATCATTTCAAGATAGTAGGATCTAAGTTGACTTACCAAAGTTCATTTTTTAGAGACATTTCAAGATACCGGATATATCATAAGTGTTCTACTCGGAGTATATACACTACCGTGTGACTAGATAGTAGCGGGAAGGCTACAAGTTGTGAGAAGAAGGAAAACTCTTCTAGGTTGTATACAAAAATCTAAGGAAGTGGAATAATAAAGAATTAAATCCTACAGATTGGATAACCCTAGGCGGAGTTGTAGGCTATTTAGAGTCGAACTTCGTAAACATATCGCATGTCCATCTTACTTTATTTCCGCACTTTATTCTAACGTTTGAAATCATGATTAACAGGTTTTACAAGTTTAAGTCAAGATCTTGAGATTCATTTCCAGACCTTGAATTACATTCAGCTTCATAGATTTCAAGTCAACATCTTGAGTTCCATCTCAAAACCTTGAGATTCATTTCAAGGCCTTGACACTACGACTGCGAAAATTTCTCATAGTCTATTCATCCCGCTTCTAAAGTATCTCTATCCCTAATCTATCTCCTACTCCATTCTTCACATGAGATGGCTGAATCTAGCTCACAACAACTTCACTGGTAATATCTCATCTTCTTTTGCTAATTTGAGTCTGTTGGAATCTTTAGACTTGTCTTCAATAGACTTGACGGGCAGATATCTAGTCAATTGGTAAATCTAAACTCTCTCGAGTACTTCAATGTCACTGAAAATTGTTTAGTTGGACATGTTCCAACATCCAAACAGTTCAGTACATTCTCATACGACTCTTATTTCGGGAATCTAGGGTTATGTGGTGAATTTCTGACAAAGAAATGCAAAACAAAGGTTGAACCACCTAAATCAACACCAACTGAAAATTGTGAGAAGAAGGAAAACTCTTCTAAGTTGTATACAAAAATCTAAGGAAGTGGAATAATAAAGAATTAAATCCTACAGGTTGGATAACCCTAGGCGGAGTTGTAGGCTATTTAGAGTCGAACTTCGTAAACATATTGCATGTTCATCTTACTTTATTTCCGCACTTTATTCTAACATTTGAAATCATGATTTACAGGTTTTACAAGTTTAAGTCAAGATCTTGAGATTCATTTCAAGACCTTGAATTACATTCAGCTTCACAAATTTCAAGTCAACATGTTGAGTTCCATCTCAAGACCTTGAGATTCATTTCAAGGCCTTGACACTATGACTGCGAAAATTTCTCATAGTCTATCCATCTCGCTTCTAAAGTATCTCTATCCCTAATCTATCTCCTACTCCGTTCTTCACATGAGATGGCTGAATCTAGCTCACAACTTCACTGGTAATATCTCATCTTCTTTTGCTAATTTGAGTCTGTTGGAATCTTTAGACTTGTCTTTCAATAGACTTGACGCACAGATATCTAGTCAATTGGTAAATCTAAACTCTCTCGAGTACTTCAATGTCACTGAAAATTGTTTAGTTGGACCTGTTCCAACATCCAAACAGTTCAGTACATTCTCATACAACTCTTATTTCGGGAATCCAGGGTTATGTGGTGAATTTCTGACAAAGAAATGCAAAACAAAGGTTGAACCACCTAAATCAACACCAGCCGAAGATAGTGGTGACTTCAAATCTTCGGGTACCCGCGAGTAGGAGATCGTCCTAATGGGAGTTGAATGCGGTTTGTTTGTGGGATCAGTTTAGGGGTACTTCATCTTTTGGGAGAGAAACTATTACTAGGTAACCAAGTTGATATTTATGGTAGAAATTGCTACGGTGCATTGTAGGAGGTGGATGCGTCAAAGTAGAAGAAACTGAAGCAATAATAACATGGAGTGTTGATCATGAAATTTGAAGGTCACTCAAGAGAGAGTTTCCCCACGGCTAAAGGCAGATTATCTATATATCAATGTACTTGTACCATGTTCTGTAATTTGAATAAGTTAGTCTTGCACTTTTATTGCATATTGTGTGCTGATTGTAAAATTTGAACAAGTGTGAAGAATTTAAACCGGTTTCTTCACATTACCCATGTCCATACATTACCTATGTCCATGTTGAATCCCACATCTAATATATGCATCGTAATTAACATGCTTTGAGATTGATAAGAAGTTAAACAGTCTTCAATGATCTATCCTATAGAATGTAGCCTTGGACAAGGTTGCACTGTATAGAATAGCCAATATCAATATCTCGGGTGAGATATTTGTTATCTCGGTCAAGATAACCAATATTATACCCAATATTTTCATGTCTAGGGTAATCTCGGGTGAGATTTTAAATTGGTTATCTCGGCCGAGAAAAGCAAAATTACACCTGAGATTTCCCATGTCAAGAGTAATATCGGCCTTCATGTCCAAAGTCTCGGGCCAAGATTTTGGACATTAAGCCCGAGATTACTCTCGACTTTTTTTTTTAACAAATCGATGTTAAACTAGCAAACCGGCGGTTTAGGTTTTGTGGTAGCCGGTTTAGGTTTAGGTTTGAGATGAAGGGAGGTTGGTGGCGGCATAGGTGGAGATGGAGGGGAGGCTGGTGTTGGAATGATGACATTTTATGGTATGAAAGTGGTAGTGGTCTCTATAGGGGCTGTGGTGGCGAAAGTTGGTGTAGATGTAGATAGTATTGGTAGGCCAAATTTTGTCCATTCAAGGGTAACATCAGAAGGAACATCAGAATTTGGTTTCATTCGACTATATGGAAAATCATCCTATACAAAACGAACATGACTGAAAACTTAGACATGGTTGGTGACCGGATCTAGACATTGATATGCATGTTGGGTGGAAGAGTACCCAATGAAGACACATGGTATGGTTCTGTGCTCAAGCTTGTAACTCGAATATGCAATGGCCTTAGCCAAGGAAAACACAAACAATCAAAGCTTTTTAACTTTGTGTAGTTTGGTTTAAGGTTTGTTAACGATTGATACGGATTGATGAAGTTATTGGATGGAGAGGGAAGCCTATTGATTAAATAGGTAGATATGATCATGAACATCGGCCAATGATCCAAAATATGCAGGAGAGTTTTATCGTTGGGATGGGTATTGGCGTTGGCTTTAGTGAGGTGATTGAGTAGCTACAAAATATGCAGGAGAGTTCGACTTACCAAAGTTCTTCCAAGACCGAGTTTGAGCATTGAAAGCCAGCATTACTCCTCTTGCTTCGTTGTGATTGTGCTTCAACGAGAGCTCATGGTTAATGAGTTTCTCATGAAGTTCTTCAAAAGCAGTAGATGAGTGTCTTGCATTAATGGCATTAACGACCGATGTAACACCCCAAATTATGAGAACTCGGGGAGCTACTGATTAGGACCTCACAATGGGTCATGACCTTAGTTTGAAAACAATTTTACTAGGATCTTACAACAAGACACAAAAGTATTTAAAACATTTGAAAACTTTAAACAATATATACATGGAGAATATTTATCAGCCTTACAAGAAAAGATACTAAAACGACGCATATGAAGAACAAAAGACATCCCCGTCCCCAACTAAAAGAGTACGTGGACCCGGCTGACCATTTCCTCCAGATCTTGCCACAACTGTTTTAACCTGCAAGGCATCTACAAGCGGTATAAAACCGTTTGCTAACATTCTATACATAAGTATAAAGGTAAAAACACAAACACACAACATACACAATCAACATGCAACAATCAATCCTTTTATTATCTTTAATAGGTGATATGTTATTACTAATGATACTTATTTTGTGACACGAGGGATTCCCAAACCTCGCCCATGTCCCCATTTACCAACGAGGAATGGCACTAATGCATCTGACCGTCTACCTGACTGGGCTAGTAGCAGGGAACCTCCTAGACTCTCACAAGAGCAAAAGATACTAAAACGACGCATATGAAGAACAAAAGACATCCCCGTCCCCAACTAAAAGAGTACGTGGACCCGTCTGACCATTTCCTCCAGATCTTGCCACAACTGTCTTAACTTGCAAGGCATCTACAAGCGGTAGAAAACCGTTTGCTAACATTCTATGCATAAGTATAAAGGTAAAAGCACAAACACACAACATACACAATCAACATGCAACAATCAATCCTTTTATTATCTTTAATAGGTGATATGTCATTACTAATGATACTTATTTTGTGACACGAGGGATTCCCAAACCTCGCCCATGTCCCCGTTTACCAACGAGGAATGGCACTAATGCATCTGACCGTCTACCTGACTGGGCTGGTAGCAGGGAACCTCCTAGACTCTCGCAAGAGCTAGGAAGATGATGTCACGACCCGTTATCATACACTTGGGTCAATTACATAAATAATAAAGTCGGCCTAATCCGGTTTCGTTGTTTATCATAACTAACAAACACCACTCATACACATTACACTCATACAAGAAGCCAACTAAGTAAGTCCGTGGACTTGCTAGTCTCCGAGCGCAACAGATCACCACACTCTCAAGTTCCCTCGGGAAAACACGCAGCGTCTGTTCAACACAAGGCACACGGATCAAACAACGCTCTAGTCAACTAGAAGTCCTTAGACTTCTAGGCTCAACATTCTCTCAAGAACAACAACACTCTAGTCAACTAGAAGTCCATAGACCTCTAGGCTCACCATCCTCACAAGAACATAAACGCATAAGATAGATCGACACTTAAAACCTAACACAACTCTTCTAAACCAAACTATACTTATACCCAACTTCGGAACATCTTAAATCTGGATTAAACCAACGGATCGTTCTCAACTTTTACCACATGCTCCTTTGTATATCCATCAAAAACATATCCAAAAATCAAGTCCCACAGAGGTCAATAACCCCTCCAAATCTACCTCACAAAACTGCATCACAAGTAGTTTTTCTAACACTTAGAATATTTCAACAACCATCTAGAAAACTGTTTACAACCTCGACTTTGAAAAATCATAACTCCTAAACCTCTCCATGGAATCCTTTCAAATTTTGATATATTCTACTATGAAATCTTAACTATGACATATCCAAAATTCAAGTCTAACTGAGAAATATAACCCAATCAAATCTATATCACAAAGCTGGATCACAAGCAGTTTTAGACAAAATTCAGCACAACCTATAAACTGCTCAAGGTCTCTACTTTGGGACTCATAACTCTTAAACTGTAACTCGGTTTCCTCTCAAATTTCAGTATGTTCTACAATAAAATATCAACTATAACATATCCGAAAATCAGAAATAAAGGAGGAGTCTAACTTACCCAAATCAGGATCACAAAACTAGCAGTTTTTTCCAACACTTAGGAAATTCAGCAAACAACAAAACTGCACATTGTCTCAACTTTGAAAAATCGTAACTCCTAAACTACTAGCTGGATTTATCCCAAATTTTGATATGTTTTACTATAAAGTCTTATCTACAAGATATCCAAAATTCAGCAGAAAAGGAGGAGTATAACTTACTCAAATCTGGACTAGAAGTTTATTGTTCGTCACTTCCGGAAATTCAGAAACGTAACAGTTGTTCTAGTCGTCTTCCATGGCTGCTATGGACGTTTCCCACCTCCACACTAGGCCTTAGCCTCCCTCCAAGGTTTAGCCTTGTCACGTCACTGCAGTTCCGGCCTCATGGAAGATGGATTGACGCTGGAGCAAGTAAGGAGAAGAATGGAGAAGAAGAGAGCAAGAGAGTGATGTTTTGGAAGAGGGAAAACTAAGTAACGTGAATGAAATGAGAGGGAGAGGAGAAGTGGCTGCATAAAGGAGGGGAATGTCAAGGGACCCTCAGCCATGAACTCCCTCAACAATAATAAGGTGATTTATAAAGATAGGAAAGTGAAAGGTTGATCGAAAACGCTAATACCCCGCCATCGCGTGTCACCGCCCCTACGGGACTCCTAGCCGCACCTACGGCCTACTCGACTGCGCAACCTAAACCGCAAGGGTGTGAGCCCTTGCGCACGGCTCCCAATACTCCTCTAAAACTATCAAAACGTAACGAAAATTCCGGTCGTTACATCAGATCCCCTCAAAATAAGTTTCGTCCCGAAACTTAAAAGAAGGCAACATAAAGACGAAGTCTATACTAAAAGAAATAAAGCGCCGAAAAAAATCATAATCGGTCAAGTTCTTATTTGTTTCGAAAATAGTCGGAAGACAATTTCCGGGTATTACAACCGAAAGGTAGGGCTCATCGAGACCTTTAAGAACGTAATCTATGAGGTCTTCAGAAGAGACTGGAGAATCAAGCGATGCAAGAAAATTTGTGGTCTTCCTTATATTCTACATATAGATAGAGATAGAGTCAGTACCCTTGGTCATTGTATGAAGCCTCTCCTTAACCTGCTTGATATGTCCTCTTGATGGATTGTCATATGTGAGTCTAAGAGCCTACCACACCTCATTCGATGTCTTTGCCATAGCAACAAAGCTGGCTACATTTGTTGATAGAGTTCCCAAGAGTGAACTGTATATCAACTTATCTTGACGTATATATGTTTTGTTTTGGCCGTTGTTATTTAGCGCATTTTTTTTTACTAAATAATGCACATTTGTCCGTAACGGACAAATGTGCGTTATTTAGTAAATGTCTTTATGTTGTCCGTTACGGACAACCCATGACACTAGTGTTTTGTAAGTGTTTTTTATATAGTTTAAATTTATATTAAATTAACCATTGTTTTATTAATGCACTTGTGATTATGCATTGTTTATGATATTAGGATATATATATATATATATATATATATATATATATATATATATATATATATATATATATATATATATATATATATATATATATATATATATATGATTTGCTTATGATGCATGCATATATGTTTATGATTTTGTTTATAAAATAATTGATATATATCGCTGGACCCGTTTTTTGTTCAATGCTAGTGGAAGTAAAATTCAATGAAATTTAGATTCCATCAATGAAATGCAACAAAGTGTCTCCGCTTTACAAAATATGTATTCGGTTCAAAGGAATTGTTACAACTGTAATAAAGAAGTTAGAGTCTCGATTTCAATCCTATGCACAACAAGTTTATGCACCCTCCCAGTTTCAATATCAACCGGCTTATCAATCCCTTCAAAATCAACATCCTTATGTTGGACCATCTTCGTTTGGTGGTGAGGCATCCACTACTTTTACGAGTTTGTTGAATTCAAATTTTTATGTTGGGGTGATTATGCCTACGCATCAACATTTGATCGATGAAATTCCAAGCTCCGAGGGATCATGACACTTCATCTTCCAAGCAGAGATTCTTATGGTAAAGAGTTTGGTTTTTTTTTTTTTTTT
>BSUD01000002.1:140277032-140336908 GCA_033239045.1 Fagopyrum esculentum | reverse complement strand
TTTTTTTTGTAAAGTTGGGTGGTGGCACTTCATTTTAATTATGCCTATGAATTTGTTGAATCAACATCCCTGTATTATGAGGCTTCAACTCTAAGTGTCACGTTTTGTAAAGGTGTGGAGATTACGAGTTTGTTTTTTTATGTTTGTTCGTTCCGGATATTTATAACTTACTTGCAACTAAAGATGTTTGATCAAACCGAGGAAAGAAGGCAGATAAAAAAACATGGGAGACGGTAGTTTGTAACCATTAGTATATCGAAGGGGCACACATAGACTTGATTTTGCATTACGTTGTTGAGAGAGGAGAGATGATACTTTCATTACACTAAATTATCTACATATCATCACAAACATTATTGTCGTTTTCGACTATTAATATATTTATTTTGATGTATCTTTACCACAATAGTTTTACTCGTGTTTTAAATACTTATGTTATTTGTTTCGTTATACCTTTATAATTTGTGCAATTACAATTCAGTGGTCTAATGTACTTCCTCTTTCTTATCATTTATTATACTTAGAATGTTAGGTTTGTGTTTTCCGTAATTATGTCATAGTATTTTTAATATTAAGAGATTATATAGTTGAGATTTTGAACATTGACCTATACATTCCTTGTAGAGGTGTTAATTTCCGGGCCCATGCCGGGCTTTGAGATTTGTTTGCCTGTTTGGGCTGGCAGAGTGCGGGCCAAGCGGGGCTGTCGGGCTCGGACCTTGTTCGTACCCGCCCGACAGGCCAGACGGTTCGTTATTTTAATAAAAAAAATCATGTTATATATATATATATATATATATATATATATATATATATATATATATTATACATAATATCTATATTATTTAATATAATTATATATGTATTATGCAATTATAAATAGTATTATGTAATATTTAATATAATTAAAAAAATTTATTAATTCGGGCCAGGCTTTTGATTTTGTCCGTGCAGACCATACCCGCCCGTTTTCCCGGACTGGCCGGACAACCCGGCCCCAATTTGATCAGCTCTAGGTCCTGGTTTGGTTTATGATGAATTATGCTATTCATGTGATGTGAAAAGGTGACTATATTACTAGTATATTGTTTTTCACATTTAGTATAGAATAGGAACATCGTAATAGATACAAATTTGATTTGATTTTTGACCTTCGACTTTGATTTTGGGACGATAGCTAAATGTTGTTGGTTTTAGGACAAGCTTCATACTTTAGGTATGTTTCAAAACTTCTCGGAATCGTTTAATAGCCGTATCCGCAGTTTCCTTAGGAAATTGGGATGTTGTGAAACCTTTGATCATTATTGTATATTGATTTGATTAGGTTGTCAAGTTTGCCCTTTTTTTTCGCATGGCTTTAAATTCATGTTACTCAAATTCATGTTACTAAAACTATTTTGTAAATCAAAAGGGTCAAATGAGTTTTTATGTTTTATCGTGTTTTTATTGAAAGGTGTGATAGTGGATTTGTTTCGACTAATTCTAGTGGACACATTTTGAGAAGCCCCATTTAGAACAATTTAACAAATGCCCAAAAGAAGATACAAAAAATAAGGAGGTCTACTGGCGACAACTTTCAAACGAAAAAAACACAAACTCAAAGACTCAACCATCAATTCATACAAATTTGATAAATTTTCAATCAAATTTATTATGTTTTTATAAAAATAAAGTTACAATAATCCGAGTCTGATAAATTAAAAATCTGATATAAAAGTGTTTTAATGTCAGAAATTGCTCTTGCAGTAAAAACTATTTATCATAATACAAAATATTGCAACCGAACCTGATATTTATAGTTCGAATTTTCTTTTGCTTTCAATCATCTTTAGCAGAGGAAAGTTTGAGTTGTTCAAAATTGTGGATGCTCTTAGAAGGGTTTAAATTCCAGAAAAAAAAGCAATGTTTAATGCCCTAATAACAAGAAAATTAGGAAAATGGGAAGAAACTCTATTTGGTTTAAGAATAGTGTAACAGCGTAAAATAGGATACTTGGCAGTTGGCAACTATGCTAGGCATAGCAAAACCCGATTGACCAAACATAAATAACGAGGCGGAAAAGAATATCTAGTCACTCACCTCGACTCCAAAGAATGACATGAACGTGCGGCTACTCGGCGAAACCAATCAATAGACTACCAAATTATGAAGAAAAGGCAACCGTGACAACGATAAGAAGAAATATCAATCTCAAATAACCTCCAGGTTGAGGACATGAGATGACCTAGGCTTGCACCTTGCGCACTTGTATATGATGAGTCGATTTTTTACGCCAGATTGGTTGTGCCCCGCTTTGGACAAGCGTTACGTGTTCTCCTTCTTTTAACAGATTCTTATCCTGAAGCATGTCAAATGTAACAAAAAATCAGAGGAACTCACTTGGTCTAATGTTTCAACTTCATAAGAATACTAACCATTAATAGCTTCAGAGAACGAGAAAACGTTTCCTCAGCATCGTCTGAAAACTCCATGTATATGGGCGTTACTCCCTGGTAAAGAGCCAATCTTTGCTTCACCCTTGGCCTGGTGTGCACAATAGGCTTGAATCAGTTAAAGAAAGACAGCATGATAAAGCTAATGAAATCAAATATGCAGTATTATATCAATGAACTCAATGAAAGTTCTGTTTTTAAAGAATATTTTACTAGTTTCTTCTATGAAAAGTATATTCTAAACTAGTGAAAAAGGAAAGTGACTAATTCTAATTCCTGTGCCTCGTAGTAGATTTTCCCACAAAAGTAATCAAGGGGGAAATATAGCTGCAGGTTGCTTATAGGATGCATAGTTTGAAATTTTTGATGGTGTATCATAAGATAAGTACTCTAGAAGATGATGAGTAAGAAACAAGTTTAAAAAAAAAATATACTATGTTCCCACTTACTCATTGGTGAATGCGAATATAGTTGAAGATGGCCGGTAATGGCTAAGAAGGACAGCCATGGAACCGGTTCTTGTGAAGACGATGATGGGAGTCTCAAGAGTGTTGGCCATTGTAGTTGCATGGAATGCAAACATTATACCCATGTAGCTCTGAAGCAGATATATGTGTCAGTTTAAAAACATTAAAGGTCCCATAAAGAGCAGAACTCGTATCAAGTTGAATACGCTCTTACCATCACTTATCTACAACATACTCATACAACCAAATAATTCATTTACAACCAAATAATTGGTATACCTTATATGCAGCAGAATGTACTGGAGGACTTGTATTTGTTGGCTTTAAACTTGATTCGGTCCTAAGTGCGACAGTATGCATCACTTTGACAGCTTTCAGAGGATATCTAAAGCAAATGATAAATCAAGACATCATTAGCAACATGAGGCACATTTCATACATGTTTTACACGATACAACAATAACAAGTAAAAAATACAGGCGATCCTGCTGAGATGGCATAACATTAAGCATTGCAAATCAAGCCCTCGTGCTCAAATTTTTAGCAAAACTCTTATCTAGAGACTATAAGCATAAAAGGAGAAGGGTTGTCCCACCTAAAGCAATGAGTTTTTGTGTTTTTTATGGACAAAGTTGTCCTCTCTATCTCAACTATTTGCCAATTCATACTGCAATATGCATAATCGATGCAAGCAGTGGAAACATGACAATTTGTTATCTGCTGTGGTAGTTAACATATATCAGGTGCCAGCAGTGGGAGCAAATAAATAACAGTGCAAACTGGTAACGGCAATGAGCAAGAGTTTGATTGATGACATGTAAGTGGGAAAGACAGACATATATATATATATAACATTTTTACAATAGGTATGATCAATTTGGAAGGTTTTGTTTCCTAATATATTGATCTTACAACACAGTCTATTGAAGAGGTTGTCTAAATTTGAAGAATGTACAAAAAATATTTTATGGATACAAAATAATGTTTCTTCAATTACTGACATCGAAATCATATTGGTAAATATCAAGATTCAGAATGTCCATTTCACAGATAATATCAAAGTTAAAAAGAACTAGTGCAGCAGCCATGTCACTATTCACCCCAAAGAATGTCAGTTTCACTGGAAGAAAAAAGACATCACAACATCATTCTGATGCTCTACATAAATGATGTGCCAATATTATGTCATCACATTACCGTTTACTCTTAATGATTCAAAGGAAAAAATGTGTAATTTGCACGACTACAACCATCACATCACCATTTACTTACTTCCCATGAGCAGTTTCGCCAGAGAGCATGATTGCATCAGAACCCTCTCTAACTGCAATAGCAATGTCAGAAACTTCTGCCCTGGTAGGAGTTGGATGATCAATCATACTTTCAAGCATATTAGTTGCCACAATCACTGGTTTCTGCATACTTTGACATTGTCTAATGATTTCCTCCTGCAAGAATCACATAATTGAACATGCAAATATAAGGGAAGTGACTGACTACTAATTTGAAACACAAGTAGAAATTTCAGTCGCTATCGCCATTTATGATAATAAAGCAAAAGAGATTGTCTAATATTTGACACTCGAGGCAAGTACTCATGTTGACTATATCTATATCACCATTGCAGAGTGGGCATGAATTTAAATTGTGCATATCCCCAAAAACCCCACTTTTAAGTTTTTGGTTCCTCAATTAGTTGTTCCTTGTGAGTAATACTCCCTGTAGTCCGGAACTAGTGATCTCCTCAGAATAAGGTTTCTGTCAGCCCTCATCCAATACATATACAAAATCAGAGACTTCAGAGGAAAGGAAATCTAAGATCAAAGGAAAAGATTTCCGCCCTGCTATGGTATATTTAGAGTCACAATTAACTAGAGATGTCCAAAAACGAAGGTTTCTGTTAAGTTGTTATATGCGTCCGGCTAGTGAAAAACGTGACCAGAACCACACGGTAACCCCTGGGTTACCTGCCAGTTCGGTTTATGGTGAACTGAAAAAACACAAGCATGAATATTTATTTGATTGTGGTTTTTCGGTTAAACACACCCAAACTCGTGTGAAATGGAGCATTTTTTTTAAAAAAAAGTTAGTTTGGTTACCCAACCCATACTTTAAAAAAAAAAAAATGTCTGATTCGGTTTTCTTGGCCACCCCCTAGGCATACGCATAAGAATGAAAATCAAGAGAATAAATGTTTACAAATCAAATTATGGTGCCGATTTTCTTACCATTTATCCTCCAAATGAAATCATAGATTCAATTCACTTGATGACAAAAATAAAGTCTTCTTTTACATCAATGAGGAAATTAATGTTACTAGAAACAGAGTAAAAGACATTACCTGCAATAGAGGCACATCCTCAATAGGAAGCTCAGCTCCAAGATCCCCACGTGCCACCATTGCCTGATGGAGAAAAAAATGGGACCGCAAAAACACAATCAACATGAGACAGGCAAATATAACATGACAAGCCGGTGTAAGATCAATTATTCAAACAGTCAATGAGTCACTCCAACCTACTAAGAGGACTTTGATTTGCAATATAATATACAACCACCCAAGTGAGGTCAAGCGGCCCAATAAAAAGTAGGGCATATGTTGCACTGCACACGAAACTACTCAAGTACTCAGTACTCACTTTGGAAAACTTGGAGGTATAGTTGATTGATTTTTAAGGGGAAGGAACAGATAAAAACGGCTGAAATCGCTTATGGACAAAACACTCATGTATAGCAATCCGATCTTCATTTACAAAGCATAATTCAGTAAAACCATAAATTACATAGAATGGTTAGAATTATTAACACTTTATGGCCTGCATTCAAACCAGTACAAAATATGTTTTCAGACAGTACATCTACTAGTAGTGTCAAGGTTTGTGCAGACAGCAGACAGCAGACAGCTTATTGTGAAGACATGATGAAACAATCAAACTATTGCGAAACTAATTTTGGTACCATCTTTACCAGATCCATACATGCTGATTAAACTTGCCACTACCATAGCAGCTAGTATAACAAATGGAAAACTTTATGTGAAATCTAAGAACTTACAACTGTCCTACTGTGTACCGTTAGTCACATATAATGATATTTTCTGGTGCCAGCGTATTGATTACAAATATTCACAAAACTTGCTTAAGCAATATATCAGAAGAAAATTCTAAAAAAAGAGGTCTTGTAAAGCTGTTGAATGTTATAATGCATATTTTATGGAAATTGGAAAAAATAAGAAATCAGAATCAAACCCCGTCAGATGCCGAAATTATTGACTGGAGATTTGGTATAGAATCTGCACTTTCAATTTTCGGAATAACGTGTATGTCTGCATTGCATCCTGTGAAAATTGATTCACATAGAAAAAGACAAAGTGAGACAGACATAATAGAGCACAAAGCTTCGACGGATAAGAGATCATGAAAGAGTAGTTTTACCTTTCAGATAATTTTTTAATTCATGGATAACTTTAGCATCCTTTACAAAGGAAACAGCATAAAAATCAACCTCATTGTCTACACCAAACTTGATATCATCCCAGTCTTTGTCTGTTGAAATTAAAAAAAGGAAATGATTGCATGCACAATGTGAAATTTTGAGGAAAAAGATGAACTCAGGAATGTGTCTGAACTACCCATATAATAACTAACCAGTTATAGATGGAAGAGTTGCGCTCTTCCCACGAACGTTTAAATGGCGCCTTGATTTTAATTCTCCTCCATCAACAACCACACACTTAACAGTATCTGTTGTCTTGGATTTCACAGTCAGAGACATCATACCACCTGAACAAACGAGAATACAGATGAACTTAGTTATCACATCTATTAGTTCAAAACTACGAAAGTCATCCACCAAACTCAAAAGAAGACTCCTTATTTTGTATTCAGCACCATTCTTTCCAACTATACTACCATTATGTGTGAAAATGTGAGTAGCTCTGGATTCCATTCCTCCTAGAATGGCTTTATTAATGCATCTCCAATCTTCATCCTCAATTTAGTAAAAACAACAGGTGATTCTCATTTACATGCCAAAGAGAAGGGCCTTTACTACTACCACAAAGATGACTTGTTATCTGAACTTATAATAGATCAATAGTTCAATGAAAGATATGGAGTTTCTGTCTGTAATAGTGTAAAGTCGACTTCAACTTACTACATTTTCATTTCATATTTCCTTTGATTTTCCATTTTATTGCCTAGTTATATTCAGAGTGGCAAGAATTGCAGAGGAAGGTTGAAATATAGTACTGCTCATAGAAGACTCGAAAGAAGCTAACTCTACATCAGTAGCTTCAGTCACAATTCCACACATCAGCCCAAATCTCGGGTAGTGCCAGCCAATGCCCATCGTGGAAAATTTTGCATGTGTATAAACACAAAGAATGTTGTACAAAGGTAGAAAAAGGAGGAACACATAAAAACAAACTGAGAGCAAGTTGCTGCCTGCTGAAGCAACACTTCTAGAGATATATGGACCACAACGTTTTTTCTCTCCAAAATGCAGCAGTTATAAGCAGCAATATGCAACGTGTGGTAAATAAACAGCTGAGCTAGTACACTTGATCGACAATAACATAAACAAATGCCGGAAAATGCTTATTACCATTCTATCTGAAGGCCTAGCACTCTCTTACATATAACAAGAACAATCATTATTGAAAAAGGCACATACTTGTCCACCTCTTTCCGGAGAATGAGGATGGAAAGCTACATAATGATAATTACAGCTGAGTTACATAATGCCGGAAAATGCTTATAAACATTGTTGGAATTGTTGAAATTGTTCTCTACTATAATGTGAACTGTGAAGTCACATTTTATAATTCCATGTCTTCCTTTTGGATCAACATTAGCAAGATGCTGAAAAAAATCACCATATAATGTTATACATACCATCAACAAGCAGCATGTCTCCAGCCTCCACATCATTCACAAAGTCATCGTAATTTACACTAACAGTGTCCTCTGTGCTTACTCCTCTAATGATAGTAAAATTGAATTCTTGTCCTTCATTCAGTAAGATTGGTTGAGGTACATCTCCACTCCTTACCTCTGGACCCTACATGACATACACTTATTATAATAATATACTAGAGGTTGGAGGAATAAAAAAAATAGAATAGAATATAAAGATAAGCTACAATAAATAAATAAAATAAACAGTTCGTAAGTCAAGCCAGCCATGTAATTACATCAGAATAAGATGTTTTTGAAGCAACTGACGTCTCTTCTTACGATAGTAGAGCTTAGTAATTTCTCAGAGACAGAAGTGTATGAACTACTGGTTAGATCTTGATATAGTCCTCACAATCCCTCATTTATGGTACTTCGTTTCAGGAAGACATAAAAAAATTGTTAAGAAGTAAAAGCATTTACACATGGCATAAAAATGCCAAATTTCATTATCAATAAAAAGATGTTCACATACATCAATCATGTAATAAGACTAGAATGAGATAATTTCAAAGTAACTGGCATCTTCTAAGGGTAGTAGAAAAAATAAAAGTGCACAATGTGTGAACTACTGGTTAGATCATAATACCTTCCTCGCAAATCATAGTGATGGAATCTCATTTTGAGGAAGCGTAAATTGGGATGTTAAGAAATAAAAAGCATTTCCACGTGGCATAAGAAACCAATTTGACATATTGATAAAACTGGACATAACAATTTGCATCCCACCCCTAGGTTTAGTTTAAGGCTACTCCATGAGATAAAAGGCTGTTGCAACCAGCAAGCAGCCTTAAAAAGCTTTGGTAGACTATATGATACAAATTAATTAGTTTCCAGACAATTGAAATCTAGTCATCGATAGATAGCTATGTTCCATGGAAATTCCAAAGGTGAATTCCTGTTTCCTAGGAACACATGGAAGCACGGAAACTTATGGCAACTATGACCTTTCCCTGTGTCCGTATCATTTCGGTTTCCCTATTCCTTATCCCTTTCCGTGTAAAATATATTGATAGTGTGAAAAAAAACTTCTGCTGAACAGGTATGTTCAGCATTATATGATCCCAGTAGATTACCATTAACAGCAGATGTTTAAGCATGCCTGTTTAGATTTGTTCATGAAATTTTGAAGGCATGACAGGGTTCATAATGGAAGAATAGAGTAGATTTCGTTGGAATATGGAGCCATATTTAACCACTAGTAGCACTTCATCCAAACAAAGGACATGGCTTGACTAGAAGATAAGACAGATATGAGTCATTACCAGTTCTCGCAATGATTAGAACGATTAGTTGATAGGACCCTAGTACGCCTCATCAAAATGATGAGCATCCATATTAGCAACTTAGACTGATAAAACTGGAGAGCTGTACTCAAAAGACTACTAGCTAAGTGGTGTGCCTTTTGTGAGCGACTAACTGATCTGAAGTCAATTCAAATTTTGTTCGGGAAATGGGTTTACAATAAGGATAAAGCAATCAAATGGAAAAAAGCTTTTTTAGCTTTACTTAACAACAAGACAAAGTCAATTATACACCTTATAGTAGTTTATCTTTCTCAAAAACAGGGAATTGTGCCTGTCTGTTACCTTTTGCAACACCCTAGTAATCACAACTTCAAAGGATGTCAAGACATAGATATCACAATATAGTAGGTATTATGTTCTAGAACGGTAAGTGCAAAAATATCCATATTGAACGGGGGGATAAGTAACAGCATTCTCCGCAATGATCATTGATCCTTCCTAGCTTGAAAGAGTAGTTTTATCAAGAATCATCCAACAGATAGCTAGAAGAAAGAATAAAAAAGTTCGGTGATAAGAAATTATTGGAGCATAGTCTCTTAATACTAAGTTCCATACTACATCCATCAAAGAAGCTAATAAACTTGGAATATCAAAATACTAATGATTAAGGAAATAGTACAAAAATAAACATGAAATAAAAGTACAACGTCATTAAAATATGGATATACCTTAGTATCCAACATAATGGCTATGACTTTATCCTCAAACTGAGCATTATACTCTTTAACTAAGTCAACAGTCTTCTGATGAGATGCATGATCACCATGGGACATATTTAAACGTGCAACGTTCATTCCACATTCTGCGAGTTTCCATATCATTTCACGTGTGCTTGTAGAAGGACCAATTGTGCAGACTATTTTCGTTTTCCTCTGAGTAGCTGATTCTGCTCTTGGTTGTTCTACATCATAATCATTGGATTGCAGTTCAGAAGGAACCTAAAATAGAACGAACAGTAAGATGCAAAACAGACATGGCCTTCTACATTTACATAACTGGATACACAGAATGGAAACATTTTTAAACAATCATGACAGCATTTGATCTCTGTAAAGATCCACTTAAAAGATTCATTCATGCACCAATTGATGCATCGAAGTCCTTGGATCAAACAAGTATCCTTTTTGCTTTCTATACACACTTAAAAGATTCATTCATGCACCAGCTTGTTTGTTTGTTGTTTTTGAACTACCAAGTTATTAATAAAATTTAGACATTTTAAAAAAAAATCAATCAGGGTCGCCTAGGCACATGCGCCTGACGCCTAGGCTCCAAGAGACCCCAGAGCCTAGGTGCGTCTAAAGCCTTTTAGAACACTGCTTCAGTTATACCACCATTACTTTGAGGGGAAGAAAAGGTACCATCTTAATTTCATTTGGAATGACAAATATCTACATAAAAACTTTAATTTTCAGTATTCATTTATGTGCTAAAACAACCTTGGCTCTTCAAAGAGATCAAACCAAGTAAACAATTGTTAAAGAAATCAGTAGCCAAAAGTGTCCAGTAAAATATACCAACACGCTGCATGGAATCTTGCAGCATGTGTAATACTTGAAAATCCACAGGCAGAGAGAAGAAGACATGACACCCCGTACTTGTAATCCCATTGATTTTACAGAGGAATCTCATCTAACCTGTTTCCCATTGCAACTAAAATGCTAATTCCTTGATAGAACAAACTTTGAAAAGCTACACTTGTCGAACCTCTATCTATATAAATCATCATCAACAGATAATAGCTAAAACATCAAGAAATATTACAATTACCACAGAAGAACTAAGGGAATTACATGCAGCTTCTCAAGAAGACATTTTTACAAATTTGAAATTTTTAAATCGCTTCTCATGTTTTGCATATATCCAACTTGAATTAACGTTTATTTGACTGAATTTCCTTCTAACAATCTAACAAGCTCACAAACACTCCAAAGTAAATTAAGTAACCACACGCCGTTCATTTAAATTTTAAATTAGCATCCAACAGCATTTAATAGATGTCGACATGTGGACTATTCACCCCCATTGTCAACATAACCATCTCGAAAACGCTTTGCAATAACAGAAATGCCAGATATGGCAAAGAACGGCGGCATTAATGATCAGTCGAATAGAAATTAAACAACAAGAGCCTTGGAACATATATATAGAGACGAAGGTACACAGAAAGACTTACAGCATGAAGAGCTCCATTGGAAGGAGTGAAACTAACATTTCGGCTCGGCTCGCTAATCTTGACAGATCGGACGGTGAAAGCGTCCATGGAACGACAGCGACTCCTGATGCAGCTGCTTTTGACGGCGTACAGCAAGCGCAGATCGTTGAAATTCCTAGCCGAAAACAGAGAATCGGAGGGCTTAACGGTTTCGGACTTCAACGCAGACATGTGCATCGTTGAGAGATTCATTGTATTTGTCGCCATTTCCACTTGCTAGCTTTGTGGTCGCAAGATTAATCTAGAATGTAGATTGCTTGGATTCACAGATCGATGAGCACGCAGTGGTGGCGGAGATCCTTAGGAAAGAAAATGAAAACAGACGAAAGGAAATGAGAGATCTTTGGAGGGGTTTATATATGAGGGCGGAAAAGGCGAGGACGGAGAACGTTGTGGGGCCTACAAGGGTTTTGAGTTTTGACCAGCTATGTGCTGATTCGTTGTAATTTTTAGGGCAAAATTGGAGATTCTGTGGGAAGAGCCCTCAAGGGCAAGGGGGTCTTTTTTTTGGAAGTGGAACCAAGAGAATGGTTCAAGTTCTTACCAAAAAAAAATGGTTCAACTACATATTACATACACTCTCTTATGGTAGGAAATTTTGGAGTAATTTTCAAATGTTCATGGACTTTCATAATAAATATATTTTCACCAAATAAATAAGGGTCATGATAAACTCATATTTCATTAATAAATTTTGTAGTTCGGGTCAAGAATGAAATAGCTTTTTTTTAAAAAATAAGTTCCGGGTCCTAAGTGCGGAATAGATGAAAAACAATTTCGATTTCGGGCCCTAAGTGCGAAATTGATTGAACTCAACTTCGTTTCGCACACCAAGTGCGGAATGAATTAAAATCAATTTCTCTTTCGGAACTCAATTGCATAATTAATTGAAAATTAATAAAGGCAATTGAATATGAAGTCTTGTTAGATGAATTAAAATCAATTTCACTTCGGTGAAGGGAAAATAAATGTATAATATTTTTGGTGCTAAAAGAATCAATTAAAAGCAATTGAATTTGAAATTAAAAGTAAGAATTAATTAGAGAAATATGACCCTTGAAATTCTCTTTTACAAACTAGGTCTCTATACAAAAGGAAGAAAAAATAATGTATGAAAACTAGAAAATAAGGGCAATAATTTCCTAATTGAAATGACGGTGATTAGATGTTTACTTTGGTTAAAGTATCTTTCTTACATGTTTATTTTTCATTTTTGGTTAATATAGTTTGATGAAATTTTCAAGTCCGTAAATGTTTAATTTTTTGGGTGACATTATTTTCGTTACCCAAATATAAATTGTAGTATTTTTCTAATTATTGGGTATATGTTTATTGTTTTTGTGGTATGTTTATTATTGTTGAGTATGCTTAAAGTGATATTTTTGGATATGTTTTATGGTTATCCAAATTGTGTTACAATGACCAAATGTCATTTGATATTGATGTTTGTGTACAATATCGATTTGTGTAAAATTTGGTTATGACAAAGTCAAATTGGGTATGTTTTTATACGTGTATTGGTTTTGTAGTATATTTCTTATTATTAGGTATATTTAAAGTGATATCGTGAGTATGTTTTTTGGTTACCCAAACTGTGTTATAATGATCAAATGTCAAGCGGATTTTTGGGTAATGACCAAATGTCATTTGATATTGATGTTTGTGTACAATATCGAGTTTTGAAAATTTTGGGTATGACAAGTTTAAATTGGGTATGTTGTTTTCGAGTATGTTTATGTACTTTGACAAATTTATTTTTGGGTATGATTGTGACATTATTTGGGTAAGCGGATTTTTGGGTATGCTTTTATACGTGTATTGGCTTTGTAATATATTTCTTATTATTAAGTATATTTAAAGTGATATCGTGGGTATGTTTTATGGTTACCCAAAATGTGTTATAATGATCAAATGTCAAGCCGATTTTTGGGTAATGACCAGATGTCATTTGATATTGATGTTTGTGTACAATATCGAGTTTTGAAAATTTTGGGTATGACAAATTTAAATTGGGTATGATTTTTGTATTAAGTGATGTTTAAATTGGGTATAAATATAAAATATTATCCAATTTATGGATATGGTTTTATTTTGATATTTGATTTTTTGGTATATTGTTTTCGAGTATATTTATGAACTTTGACAAATTTATTTTTAGGTATGATTGTGACATTATTTGGGTAAGCGAATTTTTGGGTAATAGGTGAGAAAGTAAAAATGTTGGGAATTATTTTTTCTGATTGATGTGACATGTGAGATAGTACAACATGTCACATCCGATGAGTTGTCAAATTTCACCCTCTTTTTGTACTATGTTTCCTCTACTCTATTTTATAGGGGGTCAAAATATCAATGTCATATACTATGGGTCTTCTTTCTAAATTGATTTGCTTAAAAGGGCTAGTTTGCCAATTTTGCCGTAAAGTAATAAATAAACGAGAATGGTAGAAATACTAACTGTAACGGGTGTTGCTCCGGCTGACTCTTTTTGTGGAGATCTTCATGAAAAAATCCGATTTTTTTTACTAGAAAAATAAAGATGCGATGTCAATCAACCAAAAGCTCTTATACCACTTTAATACAAGGATAAGTCATAATTCGATGACCCGATCTTGTAACACCTAAAGACTTGATAGAAGGACGAAAAACAAAGAGATATGTAGATAGAAGATGATCCGATGATGGATGGATCGGTAGATGGATAGATCAAGGTCGGAACATAAGCAATGACTCAGAGGCACGCTAGGACGCAATGAACCCTAACACACAATTGACGGTTGTTTTGTATAACCCTTTCATACAACCAAAGACAATACGCGTTCCTAAGAACTTTAGAGCACATGGAGGTATGCATGTGCCTAGTTGAAGCACCCTACTATGACACAAGCAAGTAGAACACACTCAAACAAGTCCAACCGAGTTGTGAACATGACCTCTCTTGCTCTCTCTTCCCACGCAGAAGACACGGATTGCACAAGCAAATACCGCACAATATAACTAATGCGTTTATTTAATTTCGAGTTGAGAAAACAAGAGGCTCGAGCTCCCTATTTATAGGGTGAGGCACAATTATGGGCTTCATGTAGTCCGGCCCGAAGAATCATATCTCATCGATAATAAGATATGATATTGCTTTGAGAAAGTCATAAAATAAGACAGATCTTCTAAGACTTGTGGATCAAGCAATATGATTCCAAGTCTATCTTTAAGCTTCCATATTTAGAGAACTTAAAATATTTGCAAAAGAAATAAACAAATTAACATGGGCTGAAAATAACATTTAAAAGTCCGCAAAATTAAACCATAATTAAAACATGTTCTTATGGGCTAATAAATAAAATAGAAGGCCCGATTAAACCACTAATGATGTGCCTCTTATGCGCGAGGATGGGGGCTGATTCGGACTTAGGGGATCTCGATTCATGATGGCGTTGAGGATTGGTAGACTTGCATAGTTGGTCCAATCATCGGGAAGATAAGTCATTGGTTCAAATGGGTGGGTCCGGAAAGAGTACATCTCGAGATTGTGGGCCCTACGCGGGGAGCTTGTAGCTTGTATTGGCGTGACATGAATGATCCGATCCCATACGGATATGGCATGGCTTGCATGGCTCTTGGTGTAGCTTTCCTTCACGTGTGCATGGTCCGTTCGGCTTGAGGGAGGCGTTACAAGACTTCCCTTCATGTGTACATGACTATCCGAATGTAAGGGATGTGAATGTATTGTAGATTAGGCTGCAAGTAACCGAGGCTTATACGAGGAAATTTAAGTGGGCTTGAGTCTCCATTGATCGAAGGAGCCCATGAGTCTTCTCCTTTCTTGCATCCTTAGAACATGATTAGTCATGTTCTCATGCATCCTTTATTTTCTAGTGTGGAAGGAATTATCCAACTCTTCTTCTTGATGTTGTTCTTCCTTCCTCTCCTAAGATTTGAGTTCCATGGTTGTAGCTCATTTCCCTTCCTTGCTTCTACCTTCCTCCTCTTAGTAGGAGGTTTTCGACATGCTCTTGCTCCTAGACGTGATCTTGGATGTGCTCTTGTGTCCATAGGTGTTTTTGGACATGCTCTTGCATTAGTACTTAAACAAATTTAATGGATTATTAAATGTATGATAACAATCCAAATAACGTCGTTTACCATAATCATTCTATTCATTCTCCATCATTTTGAGATTAATGAACATACCTTATTGGTTTATTTTCCACATATTCCTATTCGGGATATTTACTAGTTGATTTATGTAATTGTAAGCATTTTAGGCACTTGTGGAGAAAAATGATACACCTATCATTGAATGTCATAATACATACTAAAGGCTTTCCTACGGTCACATTGCCGGAAATGACTAAAACGCGAGAGTGAAGAAGAAGAAGAAGAAGAAGAAGACCGGGCGAAGATCCGAGAGTGTTGGACTAGTACTAGTTTACATGTCGGCCTACCTCCACTCTTGATTTTGCCCCCAAAATGATCAACCGTTGTTGTTGAGTTGATCCTAGAGCATTTCTAGACCAAGCCTACATTCTTGGCCCAAGAGGTCGCACGACGACCCATGTGCTCGATCAATCCGCTTCGACATTTATCTTTACTACTTTGTTTCTATTTTATCTTTAGTTTGATCTTATCTTAATAGGAAATAAGATCGAGTATATTTAATTATATCTTAATAAAAATAGGATACTTGTTGATCTTGGTTTTATGGGACGTTTCCTTTCCCTATAAATAAAGCTTTTCAACCATAAGGTTATATATCTCATCGCATTTTACGAAGGTTCCGACAAGACTTATACACCAGGTTGTGCGACCCATGTACTTGTCGGATAACAACCCCTTCTTTTGATCAATTAAATACTTTCTTGATGCTTGTTTTGTTATTCTAAGGTATGTGTGAGTAATCCCCTTTGTTCTAGGGTTTGGCGAGCCCGAGATTCCTGATCTATGATATTAGATTGATTATATGTATTGCTTGTATGTCTATGAGTTGTGGTAGTATGGTTCATACTATGTGTTTTAACACATCAATGCCCTTTTAATGGGATGAATCGGCAACCCACTTGGGTATTAAGTGACAATCATGGTGACAACATTGATGTACCGCAAGCGAAGACCTAACCACGAAGTGACAATCAAATCAGTTGTCTTTACATAACTCTAGCATACTTGTGATATTGTAGAATTGTCTTTTGAAATCTATTATATGCATGGTGATCTGGGTTGTGGAATGCTTTACCTTTATTGATATTTATTGTTTGACTTTTATTATCATCCAATATGATTTCGAACATTCTAAAGATCTAATCTTCAATATTCACTTGTGTCCTTATAAACTGATTAACAAGCCAGTTGGGACAATTCCCAAAGATCCATTGGATGACCTACCTTACCTAAGTCTAGGGTTTTACTACGATATTGTCTTTGGTTATTTCCTTATTGATGTCTGGTGGTTTCAACACTTCTGGTATAGTCGAGCTCCTCCCGTCGCACGACATATCCCTTTTGTTTTCACCTTCTCGTTTCCCACTGTGTTATGTCATACTTGTACATAATTTGCTAACCTATTTGCTTGGTTTTGATTTATTAATTAAATTGTCAAGGCGAGACATCATCTTCCTTGTGTTCGATCATAACCCTTTGTACTACAACAAGTCTTATAAGTATTTGCAAGACTCGAGGTTCACACTTCAACCCCTCATCGAGACACCCAACTCTTTTTTAGTTCCGCATCAATAGTTGAAAGATATGTATTTTGGGGGGAATTTGAGAGTTAGTTTTTATCGTCGAGAAAGATCATGTAAAATATTTGATCGATCGGTTTTAAGTTGGATTTTGTTAGATATCAAGTCGAGTAATTACGTAAAACCCGGGATTATTTTATTCTCTCATTTCACTTTTAACCACATTTTCCTCTCTCTAATATCATTTTATCTCTCCTCGTTTTTCTTTTCATTCCACCGGCAACGCTTTTGGGAGGAGATAATGGCGTTGATAACAACTGTTCGGACACTACTCGTTGTAAAGCAGTACCGTGCGCCGCCATGGGTCCAACACTATCTGCCTCGCACTATTAGTCCGCGCGTGCAGTCGTAGGGACGAACCAACAACAACTCGAGTTGTTCGTGATAACTTCCCCAAGACCCTTGTTATGCCGGTTTCCGGTTTCCGCCACGCCAATGCCTATTTGTGGCCGCCGGTGACCGCCTCAACCCTAGCAAACACCAACTCTTCTTATATTCCTCCACTTGTGCATATTTGTGTGGATTTGGGTGATATTTTCTTTAAATGGTTTAACTTTATGTTTTAGCCAAGACTTTCAATGTTCATACGAGATTCGAACCTTTCACTAGAATTATATATATATATATATATATAAACATTTCTAACATTTTTAGCCAAACTTTTCTAACATTTTTAAAATGTACAAAATACCCATGAATTCCAACTCCAAAATTTTAGCCAAACTTTTAAAACACTTCTAACATTCTTAAAACACCAACTCTTCTTATGTATGTATAAACAATTCATAAGAGAGGGTATATATATATATATAAACATTTCTAACATTTTTAAAATGTACAAAATGCCATGAACCAGTCTTCGACTTACCCATGACTTCCAACTCCAAAATTTTAGCCAAACTTTTAAATTGAATATACACATCAACAATCACTTATAATTACACAAAAAGTTGTCATTTATCAACTAATTCCAATTCCTACAAAAATCCCAATTTCATAAAAACCCCAAAATCTCAAACTAGGGTTCAAACATTCAAAGGAAATCTCACCCAAATCCACACAAATCGACACAAAAGAAGGAATATGAGAAGTGTTGGTGTATTCTAGGGTGGAGAAGTTGTCACGAATAATTCAAGGTGTTGTTGACTTGTCTCTACGGTTATACACACGAGCTTCTAGTGTGGGGTTGTCGGCGACAAATTCTTGGCGGCACTGTGGTATTGGCTTGGCAACGAGGGGTGTCCAAACAGTTATCGTCAGCGCCCGAATATCCTCCTTAAAAGGCTGTTGGTGGAAGGAAAAAAAGGGAGGCAAACGAAAATTGAGGAGAGGGAAAATGAGGGTATAGAGAGGAAAATGTGGGTAAAAGTGAGAGGAGAGAATAAAAAGTTGTGGATTTTACGTAATTACTCCCACTTGATATCTAACAAAATCTAACTTAAATCGATCAAAAATCTTACACGATATTTTTTGATGATAAAAAACTAACTTTCAAAATCCAAAAAATATGGATCTTACAACTATAAGGATGCGGAAACCAAAAAAGGTCAAGTCTCCGACGATAACTATGAATGGAGAAAATTAGTTGGGGTGGAGATTTTCCCGAAGGAGACGGATACCCGATAGAGATGGGTACAACTTTTAATCCCCGTACGGTTATGAAGTTGGGGATAAGTGCATTATGCTAAACGGGATGAGGATGATTATATCACTCTCCGAATCGAACCCGTCCCATTGACAACCGTAATTTTTCGGTTATAACAAATAGACTTAGGACTTGTTTGGTATCAGCTTCTTGGGGATTCATTTACATTCTTTTTCACTGGATTCTTCGGGGTGGAAAAATTGGTGTCGTTTAGTATGAGTTGCAGCTTTGGTATTGTATCATTTTACGAGATTCTTTCGGCAAAAGATTTCCGTAAAAAAGCTTGTCCACCCAAGCTTCTTGGGAATTCATTAGGTTAGATTATTTATTCTTCCAACCATACCCTTCCATTCTATCGTTCGTTCTCCCCATCTCTTCTATCAACCGTTCTTCTCCTCCCGATACTCAAATCGCCTCCAGTGAACCAAGTTTTTCGCTCGTTCTCTCCTCTCTCAAATCGCATATACTCCATTCTCCTTCGCTCGTTCTCTCCTCATTGCACATACTCCTGTCGGAAGAACCTTCTCCTTTGCTCGCTCGTTCTCTCCTCTCTCAAATCGCAAATTCCTCAAAATGGGTCCTAATGAAGCTATGCCATTCGGAAGAAGGAAGAAATAGACTCCGATCCGAACTGTGAAAAGGTTAGGGTTTTTTATTCTCGCCTCACACTTTGGTATATTGTTTGACAAGGAAGTAAAAACCTGAGCAACCAAACCCTAATAGCTAGAACAACTCGCATTTTGCTCTCACTTCACTTGATAATGATTGCTTCCCTTCCTTGATGTTCCTCCTGCGTGTTTAGATCTCTTCTATCAATGAAGATCTTCTGATAGCTTGATTTTGTATGCAACGTCTGATTATAGCTTCAACGGGTAGAGCTTAATTTGCTTCCTACCGCATAATTTTATTCGTTTCTTGGATTTCTTGTGAGTCGAAGTTGAACCATTAATGATTTGTTTTTTATTTGCTTTGGAATTGCAGATGGCCTTTTTTAAGTTATGTTCATCTTTTTCATTCTGTTGTTTGATTCAATGTTTGTGTGCATCATTTGGGCTC
Source organism: Fagopyrum esculentum (assembly GCA_033239045.1). Lineage (NCBI taxonomy): Eukaryota > Viridiplantae > Streptophyta > Magnoliopsida > Caryophyllales > Polygonaceae > Fagopyrum > Fagopyrum esculentum. Next base: position 140,317,096 of record BSUD01000002.1, on the reverse strand, counting down.
ATTTTAGTTTTGTTCATGATTGATTGGTTCTGTTGTTTGATTCAAAGTTTATGTGCATCATTTGGGCTTTAAGTTTTCATTCTACTGTTTGATTCAATGTTTGTATCCATCATTTGGGATCATTTAGGTTTTGTTCATGATTGAATGGTTTTGTTGTTTGATTCAAATTTTATGTGCATCATTTTGGCTTTTTGATTTCGTTCTGATGTTTGAAAAAAATATTTTGTGTGCATCATTTCGTTCTATTATTGGTGTTGTTTGATTCAAAGTTTATGGAAAAAATGGCGTTGTTTGATTCAAGCCACTTATTAGTTAAAACATGTTTCTTATAGATTTGTAACTTAGTTTTGTAAGTTGATTCGTAGCAGGGATGGAGTTGTAATCGAAGAGCCACAACTTCTAGTTGAGGTTCCCTAGTCTAACGTTTTACGTGCAATCCCGCTGGTAAATCACTTATCTTAACAAATGTAAATTTTTTATTAGTTAAAACATGTTTCTGGCATGTATTATGTTGTGTTGTAGTTTCCCAAACCATCTCATCTTGTGGAGGAACTAGATTCATCCCCTGAGGATGTTTATGATCCTGAGCAACGATTTCAAGGTTGTTGCTACGCACAAAGGCTTGTGTCAATCAACAAGCGTAACAAGGCATAATTTGATACTATCAAAGCCCGAAATGAAGTACTTCAGGCCCAGTGTGAAGGCATGAATGAGAAGCTTCTGAAGAATGTTAAAAACGGAATGAACAATCACTACGAGAAGTATGAGATCACAAACCTACTTGCGAGGCGCAACAAACATTATTTGGATGCTAGGTCTCTGATAAAAAAAGTTGTGGATTGTGGTCTTCGCGTTATGTTTCATTTGTATCGTTCTTGTAGTTGGATATGCTTTTAAATGTTAAGTTGTTATCATGGTCTAGTATGCAACTATGGCCACTAAGTTGTTGTTGAACTTATTGATAGCATGCATTATAGTCTATATTTTGGGATTGATTTGAACGTTTTATCATCATAAATCTGCATGCATGGCTATATATTCTCGATGATTATGTCGTTTTGTTTACATTTGCAAGAATCGAGGTCTACACCTAGTTTCGTTGTAATTGTAGGAAAAATGACACGCTATGGAACGATATGGAGCTAAAAGATCTAAGGAGTCATTGAAGCTGCATTTTGGAGCATTGAGGAGCTACAAGGAAGGCATCAGAACCATGGAAGTTGGATAGAAATTCGATATTGGACCAGTTATGGAGATTTGTACGTAATAGCTCGTTCATCTCGGTTGACTATTTGATAACCTTGACCGAGATGATTTACTAGGCCTAGATCGAGACGGCTGGCCCATAGCCCATGAGATCTTTTATTTTTGGCATGTGATTTTTTGTAAGATTGAAGATAATTTATGGAAGGAAGTATGCTTGGATAGCTGATTATCTTTGGGATTGAAGATATTCCAATGAAGAAGGAAGTTTGGAAGGAAGTTGTAAGGTTTTCTTAGGGAACCTTGATTGTTGTCTTTTTAATTCGATTATTGAGGAACACGTTGCTGCTTGTTTGGATTGATTGTTTGTTTGATTATTTGTTAAGGTTTTCTTGTTTGCTTATTGCTTCTTTTATTATATATTTGATTGTTATCATCATGATGATTGTTGACTAAATTCCCTTGCGATTCTAGGGTGATTGGTTGAAGGTTGTGGTGAAGACGATGAAAGAGTGAATCTTTACCTTAGTGGACCCTGAAAGCTCGAGCCAAACCTAACTGCACCTCACCTCGGTCAGTTCGTAGAACATCTCGACCGAGATCGATAAGAACTGAGTGAGACGTGTGACCTAATCCGACCAATCCTGAGTTTAAGTTTTAGTTTGCCAAATCCTATCCTTGTTGCACCTTTCCTGGTTTATACGCAAGCCTAGGATGAGACTTACCCGGTGATTCCTTTGCTTGTATACCTATGATGATGAGTGTTCGCTCAAAAGTGTGCGTCACAAAGTCTTAAATTTATATCTAAAACTTATGCAAAAGCGAACCCGCGGTGTATGAATCGGCGTTGTAAGAGAAGAAATTACAGAGTCGAACTCAAGGATTTGGTGAGAATAAAATCAATTTCAAATTATCTGGCAAAGTATAAAAGCTTTTGTGATTAATAAAGGATACAAATGATTCCAAAGATTCAAGTATCCGACTTCGGCTTTCGATTCAAGACACTTCCAAAGATCAAAGGACAGAGTTGATATTGCCAAGGTTTTGTGTTTCAAATGAAGGTATCGTACGGAGAAGTTCCAAAACCTATGTGTCTAATTCAAAGGTTCTCTCTATAAGGGTTGTTGAGGCTGCAATATAGAAAGGTCTAAGGATAAGAATTACACTCAAACTAACCACCCAAAACATCAGGATATGACTCTCAAAGGTAAAGATGAAAAGCACACATAAACCTTAAAAAAGGATGTTGAGTCTCTCAATTACCCAAATCTTGTAATCTTCAGCTATTAAATGTAGAATCAATGATAAAGTCTCTTCACACACTTAAATAGAGGTTAAAAAGGTTAAGCAAGGTTGGGATTTAGGTAAGGATTAACTTTGGTTAAAGAATAAATCAATTAAAGATCGTCATAAGGATAATCGTCATGTTCTTCATTAAATCGTCCGATTTCCTCAAGAACAGCCCGATTTTCCTGTTGTCGCAAAGTTAAATCTCAACTCTCAGGGTCCAAATGGTTAAATGAGTTCAATCTATCATCATCTAAGCCTCAATCATCGACTATTCTCTCCAGAATCACAAGGTTTTTAGCCAACCATTTTCACAATCAAATCAAAATCAAGATTGAATGAATAAAATCAAATAAAACCCGAACTTTGAATAAAACCAAATAATATTTGAATCTGTAATCAAATCTCAAAACCTATCAAAGAATCTCTAAAAAAACTCAATAATGTGTTCACAAATCACAAGAATCAGAAGGGAAACAAAAGATCTCACAACAATGGTGAATATTGACTTCTTGCTTCTTTCCTTCAACCTCCTCTCCAAGAATCTTCCATCCCGCAAAATTGTGTAAATCTTTCCCGTCGCGAACTCCCGATTTTCGTTCCTAGGGTTCCAATGTATACTTTCTCGCTAATGGGCCGCTTGGCACATCACGTCTCAAGCCCACAAGTGGTGGGCTTTGGGTCGTAATATTTTTAGTCGCAAACTGAAGGAAATCGTGCTAATTATTTGTAAGGAAAACCGTTCGATTTTAAGTGAAGAAAATCATCTGGTTTTTAATACAATTAACACGATTTTCTTCAACAGAAAGTACTCGTCTCTTGGCTTGTTTCCTTCCTTCCTTTTGTGACTCTCTTATACACTTCCTTTGCTACTTGTGATTACTCTAAGACTCCTTAAGCTTCCTTATTGACCTTAGATGCTCCTTGCTCCACTTTTGCTTCCAAATCCACCGAATTTACCTATAATTCAACCAAAACTCGTGTAGACCTCTATTTCCAGAATATAAATGAACTAAGCCTAAAAGGTACACAAATTCTCTCCAAATACAAGGTAAATTGAGGTAAACCTCTACAATATGCATGATTATAATGGCATATAATTCATGTCATCAAAATACCCCATACTTGCCCCTTGCGTGTCCCCAAGCAAGATTCAAACCTAGAATACAAGATGTCATGGATTATATGATGAAAAACTCAAAAAACGTTTTTTGGAAAGTGTTACGCTCAGGATATGTGTGATACGCAATAGGTTTTAAATTTATACTCGTTATATTTCTCCTAACTCCTAGCGAACCCGCAGTGTACGGGACGTTTTGTAGTAGGGATAGTATTCCGAGGTCGAACACAAAGACTAAGGTGAGGTCAAGTCAAACAATGGTCATAGATAGTGTGGATCTAGTCTAAGAAAAGATCAAGGAACAAAGAAATGAAGATCTTTGATATTTTTGGTTGGGTTTTAGGATGATCAAACAAAGATCACAAATTAATCAAGATAAAATCAAACTAACAACTCAAGCTAGCAAACAAACAAGCAACACAAGCACAAAATATATGATCAAGAGAGAAGAGTGGATTCTAGAGATCAAGATTTCCGGTTATGGCATTGGACTCAAGGTTCTAAGGATTCTAAGGACAATGCTGCGGTGTTGGGAAAAGGGTGTTTCACTAATGGAAGCAATTACCGGGTAGGTCTCTCACTTCACTAATCCCGCATCAAACTCCTATTACCGGGTAGGTCTCAAGGGGTTAAAGTAGGGAATTCTACACAAACCGGACACTACTTAAGGGGCAACCCTCTCCTTACCGGGTAAGTCTCGGAAAAGGGAAGTCTCAAGCAATAATCCTAGCACACTCGATCCAATAGCGGCTTATGAGGCTCACTACTACCTAGAATTCATCATCTTAGGTATCTAAGATCGGAAATCATCGGGTAGATCTCTTCCCTCACTTAGGTTGATAGCATTAGGTGATCCTAAGCTAAATTAAGCTTAATAAACATTAGGATTTCAACTACCTAACACTCTAACATACAGATTCATCAATCAAAGATCAACAAAGAGGAAAATCGGATGGATCTTATAATAATCGGCCGATCTAGCTGATGAACAACCCGATTTTTCTTCATGGGTTAGGTTTCATGCATACAAATCATCCTAAACTAACATATAAGTCCATCCTATCATCACCCAAGCCATAACCATCAATTCATCACTCCAGAATCACAATAAACTAGCCAATAATATGCATATCAAGATCCAAAATCATCTTACAAGCATACATGGTTTTCATAGATGGATGATGAAAGATAAGCAAGTAAAACAATAAATCTCAGCTGAATCTAAGTTTTAGTAAGACTTACAACCCTTCAAATGAAGTTCCAAAACGTTCCTAACAATCCTTGCAATAGTTCTTCAATCCAAGACTCCAAAAATCACTCAAAATCACTCAAAACCTCACTATCACTCTTAGATTGGTGTTCTTCTTCTTCCTTCAATTTTAGAGAGTTTTCCTCTTCTCCAAGTCTATTCTCCAATGGAATGAGCTGTCAATGAGAGAATGTGGGAGAGGAGAGATGCTCAGCAACAGCTTGCAGGCCCACTTATATTCTCCACCAAGAGCAAGGCCGGATCAAGAGATCGTGGGACACGTGACTTAAGCTGTTGAAGGCCAAAAAAATCGACCCAGTCAGGAAAATGGGCCGATTTTCCTGAGTGATGGTCCGATTTTCTTCAACAGAAGCATGCTATGATCGTTTAGCCATGAGTTGCTCCATTGCTTGCACCAATAGTGGTCTTTGTGTCCTTTGTTGCTCCAATTATGCTCCTTCAAAGCTTTGGATGTGTACCACCATGAGGCTTGACCCTCGAATGCATCGGTTAATGTCCAAAAGACCCCCGAAATACCTACAACACCGACAAAAGCTCGTGTAGACGTCTTTTCTAGAATTATGCTTGAAATGAGTGTAAACGCCGTGAACTAATGCCAAAACCGTGCATGAATAATGGGAAAAACTATCTAAATGTATGCCTATATTAACGTCATAAATCACGTTATCAAAATACCCCATACTTAAGATTTGCTCGTTCTCGAGCAATATCCAACTATAGACTAAGAGATGACATGATTTATGTATGCAGAAAAACAACAAAATCTTTTGGGAATTGTGCTTCTAGCATTGGATCACCTTCATAGTCATGTTCATAGCAATGGGCAAGCAATCATGCATGAAATGAATGAAGGCATGGAAAGACAATTATACTTAACTAGAAGTCATGCATGAGAGGTGAAAATGAAGAAGTCAAGATGATCATGAGTATGTCCAATCTAAATCACAAAGTCTTACACACATGCATTTAGGTCACAAGGACTTAGAAAAGAAGAAGTTAAGAAACGTTATGATTAGGTGGGAATTTTTAGGTCATGTGATGCTAATCCGGGAAAGGAACTAACTCCACAATTTCGTTTTTGCTCAACTTCCGAACAAGCGTATAATTTTCTCCATCTTTTCTTTGTTTTCTTTTCTTTTTCACTTATTTTTGAGACAATGGCATTGGTGTACAAAAGCCGAAACCTTGGTGATTAGCCGTCCTCGGGTTTTTTTTATTTTTCGAGGTGCATCCACACCGGGCACACATACCAAAGCTCGTTAGGACTATCGGGTTATTTGACTTTGGCAAGGCACAAACACCCGATTATGTGAATGGTGCCGAGTTACTCGTCATTTAAACCAACGTCCCCAAACCTATATTTTTGTCTACACTTTCACAACAAATTCAGCACTTCATTCACATCATTCTTTCATCAACAACTTCACCCCACACTTGTTTTTCACACACATCAACACACTAGCATGCTCCTATTCCCGGATGGGTCAAAAGAGGTTAAATTTTTCATCAATTGAGGTGCTCAAATAACATGATCAAGAAGAGAAGTAGAGAAAGATGAATTGCCTCATTCATTCCTAAATGATGTGCAAGAACTAGCATGTAATTTCGACTTTCAATACTCAATTCAATCAAGGCAAACATTCATGATCACAAATCATTCATGGGATTCAAGATAAGTATTTCAAGTCCACATATGCATTCATCTATTCAACACATAAGGCCATCCATAGCCAATTCACAAGACAATTTTCATCATAAGGGTCATTCCCAAGCTTTAGAAGCACTAAAAATTTTTAAATTTTCTGATTTTTTAGATTTTTCGAAATATATATGTACAATGCAAGACATAATGAAACATGTGACAATATTAAACTATCCTACATGCTTATCATGCAAGTGATTATGAAAACCCCACCCCATACTTAGAAACACATTGTCCCTAATGTGTAAACTAAATAAAGAAGTGAAAGAGAGTCCTCACAATGTAAAATTGGTGATACTTTGGTATTTCGGTTCACATCGAATGATGATGGTGGATGATCGATCAAGGATGGTAGAGAGCTCTTGGTGTTCATTAAGGTGTCGGAACCCGCGCTTGGCACCGCAAGCCGTCCAAGTGCCACGTCCGCTCCACCCATGCTTGATTGGAGATCATTACTTTCCTTTACAGAAGGAAAAATCGCCCCAACTGCCCAGGAAATCGGCCGATCTGGCTGAAGAACAGGCCGATTTTTCTGGGTGATTTCCTCCTCGTCCATGTGCTTGGATCTTGTACCTTTTTCAGTTCCATGAGGTTTTCACATGACCTCCAATATCTCATCACATATGACAATCAACAAGATCTAGAACCCAAAAAACACGAAAGAAAAACAAAGCACACCAAGAGTAAGATCAAACAAAAACAAGAAAAACGAAAGGGAAAAATATGTACCAATGGGTTGCCTCCCATTAAGCGCTTCTTTAAGGTCATTAGCTTGACCCAATTCAGGAGCGTTTCACTCAAGGTGAAGTGGGGCAATCACTTCCACCGGGGCTTCCAGGATGTACTTCTTCAAACGGTGCCCATTCACCTTGAAGTTACCACAATGATCTCCTCCTATCTCCACCGCTCCATGAGGAAAGACTTTCTTCACAACATAGGGACCCGTCCATCTTGATTTGAGCTTTTCGGGGAAGAGCCGCAACCTCGAGTTGAAGAGAAGCACTAAGTCGCCCTCATTCAACTCCTTTGGGATGAGGCGCTTGTCATGCCAAAGCTTGGTCCTCTCCTTGTAAATCCGGGCATTCTCATAAGCATCCAGCCGGATCTCCTCAAGGGCGTTTATGTCTAGCAACCGCTTCTCACCGGCCTCCTTGAGGTCAAAATTCAACCACCTTATAGCCCAATATGCTCTATGCTCCATCTCTACCGGAAGGTGACAAGACTTGCCATAGACTAACTTGTAAGGAGTGGTGCTAATTGGTGTCTTGAAAGCGGTCCTATAAGCCCACAAGGCATCATCAAGCTTCATAGACCAATCCTTTCTTGTTCTAGAAACCGTTTTCTCAAGGATTCCTTTTATCTCCCGGTTGGAGATCTCCACTTGGCCACTAGTTTGGGGATGGTAGGGTGTTGCCACCTTATGAGTCACCCCATACTTAGCCAAAAGTGCTCCAAAGTTCCTATTAGTGAAGTGCTTTCCTCCATCACTTATGATCACCCTTGGTGTTCCAAACCTAGGAAAGATCACTCGGTTGAAGAACCGCACTACCACCTTGGCATCATTTGTGGGAGAGGCGATTGCCTCCACCCATCTCGAAACATAATCTACCGCCAATAGGAGGTAGAGGTTGCCACATGAAGAAAGGAATGGTCCCATGAAGTCCACGCCCCACACATCACATATCTCTACTTCTTGTATGTTGCTCAAGGGCATCTCATTCCTCCTTGAGATGTTGCCCGTCCTTTGACAAGCATCACAAGCTACCACAAAGCTTTGTACATCTTTGAACAAACTTGGCCAAAAGAAATCGGATTGCAACACCTTAGCACATGTCTTGTGTGAGTTAGCATGCCCTCCACATGGCAAGTAATGACAATGGCGGATCACACTCTCCACCTCATCCTCCGGTATGCATCTTCTAAACACTCCATCTGGCCCTCTTTTGAGCAAAAGTGGTTCACTCCAATAGTAGTGCCTCACATCTTTGAAGAACTTCTTCCTTTGGACATATGAAAAACCGGGAGGCACTTCCTCACAAACTAGGTAGTTCACAATGTCGGCATACCATGGCTCACTTCCTCTAGACACTTGAAATAGATACTCCTCCATCATTTGCAATTGCTCATCCCGGAACGAGTCATCAATCGGGATGTCATCTCTCTCAATCTCTAGTGGAGGTAGTCTGCTAAGGTGATCCGCCACCGAATTTTCGGACCCCTTCTTGTCCCGGATCTCCAAATCAAACTCTTGAAGAAGAAGGATCAACCGAATCAATCTAGGCTTGGCATCCTTCTTTGTAAGGAGATAACGGATCGCAGCATGATCCGTATAAACAATGACCTTTGCTCCAACAAGATATGAGCGGAACTTTTCAAAGGCATACACCACCGCTAGCAACTCTTTCTCGGTTGTGGCATAGTTGAGTTGGGCATCATCTAGCGTCTTGCTAGCATAATAGATGACATGTGTACGCCCATCTTTCCTTTGTCCTAAAACAGCCTCAACGGCCACATCACTTGCATCACACATCACTTCAAATGGTAAGCTCCAATCCGGAGGTTGCATGATAGGTGCGGAGATCAAAGCATTCTTCAACCTACAAAATGCTTCAAGGCAATCTTTGGAGAAAACAAATTCAACGTCTTTCATTAGTAGGTTAGTAAGAGGCTTTGAAATCTTAGAGAAATCTTTAATAAACCTCCGGTAAAAACCGCCCATGCCCTAGAAAGCTCCTTACCCCCTTCACCGAGGTAGGTGGTGGCAACTTCTCTATCATTTCAATCTTGGCCCTATCAACCTCAATGCCACGGTTGGACACCAAGTGCCCCAACACAATACCTTCACTTACCATGAAGTGGCACTTTTCCCAATTCAAGACAAGATTTGTCTCCTCACATCTCTTAAGCACCAAAGACAAGTTAGCTAGGCAATTATCAAAAGAAGATCCATAAACGAAAAAATCATCCATAAACACCTCCATGATATTCTCAATATATTCAAAAAAATATGGCCATCATACACCTTTGGAAGGTGGCGGGTGCATTACACAACCCAAATGGCATTCTCCTATATGCAAATGTACCCCAAGGACATGTAAATGTGGTTTTCTCTTGGTCATCGGGGTGGATAGGGATTTGGAAGAATCCACTATAGCGATCTAGGTAACAAAAATGAGAGTGTTGAGCTAATCTCTCTAGCATTTGGTCAATGAAAGGAAGAGGGAAATGATCTTTCCTAGAGGCCACATTTAGCTTCCTATAGTCAATACACATTCTCCATCCCGTAACCGTCCTAGTTGGGATTAGTTCATTGTTCTCATTAGTTACTAAGGTCATCCCACCCTTCTTAGGAACCACATGTACGGGACTAACCCATTTACTATCCGAAATAGGGTAAATGATTCCCACATCTAGCAACTTTATGATCTCCTTCTTGACTACCTCTTTCATTATAAGATTCAATCTTCTTTGATGTTCAATAGAGGGTTTATGGTTATCTTCCATCATTATCTTATGCATGCACAAAGAGGGCTTAATGCCAACAAGGTCATCAATGGTGTATCCTATTGCCTTTCTATGCAGTTTCAATTCATTCAACAATCTACTAAGCTCATCATCATTCAAAGATGCATTCACAATCACCGGATAAGTAGAATTTGAACCAAGGAAAGCATACTTTAAATGAGAAGGAAGAGGTTTAAGATCAAGTTGAGGAGGACCTTTTTTGGTTGGAGATGATCCATACAATGTAGGTTGAGATGATTGCAAAGCCATGGAAGCCTCCCCTAAGTCCCTTGATGATTGCTCACAAATACTTGGATGATGCTCAAAAGACTCAGGAAAATCGGCCCAGTCAGGAAAATCGGCCGATTTTCCTGAGTGTAGGTCGATCTGAGTTTCTGTATTTGCAGAATTTGATGAAACTTCAGGATAAGTATAAAAATCGGCCGATCTGGCCCAATCAGCCCGATTTTTCTGCCTGTTTCTCTCTTCTTCTAGGACTTCAAATCCAACACTTGGTAGCTCGTCCAATGCATTCAAGGCCTTGATTACTTCATTGCTACTCTCCTCAACTCCTTCCTCCATCAAACTTGAGCTAAGAACCTTCTCAAGTGGATCCTTGAGCAGGATTGAGCTCACAACCTCTCTAGATTCCTCTTCCTCAACTATGTTGAAGACATCTTCACCTAGGGCTGGCCCCTTTACCATTGTGGACAAATTAAACTTGATGTTCTCTTCCCCAATGTTGAAAGAGAGAACTCCATTCTTGCAGTCCACCAAACATCCGGAAGTAACTAGGAAAGGTCTCCCCAAGATGATAGGAACCGGATAATCCGCCGGGATATCCAAAACAACGAAGTCTATGGGCACATAGAACTTCCCTAGTTGCACCGGAATGTCTTCCAAGATCCCAACCGGATGAGTGATTGAGCGGTCCGCCATGTAAAGGGTCATCTTGACCGGATTTGGCTCTCCTAGCCCAACCTTGTTGCAAAGTGCAAGCGAGATGATGCTTACACTTGCCCCAAGATCACATAGGGCGTCATACTTCACTTCTCCTACTCCGATTGGCACACAAAAGGATCCCGGATCTCTTAGCTTAGGAGGCATCTCCTCCTTCATCGTTTGAATCAACTCCGAGGACCTCTTTGTCATCCTTACTTCCCCATACTCCTCCAACTTCCTCTTGTTGGAGAGTATTTCCTTCAAGAACTTGCCATATGCTGGCATTCCTAAAATAGCATCCATGAACGGAATGTTAATATGCAATTTAGACATAAGTTCAAGGAATTTACCAAAGTGCTTGTCCAAACGAGCCCTTGCTCGTGATTGTGGGAATGGTAGTGGTGGTTTGTATGGAGGTGACGCCACATATGATGGCTCATCTTCCTTGCTCTTCCCTCCATCTTCTTGCAATGGTTCTTCTTCATTCACCACTTGCTTTCCTTTGTCATTTCCCTTAGGTAAGGGATCCTTCATGCTTAACCCACTCCTTGTTGTAATAGCCAACACTTGGCCTCTTGGGTTGTCTTCGCTTCTTCCGGGAAGCTTTTCCGGATCTCTATGTGCTTCACCCGCCTTTTGGAACACTTGTGCTTCCAAAACTTTTTGAGCCTTAGAAATTGAAGTCACCGTGCTCTCAAGACCACTCAACCTTCCAAGCAATTGCTCAAACATCATTTCGGTTCTATCTTTTGGAGGTTGAGTAAATCCGGGTGGAGGTTCTTGTGAAGCTTTTGGTAGTGGAGTTGTGCTTGTGGAAGCGGGAGGGTTCAAGGCTCCATCCGGGTTAGAATAGGAAAACCCGGGATGGTTATGGTTGGGCCGGTAATTGTTGAATTGCCGGTTGTTGTTGAAGTTCCTTGGGCCTTGATAATTGTTGTAATTGCCCCTTCCCATGTAATTCACATCTTCCTCCTTGGAAGACAAATTAGCTTGCACTTGCACTTGAGGAGTTGCTTGGTTCTTCAAAGTTGTAGCACACAACTCCCTCAAAGACTTTAGCTCGTTGTTGATGGCGTCAAGCTTGAAATTGCTCATGGTGACTTCACTCACCTCGTATGCTCCCACCTTTCTCCCTTCACTCTTCCTGTGGGAGTACTTCTCAATCACTAGAGCTTGCTTCTCTACAAACTCCCAAGCTTCATCCACATGTTTCTCCATGAAAGTCCCACCGGAAAGAGATTGGAGCTTGAATTGGCTATCTTCATCAAGTCCTTTGAAGTAGATCTCCAATAGCTCAATTTTTGGTATACCATGGTGTGGACAATCCAGGAGAAGATCTTTGAACCTCTCCCAAGACTTGAACAAGCTCTCTCTATCCTTCATCACGAAGGCATTGATCTTCCCTCTTAACTCGGTAGTCTTGGAAGATGGGAAGAACTTAGTCAAAAACTCGGTTGTCATTTCCTCCCAAGTACCAACTCGCCCTTGTGGAATAGATTGATACCAAGCTAAGGCTTTGTCCTTAAGAGAGAAGGAGAAAGCCCTAAGCTTATGGTTGTTGCTCTCCAATCTAGGCGGTCTAAGAGTCTCCATCAAGATCTCATAATTCATCAAGTGTTGATGAGGAGACTCTCCTTCCATCCCTCCAAATTGATTATGCCGGATCATTTGTAGAACTTGAGGGCGGAGCTCGTAATCATGGGCTGCGGGATCTCCTAAGTTCACACCCGGACGGTGTGCTCTTTGTGCAGGATCCATACGTTGCCCTAACGTTTGTGGCTCTTCCATAGCAATGGGCACAACCCGAATATTGACCGCCGGCTGCGGTTGTGGTGGAGGTGGAGGTTGTTGACGATTAAGCTCTCTTTGCACAAGAGCTTGCCTAATCTCTTTAATCTCCCTCCTAGTTGCCTCTTGCCTTTCATTGGCAAGTCTCCTTTCATTCTCCAAGGCTTCATCCCCTATCCTAATTTGCTCTAAAGCCTCATCCAACTCAGCTTGGAGATCTCTTCCGGCCATCTCTTTTCCCTTTCTAATGCTCTTGGATCTAGATCTAAGGGTTTTCTCCGGTTCGGGATCGAATGGAGCTAAATCCTTGCCACGAGATCTTCGCATACACCTAAAGAGTGAGAGATGTCCTGAAAAGCAAAGACACAAACCAAAGAGAGATCAAAAGCAACAAGAAAGATCTACACTATAAACAATCACAAAAATGACTCGATCTAGACCTAGTCCCCGACAACGGCGCCAAAAACTTGTTACGCTCAGGATATGTGTGATACGCAATAGGTTTTAAATTTATACTCGTTATATTTCTCCTAACTCCTAGCGAACCCGCAGTGTACGGGACGTTTTGTAGTAGGGATAGTATTCCGAGGTCGAACACAAAGACTAAGGTGAGGTCAAGTCAAACAATGGTCATAGATAGTGTGGATCTAGTCTAAGAAAAGATCAAGGAACAAAGAAATGAAGATCTTTGATATTTTTGGTTGGGTTTTAGGATGATCAAACAAAGATCACAAATTAATCAAGATAAAATCAAACTAACAACTCAAGCTAGCAAACATACAAGCAACACAAGCACAAAATATATGATCAAGAGAGAAAAGTGGATTCTAGAGATCAAGATTTCCGGTTATGGCATTGGACTCAAGGTTCTAAGGATTCTAAGGACAAAGCTGCGGTGTTGGGAAAGGGTGTTTCACTAATGGAAGCAATTACCGGGTAGGTCTCTCACTTCACTAGTCCCGCATCAAACTCCTATCACCGGGTAGGTCTCAAGGGGTTAAAGTAGGGAATTCTACACAAACCGGACACTACTTAAGGGGAAACCCTCTCCTTACCGGGTAAGTCTCGGAAAAGGGAAGTCTCAAGCAATAATCCTAGCACACTCGATCCAATAGCGGCTTATGAGGCTCACTACTACCTAGAATTCATCATCTTAGGTATCTAAGATCGGAAATCATCGGGTAGATCTCTTCCCTCACTTAGGTTGATAGCATTAGGTGATCCTAAGCTAAATTAAGCTTAATAAACATTAGGATTTCAACTACCTAACACTCTAACATACAGATTCATCAATCAAAGATCAACAGAGAGGAAAATCGGATGGATCTTATAATAATCGGCCGATCTGGCTGATGAACAGCCCGATTTTTCTTCCTGGGTTAGGTTTCGTGCATACAAATCATCCTGAACTAACATATAAGTCCATCCTATCATCACCCAAGCCATAACCATCAATCCATCACTCCAGAATCACAATAAACTAGCCAATAATATGCATATCAAGATCCAAAATCATCTCACAAGCATACATGGTTTTCATAGATGGATGATGAAAGATAAGCAAGTAAAACAATAAATCTCAACTGAATCTAAGTTTTAGTAAGACTTACAACCCTTCAAATGAAGTTCCAAAACGTTCCTAACAATCCTTGCAATAGTTCTTCAATCCAAGACTCCAAAAATCACTCAAAATCACTCAAAACCTCACTATCACTCTTAGATTGGTGTTCTTCTTCTTCCTTCAATTTTAGAGAGTTTTCCTCTTCTCCAAGTCTATTCTCCAATGGAATGAGCTGTCAATGAGAGAATGTGGGAGAGGAGAGATGCTCAGCAACAGCTTGTAGGCCCACTTATATTCTCCACCAAGAGCAAGGCCGGATCAAGAGATCGTGGGACACGTGGCTTAAGCTGTTGAAGGCCAAAAAAATCGACCCAGTCAGGAAAATGGGCCGATTTTCCTGAGTGATGGTCCGATTTTCTTCAACAGAAGCATGCTATGATCGTTTAGCCATGAGTTGCTCCATTGCTTGCACCAATAGTGGTCTTTGTGTCCTTTGTTGCTCCAATTATGCTCCTTCAAAGCTTTGGATGTGTACCACCATGAGGCTTGACCCTCGAATGCATCGGTTAATGTCCAAAAGACCCCCGAAATACCTACAGCACCGACAAAAGCTCGTGTAGACGTCCTTTCTAGAATTATGCATGAAATGAGTGTAAACGCCGTGAACTAATGCCAAAACCGTGCATGAATAATGGGAAAAACTATCTAAATGTATGCCTATATTAACGTCATAAATCACGTTATCAATAATAAACATAGGAAGAAAAGGTATGTATCAATCAATCAATCAAAGTGAATTATGATGAAAAACTCAGAAAACGTTTTTTGGAAAGTGCTTCTTCTTATTGGATCACCCTCAAAGTGATGTTTCAAGACATAGGAAGAAAAGGTATGTATCAATAATAAACATAATATGAACCAACTATCCTTTCCTTCTTATAGACACAAATAAAGGACATGATAAAGATGTAAAGACAATCAAAGTCAAACAAATCTAAGCCATGAAGCCTTAAACATGTGCATAAAGGTCTCAAGGTCTTCCAATCAAAGAAAAAAGGTCCAAGAAACGTGTCAAGGGTGGGAAATCTTTTAAGGAAATGTGATGCTAATCCGGGAAAGAGGAACAACACAAAACTTTTAAGAACAAAACTTCACCACCCATGCTTTGCATGTAAAATTTTTGCTTTCTTTATACTTTACTTTTTGAGAGTATGGACAGCGATGCACAATAACCGAAGCCTAAGAGATCGGCGTTTCTTAATTTTCGAGATGCCTCAAACCTTTATTACACATACCATATCCCGTTAGGACTTGTCGTTCAATCGGACTTTGGCAAGACACAAACACTCGGCTATATGAATGGTGCCGAGTTACTCATCCTCATGTTTAACGTCCCCAAACCTATAATTTGCTAAACTTTCACTTAACACTTTCATATTGGCCCTCCCACATCAAGCATGTCTTTTACAACTACTTATCCTAATTCCCGGATGGTCAAATATTTCATTGAGGAGCTAGCATGAATAAAATATGAACTAGAAAAGAAGTGAATTGCCTTGGTCATTCCTATATGATGCAAAAGAACTTATAATATAGCTTCGATTATTATTTCATTCTCATATCAAGACATCAAGATCATATGAACT
Source organism: Fagopyrum esculentum (assembly GCA_033239045.1). Taxonomy (NCBI): domain Eukaryota; kingdom Viridiplantae; phylum Streptophyta; class Magnoliopsida; order Caryophyllales; family Polygonaceae; genus Fagopyrum; species Fagopyrum esculentum. The sequence continues at coordinate 140,301,073 of BSUD01000002.1, read as the reverse complement.
ATTCATGCATTCAAGTAAGAAATTCAAGCTCATTCACGCTACAATTAATATCTCAATATAACTAAGTCATCTTTTTTCCTTTTCCACATCACAATTCTCATCATAGAGGTCATTTCCATCATAAGAAACACAAATTTTTTTGAAAAACTCACAAATTTCGAATGAAAGCATGCAAATGCGAATGTCATAGTGGAAAGCAAATAGTGCAAGAGTTATTACAAACCAATTCATCAAGTGCAACACAAAGTACATAAAGTGCGAAAAGTAGAAGAGATTGTAAATACCCCCACCCCATACTTAACCTTCACATTGTCCCCGATGTGAAAAATCAAGCATAGGATAGAGAAAAATACTTACAATGTAAAATGGAGTGGAAACTCTATCCTCAGTCAATGGCGGTGGTGCATATGGATTTCTCGGAGCGTTGGGATCATAAAAGTGGCCAAACTGATGATAGTACATGTCCCTCATCTGGCCATCGTAGGACAAGTGTCTAGCATCCGTCTCCTGGCGGTATGCCGTAAACTGAGTGTTCAGGGCGGCGTAGTCGGTGTGAAGGGCCTGATAATCTGTGCAAAGACCCTGGTAGTCGGTACGTAGACCATGGAAGCTAGAAAACAATGCTTCAATCTGTCGGTGGAGCCTATGTCCGTGCCCACGTCCTCGGCCATGGCTGGGAGTATGTGCAAAAGAATGACGGGGTGACTGCATCTCATCCTCCGTCTCCTCAGTACCGCGACTCATCCTACTAGGTCCGGCTCCATGAGTATCAGTATCTATGGCGTCCATAGCATGGTCGTTGTGGGTGTCGCTCTCGAACTCCAGCATAGGTCCCTGATAAGCTGCAACTCCATCCTCGTAGTCCTCCTCCTCCTCCTCTGTATCCTCTGCATCATCATAATAAACAGGTGGAGGCGCTACCTCCTCAATCATAAGTACAAAAGTCTCCTTCCAGTTCCTCTTATTCCGAATAGTGTACTCGGACTTCCACTCTATCTCAGCCGGCTTCTTGGACGGATCCTTTGCCCATGGCATGGGCACATGCAAAGCTCCTCTACCTCGAGGAATCAAAACCTGTCGTGCAACCAATCTCTCTGAGCCTAGAGGTTGGGCACTCTCAGCTAAGTTCTAGTATGAAAAGTCTAACTCTAATGCCTTTGCCACGTGAGTGACAAGGCCCCAGCACAAAGATCACCTTTCGACTTGTTGGCTATCTTCCCAAGATAGTCAGCAAGCATGGAGGTGATGTCGGGGATAGTACCGCTAGTCATACAATAGAGTAAGAAGAGCTCATCTACCTTGAGCTTCTGCGGAGTCTCTGTCCGTGCAAACAAACTCTCACTAAGGATCCTATGAACTACCTTGAAGGAAAGGTTGTACATACTTGCCTCCTTGGAGTTCCCCGGTCTCCACTTATCTCCTCCATATTCTCCAATTGATATGCTTTTCCAAAAAGCACTAGCACTCACCCCTCTTGCAAATGTGCCTGCAGATTAATAGGGAAAGCCAAACAAATCTCCAAAATTATCAATGGACATAGCATGGTTTTGGTTCATGAGACGGAAAGTGACTGTCCTCTCTCTAGGATCATTCTCAAATGTACTCAAGAACTCTAGAGTGATCTCGGTGTAGGGATCCTCCCTAATCAGCACAAACTGACTCAATCCCACTCTATATAACATCATATCCACATCCTCTCGAATAAACAATGCATCTAGGTCATCTAGGACAATGCATCGAGGAGGGGTAAAGGGACGGTCTAAGAGACGTTCATATCTCTTTTTATGTTTGGAAAGGGGAGGAGGAAGTTTTGGTTTAGTTTGGGAGGGTGGTGGTGGTGGGGGAGGTGCTTTGGAAGAAGATCCCTTCTTCTTGCCTGCATTTCTAGTAATCATCTTCAAAGTTTCCATTCTACACAAGAAAATGGCCATGTTCTAAGCAAAAATCGGACGATTTATCTAGGGTGAGTCAATTTTTCTGTCGATTTCAACACAACTCACAAATCTGTAAAGTTCTGAGCAAACCAACACCACACACAGTCTCCTAGGGGTATTTCTAAGCAAACCCCTCAATCAATCTCAGCAAACAAACAATTTCTAGGCAAGAATCAAAATCGAGCGAAAAACTTAGGTTCTGAATTGAAAAACCTGAATTCCGGATGAATGAGCTCTTTTCCAAGCTTGTTGTTGCTGAATCTATCTTCCTTGTTGAAAGTGCTTCAGTTTGGGCTCAAGAATAACTCAAAATGGTTAAAATTTGTGAAGATTGGAGATTAACGATTTTTCGGCTCTTTGGGACGAAGAGGAGACGAAAATGGTGAAGTGTGGAATGAAGGAATCGAGTGGAGAAGGCTTTATATAGACCGGCTAAATTTCAAAGAAAATCGGACAATTTTCCTAGTCGATTTATTTGTTGGCCCGATTTTTCTTCACTTTCTCAGCTTAACAACAAAAATCGACCGATTTTTTCTGATAGGACGATTTTGGACTCGATTTTTCTTTCGGTTGCCAAAAATCGTCTTGCTCTGCACCTGAATCGATCGATTTAATTGTTGTAGATCGATTTTCTTCCTTCTTTTCCTTGAAAATTACATTTGAACCATTTTATGTCCACTTTCTTCATTGATTCTCCAAAGTTGAACCTAGTTCCTACGATTTTTGACACTAACAAACCAAGAGCGTATCGAAGAACAAACAAAACTAAAACCAAAGAAAACAAACAACTAAACTAAACTATTCTAAGATGAAAGGAAGGGGAAAGAACTATACTACCATGAGTTGCCTCCCAAGAAGCGCTTTATTTATCGTATTTAGTTGGACGTTGTTTGTTTTGATGTTCAATGGAGGAGGATAGGAGCTATTTCCTCAAACGGAACTTCCGGTATGTACTTCTTCAACCGTTGGCCATTGACCTTGAAACTTCCGCTTTGTTCACCCCATACTTCAACTACACCATGGGGAAAACACGTTTAATTACGTAAGGTCCTGTCCAACGGGATTTAAGCTTACCTGGAAAGAGTCGAAGCCTTGAGTTGAATAGAAGAACTTGATCTCCTTCCTTCAAGTCCTTTGGAATGATATGCTTATCATGCCACCGCTTCGTTCTTTCCTAGTAGATCCTTGCATTCTCGTATGCATTCAGCCGGATCTCCTCAAGCTCATTGATGTCAGTGGCCGTTTCTCTCCGGCGTCTTTTATGCTGAAGTTGAGCCACTTGGCGGCCCAATATGCTCTATGCTCTAGCTCTACAGGGAGATGACAAGACTTTCCATACACAAGGTTGTATTGAGTTTTACTTATAGGTGTCTTAAAAGCGGTCATGTACGCCCACAAAGCGTTATCTAGCTTCATTGACCAATCCTTTCTTGTTCTAGAGACAGTCTTCTCTATAATTCCTTTGATTTCTCTATTGGATATCTCGACTTGTCCGCGAGTTTGCGGATGGTATAGCGTGGCGATCTTATGGTTTACCCCATACTTAGCCAATAGAGTCTCAAATCGACGGGTTGTGAAGTGCGTTCCTCCATCACTAATGATGGTTCGGGGAGTCCCGAACCTTGGGAAGATCGTTCTATTGAAGAACTTCACCACCACCATTGCATCATTAGTAGGAGAAGCGATTGCTTCTACCCATCTTGAGACATAGTCTACGACTAGAAGTATGTATTGGTTTCCACAAGAAGATGGGAATGGTCCCATAAAATCTACTCCCCATACATCGAATATCTCTAGCTACTTCTTGTATGTTGTTGAGGGGCATCTCATTCCTCCTTGAATAATTACTTGTCCTTTGACAAGCATCACAAGCAATAATATAGTTCTACACATCTTTAAATAAGGTAGGCCAAAAGAAACCGGATTGAAGTACCTTAGCACATGTCTTGTGGAAACTAGCATGTCCTCCACAAGGTAAAGAATGGCAATGGCGGATAACACTTTCCACCTCATCCTCCGGAATACATCTCCTGTATACGCCATCGGGACCTCTCTTGAAGAGAAGAGGTTCGTTCCAATAAAAATGCCGTACGTCCTTAAATAACTTCTTTCTTTGAGCATTCGAATGTCCGGGGGGAAGTTCCTGACAAACAAGGTAATTTACAATATCAGCAAACCATGGGTCATTACCATTCGAGATTTGTTGAAGACATTCTTCAATCTCGTGGAGCTGTTCGTCAGGGAATGAGTTGTCGATAGGGAGCTCATCTATCTCATCAGTGAGGTGTGGGAGACGACTAAGGTGGTCAGAAACTTAATTTTTCGAGCCCTTCTTGTCACGGATCTCTAGATCGAACTCTTGTAAGAGTAAGATCCACCTTAGAAGCCTAGGCTTCGCATCCTTCTTCGTGAACAAGTAACGGATTGCTGAATGATCCGTGTAGACTATCACTTTCGCACCTACAAGATAGGAACGAAATTTCTCAAATGCATAAACTACAGCTAGAAGCTCCTTCTCCGTGTTAGCATAATTTAGTTGAGCTTCATCTAGCGTCTTGCTAGCATAGTAGATGGCGTGTGAACGACCATCTTGCTTCTGTCCAAGTACAGCTCTTATAGCTACGTCACTTGCGTCGCACATGATCTCGAAAGGACGAGTCCAATCGGGTGGTTGGATGATAGGGGCTGAAATCAAAGCTTCTTTGATCCTGCAAAAGGCATCTAAACATTCTTTCGAAAACTCGAAAGTTATGTCCTTCATCAAAAGATTTGTCAAAGGTTTTGAAATCTTAGAAAAATCCTTTATGAATCTCCTATAGAAACCTGCATGTCCTAAAAAGCTTCTAACTCCTTTCACCGAAGATGGAGGAGGTAGCTTCTCTATAGTTTCAATCTTAGCTCTATCAACCTCTATTCCTCTATTCAAAATCAAGTGACCTAACACAATTCCTTCGGTGACCATAAAATGACACTTCTCCCAGTTTAAGACTAGGTTAGTGTCTTCACAGATCTTAAGGATAAGGGAAAGGTTAGAGAGACAGTTATCAAAGGAAGAACCATATACCAAAAAGTCGTCCATGAATACTTCCATGATGTTCTCTACATACTCCGAAAAGATTGTCATCATACACCTTTGAAAGGTGGTTGGAGCGTTGCATAAACCAAATGGCATCCACCTATAGGCAAACGTACCCCAAGGGCACGTGAAAGTTGTCTTCTCTTGATCATCCGGGTGAATTGGAATCTGAAAGAAACCGCTATATCCATCTAGATAACAAAAGTAAGAGTGTTGGGCTAACCTTTCCAAAACTTGATCAATAAAAGGGAGGGGAAAATGGTCCTTCCTGGTGGCAACATTCAGTTTACGGTAGTCGATGCACATTCTCCATCCCGTAACTGTCCTTGTGGGAATAAGCTCGTTGTTCTTGTTTACAACAACGGTAATGCCTCCTTTCTTTGGTACACTTGCACGGGACTCACCCACTTGCTATCGGAGATAGGGAAGATGATACCTGCATCAAGTAGCTTAAGGATTTCTTTCTTCACGATCTCTTTCATGATCGGATTTAACCGTCTTTGAGGTTGACGTGAAGGTTTGTAATCCTCTTCCATCAAGATCTTATGCATACATAGAGAAGGTTTAATGCCTACCAAATCATCAATAGTATAGCCTAATTCTTTCCTATGTTGTTTAAGAACATTCATAAGCTTCTCAAGTTCATCATCATTCAAATTTGCACTAACTATAACAGGATATGTAGAGTTAGGCCCAAGGAATGCATACCTTAAATGTGTAGGGAGTGGTTTCAATTCCAATGAAGGAGGTGCCTTGGTTGATGGTTCATGATCATCTAGTGTCATTAGAGAAGCCTCTGAAGGTGGAGGAAGTGTGCTGTTGCAGTTAAGAACAACTGCAATCGAGTTCGTAGAAACCGGAGAAATTGCCGAAAAATCGACCTCCCCCGTTGTAAATCGTCCGATTTTTTGTACGATTTTTCTTCTTGTTGTCAAAAATCGACATGCCTTTTCAGAAATCGTGTGATTTTCTTTGTGTATGTCGATTTTTAAAACAGATTCCGGGGTTCTTTCCAGCTCTTCAAATCTTACCTCCGGCTCTTCCTCTACATCTTTCAATGCTCTGACTTCATCATCACAATCATGCTCCACTCCTTCCTTCATAATACTCGTGCTAAGAACCTTTTAAAGTGGATCTTTCATCAAGATTGAACTCACCACTTCTCTAGACTCTTCTTCATAAAAAATATTAAAAACATCTTCTCTCAAAGCTGGCTCTTTGATTAAGGAGGAGAGTACAAATTCCACTTTCTCTTCCCCTATATTGAAGGATAGTTGTCCATTCTTGCAATCAACCATACAACCGCACGTTACAAGGAATGGTCTCCCAAGTATGATGGGAACTGGATAATGTGCAGGAATGTCAAGAACGACAAAATCTATAGGAATGTAAAACTTACCAAGTTTTACGGGAATGTCTTCTATGATTCCAACAGGCCTAGTGATTGAACGATCGGCCATGTAAAGTGTCATCTTCACCGGTCTAGGTTGTCCTAGACCAACCGCCTTACACAAAGCAAATGGTATGATGCTTACGCTTGCTCCAAGGTCGCAAAGTGCATCATAGGTGACCTCTTCTAAGGTGATGGGTATGCAAAACGATCTTGGATCACACAGCTTAGGTGGCATGTTCTCCGTCATTGTCTTGATGAGTTCGGATGACTCCGTGCTCATCTTGACTTCACCAATATCTTCTAATTTCCTCTTGTTAGAGAGGATCTCCTTTAGGAACTTACCATAAGCTGGCATACCTAAAATTGCATCCATAAAAGGTATATTAATATGCAGCTTACTCATAAGATCAATGAACTTACTAAAGTGTTTATCTAGACGCGCTTTTGCTCTAGATTGGGGAAAAGGTAGAGGTGGTTTGTAAGCGGGGGGAGGAACATAGACATCTTCCTTCTCTTTTTCCTTCTCCTTTTCTTTTTCAGCGGGGGTTTCTACTAGTTTGGGTTGTGGATCGGTGGTTGTTACACCACTCCTGGTAGTAATCACCATTACTCGCCCCTTTGGGTTATCCTCCGTCTTTCCGGGAAGCTTCCCTTGATCTCTAGGAACTTCTCCGGCTTTGCTAAACACTTGATTTTCTAAGGCTTTTTGTGCCTTATCAACCGAAGTGATGTGATTCTCTAGTCCTTGGAGCTTCCCTAAGATCGTCTCTAGCATATCATAGTGCTTATCTTTCTCCGGCTTGCCCGAGCCATTCGATGTTTGACCTTGACTTTGCAAAAGAGTAGAAGAAGATGGAGGTGTTAAAGCATTTTCTGCATGTGAATAGGGATTACCGGGGTTTTGTTGGTTGGATCTCCAATAGTTGTTGTTGGAGTTCATGTTGTTGTTGTTCCAATTATTGTTCCGGTAATTATTCCTATTGCCTTGGTTGTTATCTCTCCCTAGATAGTTGGCCTCTTGCTCCTTCGTCCTTTGAAGGCTAGTTTTTATGACTTCCTTCAATTCTTTGATCTCATTGTTGAGGGAGAATATTTGAGTTTCCCAGCTTGAGTCAACTTTGCTCCTGGATCCCCTTGGTTTTGATTACTAGGATCCACCTTTTAATGGGAATACTTCTCAATCACTTGGGCTTGCTTCTCAATAAAGTCCCAAGCGTCATCTTCTCTCATGTCCATGAATATACCACAAGAAAGAGATTAGAGATTGGAGTTTGAATTGTGTCTCTATATCCAATCCCTTGTAGTAGATCTCCAATAATTCTAGCTTTGAAATGCCATGGTGTGGGCAATCCAATAGAAGATCTTGAAACCTTTCCCAAGAATTAAACAAGCTTTCGTTAGGTTTCATAGAAAAAGAATTAATCTTACCTCTCAATTCTGCCATTTTGGATGGCGAAAAGAGCTTAGTGAGGAATTCCGAAGTCAAGTCCTCCCATGTGTTAAGCTTCGCAGCCGGAAGAGCTTGATACTAAGCCAAGACCGTGTCCTTCAAAGAGAAGAAGAACGGCCTCAACTTGTAGTTGTTGTTGTTAACCCTTTGAGGTTTCAAAGTTTCCATAAAAATCTCAAAATTTTGCAAGTGTTGATGCGGAGATTCAGCTTCCGTTCCACCAAACTGACTTTGGCGGATCATAGTGATGACTTGTGGGCGTGTCCCAAAGTCTTGGTCATCTTGCTCTCCAAGATTCACACCTAGACGGCGTGGTTGTTGAATTGGGTCCATCCGTTGCCCAAGGATTCGTGGTGCAGCCACGATATCAGCAGCTCTCACCACTCTAGCACGAGGGTGAGGATCAATATAAGGTCAAGGAAGTGGATCGACGGGAGCTTGAGGGTTACGTGGTGGTATGTCCTCTAGCTCCGGCATCTCATCGTAATCGGATAATTCAGCTATGGTGTCCTTAGCTTTCTTCTTCTTCTTAGCATCATTCCTCTCTAGTTTCATGTCTAGAATCATTGCTCGAAGCTCATCTATTTGAAACTGGTTGGGTTCCTTCTCTTCCAATCGAGCTTTCTCACTCAATTTGAGTTGAGCTAGAGCTTCATCCAACTCCTCTTGGATCTTTCTCTCATTATTTTCAGCCATCTTTTTCTCTTTTAACTTTTTTCTCAAATTTTATCCAATTCGGAATCAAAAGGAATGAGATCTTTGGTGGATCTAGTCCTTCGCATATACCTAAAGAATCTGCAAAAATCACTCAAGTAGACAAATCAAATCACAAGAGCAAAAGCTCCCAAGCCAGACAACTGAAAACAGAATTTGGTCTAGACCAAATCCCCGACAACGGTGCCAAAAACTTGTTCGCTCAAAAGTGTGCGTCACAAAGTCTTAAATTTATATCTAGAATTTATGCAAAAGCGAACCCGCAGTGTACGGATCGGCGTAGTAAGGCAAGAAATTCCAGAGTCGAACTCAGGGATTTGGTGAGAATAAAATCAATTTCAAATTATCTAGCAAAGTATAAAAGCTTTTGTGATTAATAAAGGAGACAAATGATTCCAAAAATTCAAGTATCCGACTGCGACTTTCGATTCAAGACACTTCCAAATATCAAAGGACAAAGTTGATATTGCCAAGGTTATGTGTTTCAAAGGAAGGTATCGTACGACGAAGTTCCAAAACCTATGCGTCTAATCCAAAGGTTCTCTCTATAAGGATTGTTGAGGCTGTAATATAGAAAGGTCTAAGGATAAGAATTACACTCAAACTAACCACCCAAAACCCCAAGATATGACTCTCAAAGGTAAAGATGGAAAGCACACTTAAACCTTAATAAAGGATGTTGAGTCTCTCTATTACCCAAATCTTGTAATCTTTAGCTATTAAATGTAGAATCAATGATGAAGTCTCTTCACACACTTAAATAGAGGTTAAAAAGGTTAAGCAAGGTTGGGATTTAGGCAAGGATTAACTTTGATTAAAGAATAAATCAATTAAAGATCGTTAGAAGGATAAATCATCCTGTTCTTCATTAAATCGTCCGATTTCCTCAAGAACAACCCGATTTTCATGTTGTCGCAAAGTTAAATCTCAACTCTCAGGGTCCAAATGGTTAAATGAGTTCAGTCTATCATCATCTAAGCCTCAATCATCAACTAATCTCCCCAGAATCACAAGGTTTTTAGCCAACCATTTTGATAATCAAATCAAAATCAAGATTGAATGAATAAAATCAAATAAAACCCAAACATTGAATGAAACCAAATAATCTCTGAATCTGTAATCAAATCTCAAAACCTATCAAAGAATCTCTCAAAACACTCAATAATGTGTTCACAAATCACAAGAATCAGAAGGGAAATAAAAGATCTCACAACAATGGTGAATATTGACTTCTTGCTTCTTTCCTTGAATCTCCTCTCCAAGAATCTTCAATCCCGCAAAATTGTGTAAATCTTTCCCGCCGCGAACTCCCAATTTTCGTTCCTAGGGTTCCAATGTATACTTCCTTGCTAATGGGCCGCTTGGCATATCACTTCTCAAGCCCACAAGTGATGGGCTTTGGGTCGTAATATTTTTAGTCGCAAACTGAAGGAAATCGTGCTAATTATTTGAAAGGAAAACCGTTCGATTTTAAGTGAAGAAAATCGTCCGATTTTTAATACAATTAACACAATTTTCTTCAACAGAAAGTGCTCGTCTCTTGGCTTGTTTCCTTCCTTCCTTTTGTGACTCTCTTATACACTTCCTTTTCTCCCTGTGATTACTCTAAGACTCCTTAAGCTTCCTTATTGGCCTTAGATGCTCCTTGCTCCACTTTTGCTTCCAAATCCACCGAATCTACCTATAATTCAACCAAAACTCGTGTAGACCTCTATTTCCGGAATATAAATGAAATAAGCCTAAAAGGTACACAAATTCTCTCCAAATACAAGGAAAATTGAGGTAAACCTCTACAATATGCGTGATTATAATGACATATAATTCATGTCATCAATGAGTGTTAGGTAATAAAGGTTTATCCTTTATTAGGGTTTAAGTGTGCCTTCATCCTACCTTGGAGAGTTAACCTGAGACTTACCCGGTAAATGTTAGTTCTATTCCCTTGGGTAGCGTATTGGTTTGAGATTATAGTTCCTTTCCTTAGTTCCTTGAGACTTACCCGGTGATAAGATCCTTGATTTGGGATAGCGAGTAGTGAGACTTACCTAGTGATCTATTCCCACCTTAGAAATACCTTCCCTTGCAAACCTCAACTTTGTCCACGTTATCCTTAGAAATCTTGAGTCGGAACCACAACAGGATGTTTTGACCTCTAGAATTTGCATTCCTTTATCTGAATATATAAATCATCTTTGTTTTGTTGCTTTGTTCTTGATTGACAACTTGATATTTACCGTGCTTGATTTCACCATAGTCCTTGTGTTCGACCCTGGAGTATTTTTCATACTGCGATTGATCTGTACACTACGGGTTCGCATTTTGTTCAGGCTTTAATATTAGGTTATAAATTTAAAGTTATTTCGTTCATTATTCACACACATCTGAGAGCGAACACTTACACTTTAAAGTTATGTTTATTTTGCTTTGACTACATCAATTGGTACTGTTTTTGCAAAAAACTTTTAATGTTATGACAGCTCGCATTTTTCTCTCACCTTACTGTTTGAGCAATGTATTTTTTTTGTTGTTTGTACATGTATAAGCTTCATAGCAAAAGTCCTCTGTGTTTTTCTCTCACCTTACTGTATGATTTGTATGTTGGATTTTCCGATTAATATTAATTAACAATTGTTGCTCAAAATTTTCACAAAATGTGCCAGCTGAATGTCAAAGCTCAAAAAAATCAGCATAGTAAAAAGGATAGCAAACATATTTTGAGAATCGATCTTGAAAAAATCAGCATAGTAAAAAAGACAACAAACATATTTGGTATTAGATGATATTGAAACAATCAACAACTTCAAAATTTCAGCAACCACTTGTAACTACGCTCCTAAGCAAAATGGCCTCATAAGCCAAAACATGCCAGCTGAGTATTAGATGATATAGAACCTCATATTGCAGTACACAACATAGCGGTAATATCATCTCGTATCGTCTTAGTCTCCCCACCGTTGTTGGATAGTTTCTTTCTCTTTCATCTCCACCAAACTCACTGTCATCTTCACCATCGAAGTCATCTTCATCATAATCACCTCGTCTGAGTCATCTTCAATATTCACCGTACTAAACATGTCATCCTCCATACCCCGTGTTGTACTACGAGACTTTCTCACCAAGGTATGCAAGGAAAAACACGCCAAAATAATGTCTACTTGTGTCTCCACACTATAACATGGCATAATTTTGAGTATCTTCCAACATACCTTCAAAACGCCAAATGACCTTTCAATGCAACTTCACAGTGACGAATGTCTTTTGTTGAAAGTCTCATTTGCATTACCAGGGGGTACATTCTCAAACTGTGACAGATGATTCCGTGTCTTGGGATAAGGAACCATGTACCCCTCCTTGTCTAGGTAACCCTTGTCCACTAAATAGTAGCGGTCTATTACATTAAACGTGCAAAATAAGATTGTCATAAATTGACTTTAGGAAACTAGACGTTGAATTGACATGATGATTTTGTACCTGGTGGAGGGTGTGGAAAACCCATAGTCGGAGTAGTAACCGCTTGTTCAAAGACTTTTGCATCGTGAGCTGAGCCCTCCTAACCGGTTGAGACAAACATGAAACACATGTCAAAGTCACAAACTGTCATCACATTAAACGTACAAATCCCTTTCCGACCTCTATATGAAATTTGGTCAGCCTCTGGTATGCATGCGTTGATATGTGTACCGTCTATACACTCAATTGCACCCTTGAGGTATTCAGAATATCTCGGGTCATTCGTGATGTGATTTGACACTTTTGAAAATGAATAGGTTTTATTATGTATCTTGACATACCATCAAACCCTCTACGGCGACCGACAATGACATCTAGTACATCGTGTATAACGCTCGATATAGTAGAGGTAGAGCGTTGAAACCTTCCGAGGTAGTTATGTAGTTTAATCCCTGAGCCATTATGTACACAAATATGCCTACCTTCTCCACGAGACGCATATTTTTTAAACCACGGAGCCCATACTTGTTCACCAAAAGACTGTATAGATCTTTGAACACTTGCTTCTCCATTCGGAACGCATTGAAACATCTTGTCTCCGTACTTGAGTTTAGTATTTCACGCATCCACCGAGAACTGTTGAACGTTGTATCGTACACACGTTCCTTGCGAACATGTGTAAAATAATGTCTTGCTATCAGATTATTCCCAACTTGTAAATCACCAAGTTGTTGGATACGTTGCAAACATTTTTGTCTTCCGTTTGACGAAATTTTCCAATACCTCAAATTGTAAAACCAAAGAAAAAATTACGTAGTTAGACATAAAGTACATAACAACTGTAAATTAAATTAATGTCATGATAATGAGTTATAAAGTTATTACACACAAACACACACACATGGTTCAATTATAACAAGGTCAAACAAACACTTAACACACAAAGTTCTCAAATAAACAAACAAGTTTCATACAGTTACAACTCAAGCAAGGTACCCTTATGAATCTCTTTCTTGTACTCCTACTCAAGCCAGTGAACTCTCTCCTCGTTTGAAAGAATCAACATAAATTGATTAGACACAAATTCAGACATCAGGATTGACACGGCGAAGCACCAAACCGGTGAATCCCTTGGTAATAATCATTCCATCACCATCTCAAAGAGGACACCCATTGAATGACCTAGTCCAGGACGGGTTTTTTTTTGAAGTTTCTTCTGCAATGGACCTCGCCTCCTCAGCATCACATAACACAATTATCCTCCTGTTGGCGTCGCTAGATAAATTTAAATACTCCATGTATTCAGATTTTCCGTCAGACTTCCTCTTAACACTGTGCTTGCTAACTACATGTGAACCAGTACCGTAGGTATTTTTGCCCTTTTCACGGGATTTGAGAGGACACTGAGATTTCTGATTTTCTTCATCGGGGTAATTCAAGTTATCATTTTCTTGATCGTTGGTCAGATCAGTTGCAACGTTCAAATCATCCCAATCAATAGGCTCATCATCATCATCAAAATTTGGGCGCAACAACAGGGTTAATCGATGGGGGGTCCATTAACGGAGCTACACAATGTGCGTTAGTCGCTACCGTGCCCTCAAACATCATCTCCATCATAGCTTGAACCTCTGGATGAAGACCATTTTTCTTAAAGACACGGTACTCACTGTTTTCTAGCACATATAACATTTGTAAATATTATTGTTTCATATACAACAAAAAGTGATAAAAAAAAATGAATTCAATTACATACTCGCAGCTTATTTGCCCACCAATCGTCAGTTGCATCAATACAATTTCTTTCGTAGTCTCATCTCAGACCCGTATCATCATGCTTAAGTTTAATCCATAATCTCCATAACGCTTTCAATGAATTATACTTGTTCTTTAAAGTCTTTTTTAAACATTTGTTAGAGGTCTTCATCTCAAATTGTTCAATAAAACTATCCAACTAAAACCATTCTTTTGTCCATTTTGTTCTTGAAATTCAAACAAAATTTTTAAAAATTTTGTGAGCAACATATCATTTCACGCATAGTATCCCTTGTCCTTGGTTTGTTGCGTCAATTTTTCATTTATGTCGGCCATTTCCTAAGTTACAAAGCCACACATCACTACTTATCAAATAGATTGTAGCCTAAGGAATATTAAACATCCAAACATCTGAGCATAGACAACAAACTTGTTCTAGACAATTGCAAGGTCAATTACATATGGAAACAATAAACAATGAACACAAAGCACAAGCAACACTAGACAACCAAACAACAAGCAACGATTACTGATAAACACACCAAAAAATGGATACAAGCAACGATTATTGATGAAAACAGTAAACACAAACCGATACAAGCACCACAAATTGGTTATTATGTACAACAGAAGAAGGCGGAACGAAGGCTCATATTGGTTATTATCTACTGTTCTACCACAAATTGGTTATTATTAACAGCAGAAGAAGGCCAAAAATTTTTGATTCAGCATAACAGAGGAGGGCCGAAAATCAGTACAAGAAGGCCGAAAACTTGAGTCTTAGGACAACACATCAGAAGAAGGCTGAAAATTTTCGAGTCATCACAGCAGCAGAAGGCCGAAAATCAGTACAAGAAGGCCAAAAATTTGAGTCTCAGCACAACAAAAAAGAAAGCTAAAATCAGCTCAAGAACAACACAGAAGAAGGCTAAAACCGAAACCAAAGCACCGGAAATAAGAATCAGAATCAACACCAAATAGAAACCATTAATTCGAAATTCAATACAAGCACCAAACCGAAATCCGTCATAGAAGAAGGCCGAAAATCAGTTCAAACACCAAAGATGGAGAAGAATGTAGATGGGAAAGAAATAGAGAAACAAGAAGGAGATCGTTACCTTTTTCATCGTAACAACACCACTCGTTGAACCTTATGCAACAACAAGTGGTCAAAGGAAGATGGCAGAACGATGAACAAATAAGTTTTTAGGGCTGCAACGTTCAATGACATATGTCAAGCACATAATAAAAATTAAGGGTATTATCATAATGTTTTCGTAAACAATCTTTATCAATAATCTGATACCAAACCCATAAAATTTACGTAAATAATAATTTTTAGGATTTTTCCTCTTGGTACCCTCGAGGTTTCGCCTTTTGCTCTTGGTATCCACGAAGTTTCAAAAATCCTCTTGGTACCCCTAAGGTTTGTATAGTTTCCTCTCCATGCCCTTTTTTAACTTTTCCGTCAATCTTTTAAAAATTTTGTTAACTAAAATTTTGAGGAAAAAAGGAAATTAAAATATATACTCTTTTTCTTTGTAAAATAAAATAAAACAATTAAGAACAAAAAAAGAAAGAGAACATTTCTCTCTCGCACGACTGAGGAAAGGGATCTTCATCTTCCTGTCTTCGTGGTCTTCTCTCGTCAACTCCGGCTAATTTCTAGCTCAGGTAAGAGTACCGATTTCTTGAGTTTTTTTTGGTTTCCTGATATTAGGGTTTGTCGTCACGCAGCTTTTGTCGTCACGCCGCTTCTATCCTCACCTCATGTAAGAGTATCGGTTTTAGGGTTTGCTGATTTTAGGTGACAAATGATTGCTCATTTTGAAAACCACTGTCTAATGTTTTCAAAGCTCCAAGTATAAGCAGTTATGCACAAACAAACAAAAATTGGGGATAGTTTGTATACTTTCGATCTAAAGCTTAGTATAGGTCAAGAGGCCATCAAGTTTAGCTACCAGGAATGAAAACAGACACAGAGTAGCTCAATGGCTTGCAGTCTTGTAATTGACGAATTGGAAATACTGTGCTTATTCATGGCCTGGTTATGGAAGTTGAATATCCAGCATATTGTCCATACTCATTGCTTGTTGTTCAATGGCTTGCGGTCTTGTAATTGAGTCTCTTATTGTTGTTGTTGTTGTTTTTTCAAATTGAGATTTGGTTGTTGTCCTTCATTGTTGGTCATGTAATGGACCTTTTTAATTGATAACAACTTTATATGATTTTGTCTAATGCAGTCTTGATTTAATGGAATCTCACAGTAAATCCACCGCTTCATCATCTATATTGAGGTTTGCAAAGGAGTATTGCAAATATCAGCCACCAAAAAGAATTTTGTGTAGGATTTCTCACTCAACAAAGAATCCAAATATGCCATATTATGCTTGTAATGTTTGTCAATTCTTCAAATGGGCGAAAGCATCACACATGATAGGCTATAGTCGAAGCGAGCATGTAAATGAAAGTAGTTCTCACAGTGATGCAGCAATTGCAGCTTCTAGGGATGATTTGTTTCAAGAATTGAAGGATGAGATTAAGGAGATAAAGATACTTGTACAAGGAGTGAGTTCTCAAGAGAAAGAAAATCAAATCAAGGAGCTCATGATATATATTCAAGGTGTCATGAAAGTGGCTATTGTTTTGTATTTGGTTATATTAGTTATTGTGTTGAAAATTATGTAGCAAAATTGATGAATTGTTGAGTTACCTACTATTTTTGTGTTGTACTTGGTTATATCAGACCAAATATGAATTGTTTCTTGTTGAGAGATTGTATAAAACATGACAGCATTTTTCCTCTCAATGTTGACTTGCTGAGCAGATCTTACATCTGCTATTGATGAATTGTTGAGTTTCCTGCTATTGATGAAATGCTAAACTGAGTATGGCCTGCGGTCAGAAAGTTAAAGAATCAGAGCATGGTCTGAGCCAAGTAAACACACAATAGAGAATTTCAAAAATAATAATATAGTGATTACATGAAGCAGAAAGTTACATGTCCACAGTTCCAGCTGAGGTTATGTTCTTCACCGTCCCTATTGTCTTCTCCATTTGTGACATTGTTTCTCTTATTATACATCACTAAATCAGCCAAAGTGAAGTCATCATTACGCGGAGTAGCTCAGCTTCAGCAAAGCCACTAGAATTACCTCAAAAAAATGAAACAAAGTTTTCATCACATACTACAAAGCTAAGAATTACCTTGTACAAATTAGCACTACCACAAAGGCATTCGCCAAATGCACCAGCAAATCCCTCTGTAGTGACTAAATTCTCCTTCGTTCAATGTGAATTTTAAACCGTTTTTCAAAATTTTAATACACTGATTACACAATAGAGAATCGGAAAGTTGAAAATCAGAAAGTTAATTAGTTGTCAAACTTCAGAGCCAAATAAAGTTATACAAAGTTGAAAACCGTTTCTCAAAATTCTAACCTGAGCATGGCATGAGCCAAATAAACACACAATGCTTAAAAATAATTAGAAATCAGAAAGTTAATCTACATTGAAGAAATAGCAACATTGGACATGAGAGCTTCCTAATCTAAAGTTAAAGTCCTAAAAAATAGCAACAATTTGTTAAAAATCAGAAAGAATCACAAAATTAATTAAAACACGTGAGCTTCCTAAAGTCAAAAAAATCAGCAATAGTTTGTTAAAAATCCGCAATTTATTAAAAATCAGCACACACATTACAAAAATCAGCAGCAGTTTGTTAAAGCAAACTGAGCAGAACACTTGAAAGTCACAAAGAACACTTAAAAGTCAAAAAAATCAGCAGCGGTTTATTAAAAATCAGAAAGAACACTAAATAGTCAAAAAAATCATCAAGAGACTTAAAACATTTCATTCAAAACGAGTTTCTAGCTAAAAAATCAGCAGTAGTTCCTTCCACTATTTGGCAAAGCAGAAGTTTGACATACTCTACACGACTAATTAGCAAGAGTCTTACAAAATTTCAAAAACATTTCATTCAAAACGAGTAAGACCATTAACAAAATTTCAAAAATCAGCAGCAGTTCCTTCCACTATTTGGCAAAGCAAAAGTTTGACAACTTCTGCACGACTAATCAGCAAGAGTCTTACAAAATTTCAAAAACAGTAAGAGCCACAGATAATTCAACATATGTATATATGCACCAAAAAATTCCTAAAGCAGTTAATCAAAGCTTAATCTGCATTAAAAAATCAGAATGCAACATGATAATCAAAATGCAGTTCAACAGAATACATCATGAGTTTCTGGCTAAGTAAGACAATTAACCTGCATACAAAAATCGGGATACAAAATGAGTTTCTGGCTAAGTCAGACCATTAACATAACTAGTCATGTTGACTAGGAGGGTTCCATGGTGTTGATCCCATAAAATCTGGTGCAGTTTCTTCTGGTTGTAAAGACCTTTTACTTCTCTTTCTATGCCTTTGTTCAACGCAAATTCCTTGTTGCTCTCTAATCTCCCTTGCAGTCAAACCGCCTTTACATGTCCTAGCATTATGCCCAAATGCCTTGCACCTACTACAACGAACCGTGACGGACCTTTTTCCTTTCTTTTTTTCATCCTCTTCTCGTCTTCGGTTTCTTGGTGGCCTACCCACTCCCCTTTTCATGCTTGGAGGGTTCAATCTTGGAAAATCAGATGTTGTCCATTGTCCTTCGTCGGGAACGGGGTGAAAATTCACCGAATATGCCATCTTATATGTTTGGACTGAGAACCAATCGGATACATAAGATTCAAGATCTTCTCCTCTCCTTACCTCCAAGAGACCTCTAACTGCATGTTTGCACGGGATTCCACTAATTTCCCATTCTCCACAAGCATAGGTTCGGTTGGTGAAATTTATAGTCCATTAAGAGTGACCATCTCTAACCTCGCACTCAGTGTTTGATGCTTTATAAACCTGTCAAAACAACCCATTCAAAATCCATACAAAACAAAAAAACAACAACAACTGTAATTAGAAAATAGACATTTATTAGGCAATACCTGAAGCGTACGTGAAGCTAAAACGTTCTTCTTCAATTTTTCAGCAACTTTTGGTGTGATGCCATTTGATGGCCATTTTAGTGCCTCTTCTTGCCTCAACACATATCTCACCATGTGTGTTCTTCGGATACCTAAAATGGACAATTTCATTGTGCATTCGAAAATCAAAACTTTTAGATACTAATATTCTTTGTATTTAAACAATATTATAAGCCCATTCTAACCTTCAAGTAGACTAGACACCGGACCATTTCTCTCTACACCAACAATATTGTTGAAAGATTCGACAAAATTGCTCGAATTTTCATCACAACATAATGTATGATCAAACTTGTGACGGGCCCACTGTTCTTTTTCTCCTGCCTCGTGTAACCACTTAACAGCACCAAATCCCGCTTCCTTTTGCATCATCTCTATAGCCTTATTGAACGTGAACTCGGAGAATGCTTTGCAACATTCCCAAAACAAGGCATGCATTCGACGTCCAGGATATTTCTTCTTGAAATTAGAGCACAAGTGTCTACAACATAGGCGTCGGTTCACACCGAGCCAACTATCATCTAGGGCTGGTTCAATACCCTGAAAACAAAAAAAAAACAATATTAAAAGCTATAAATCTTCTTTTTTTTAAATGTGTAAAATACATTTAGTTCATATACCTTATGTCTGTCTGATATTATAGTCAAATTTTGCCTTTCATCATCCTTCAAAGCATCTTTTAATTGTGTAAAAAACTGAAACCATGTGCTCTTGCACTCATTTTCATACACACCATATGCTAAGGGGAAAATTTGTTTGTTTCCATCCAAAGCTATTCCGGACAATAAAACTCCACCATATTTTCCCTTTAAATGGCAACCATCAACCCCAATTAGTCCTCTACATCCTTTAAACCCCTCAATCATCGATTTTAGGGAAACAAATATATTCTTGAATTGAATAGGCTTTTTTGGAAGTTCTTCAATAACTTTCCAAGCACAATGGACCTTAGAACCAGGTTTGGTACATTTTAGAACCTCGCAATAAGCCGCGGTAAATTGGAGTATGAAGTATCATGGCTTCCTTGAATCTCCTCCAAGCACAAACTTCTTGCTTTATAAGTTTTTGTTCTCCTTAACATAACACCATATCTTGACTTCAAAAGCTCATTTATGGTCTTCCCCGGAATATCTGGATTCAATCTTACATCTTCAATGATCTTCTCAGCTGCCCAATACTTGGTTGCCATAGGATTAAACTCATTTAACCTTGTGCAAGTATGTTCACTGTCCAATTTCTTTATAGCCCAAGTGTATCCATCTGGTAATCTAGAAGCATGAAGACTCCATCCACAACTTGCGTCCACACAAGCAACTACAAGCCTTTTAGTATCGGATTTTTGAGTGATGACCGCAACTTCTTCTTGGATACAAAAATCCCTCAAAACACGAGACAAGTGTTCCTTGTCGAAAAAAATCATCCATAGTCTAATCTTTATCAACCCAAACTGATTATCGGTATGAAACTCATCATTCTCATATAATCGATCAAAATATGCATCTTTTTCCACCTCCCATTCACTAGATTTTTCAGGATCATATCCATCATCAACATAAGGCAAAGGATGGTCATCTTCGTCAACTAATCCATCATCAGTGCCGGCTGAATCCTCATCTGAACTATCTAATGGGTCATACTCATCATCATCAATATCAAAATCATCAACTTCACCCAACAAGTTGTCACCAAGAACTGTCAAAACTCCCCGTGTTCTACTAATGCTACTAGAGGTCGGCGGAGTTTGGTTCACAAAGTTGTTTCCAACCGGAACATGTATCCTTTTTCTTCTTGCAGATGTGGGGGGAATCCTCTTTGATGGCAAACTCAAAGATCTCATATTACTTTGCAAAATATCCCTTGTTCCATCGCTAAGCTGCACATGAGGAACATTAAAAGATACCGCCTACTAGGTGGAGGTAGCTGGCATGTTGGTGGGGCTAGTGTAGGTTGTGTTTCATCCATGAATCCCGTGGATGGGAGATGACATCTTTGATTCAAGCAAAGTCCTTGCCAATTGTAAACTCTCACATGGCTTATCCGTAGAACCAATGGTAACTTTCAACTTCTTTTTATCATGATATAATTGGAACAGCTCCAACAAATCGCAATCTTTCTCCAATTTACGACTTTTAGACTTGTACACATACAACATACTTGGGTTTTCCAGAAGAGCAAAACCCTTTTTTGCAGCCCCCTCTAGTAACTCAATGTAGATATCCAATACATTGCACATGTCAATATCATCGACCTCTACATCCAAGTACCAATCCATATTCCGACGTAGTCTCAACACCTTTTTATCTCCCATCTCGGGTAACGGAAACTGAGCATAACATAAAGCATACAAGGTAAAATTATTTTACATTTTTGAATGCATAAAAAATAGTAAGAAATACGAGCACAAAACTGAATTCACAAAAAATAGTTAGGCATGAAACTAAATTAGCAAAAAAAAATCAGTCAAACAAAAAAAAATGCACACATTGCTAAAAGCCTACCTAAAATCTAACTAAACCACTAAACAATCCTGTTGTTTTTGTTGTATAATCGGACTGATTAAAAAAATCTGTTTTGGAATGTAGTACTATCCCATAATTGCTACAAGAAAGTCATACAACATTGCTAAAAAACTGCAAGCATTACTTAGAAACCCTAAAATCAGTAAAAATTGGGGGTAGCAAGCATTTGAATGAATGAATGATTGTATTAAACGAGTTCAATAGTATATGAGTTAAACGAGTAAAACAACACACAAAAACATCAGGTAAAACGTTGCTCTTACAAACCCTAATATTAGGAAACCAAAAAACTAAAGAAATCGGTACTCTTACAAACCCTAATATCAGGAAACCAAAAAAACTCAAGAAATCGGTACTCTTACCTGAGCTAGAAATTAGCCGGAGTTGACAAGAAAAGGCCACGAAGACAGGAAGATGAAAATCCCTTTCCACAGTCGTGCGAGAGAGAGAACTGTTCTCTTTCTTTCTTTCTTTTTGTTTTTAATTGTTTTATTTTATTTTACAAAGAAAAAGAGTATATATTTTAATTTCCTTTTTTCCTCACTTTTGTAACACCCCAATCCACGGGACTCGGGGCGCTACGGGCTAGGACCTCACAATGGGTCCCGACCCTTAACTTGACAACAATTTCACCGGATCTTGCAATAAGGTACAAATAAAGGCCAAAACCGAAATACATTTTTATGCAATGAAAAGAAAAACCCGAGAGAATACAACAAAGGACTTCAGCCGAAAATACAACCCCAAATACTAAACACCATACAACATACAATAAATACAATACTCAAACTCAACTCCACCCCAAAACCCAATCCTAAAATGTACGGAACCCCGGCTGTCCACTCTTCCGGATCTCTCGGCCGCAATCCTAACCTGCAAGACAATCTACAACAGTCGGTATAAAATCGTTAGCTCATATTCGAATCATTACAATCAACAGGCTTGAGGTTTGGGATTACATGTTGTTGTGAGAGCATCGAGACTAGGAACGTGTTATCCTAACATGTGAGTTGTATGACCTTATAGAGGTCATTTGGGCTAGAAGTCTAAGGACTTCTAGCATGAGAGATAGATATTGATCGTGTGCCTTGTTTTGGCCAGGAGCGGAGTATCTTCCTGCGGGAAGTTGAGAGATATTGTTCGGTTTAGCTTTGGGACGAGGTAAGTCTCCGGACTTACTTAGCTCGTATTCCTTGTATTAGCATTGATGTGTGTTTGGTGGTGTGTGTTTATTATTTATTGTTTATAACAACTAAACCGGAATTATGATTACCGACCTTTATATTATTTTGGCCCAAGTGTATGATAACGGGCGGTGACATCATCTGCCTAGCTCTTGCGAGAGTCTTGGAGGTTCTTGGCGACTAGCCCGTGCTGGTTAGACGGTCGGAGGCATCCGTACCGTTCCATGCCGGTGAGTAGGGACCGAGGCGAGACCACGGTGGTCTCGTGTCACAACTTAAGTTGAATTAGAACGGGATACGACTTAATAATAATAAGATAATAAACCAGACTTGTGTGCTTTTGAATGTATTGGCGAAACCTCGAGGGTAAAAATCCTAATTTTTAACAATACCATCTCCATCGATCCCAAAATCTCAAGAATATCCATGCTGGACTTGGGTTGAGCATGGATTTTAGGCCTTCGCCGACTCGCCGTATCCTCCCGAGCCAGGCTTTGGGCGGCAGCCTGGTCCTAGTCCTGGTCCAGTTTTACTTACTTCTTTTTCGTTCCTATTTTGTACTGGAATAACGGAGAGACGGGGGACCAAAGAGATATATACTTCGAGGGTAATCGGCCATGGCGACTGGAACCCTCGGACGTGAAGAGACGGCGAAATCGGCAGTGTCTGATCAAATATCGCAGGCTATCCAATCAACCTCCAATCTTCTTCATCTAATGCAACAATCGTCCCCTTCTCAGGCAACTCTTTTCTTATATCCTTCCTCTCCGCATTCAGCTGTTCTTGTTCGCCACAATAATCTGCTCTTATAAGTTTCTTTAAGTATATTTAAATTGTTTTATTATCACATCTAAGGGGAATAAAAAGTGCAAAGATTGGAAAGCAAACAAGTCCTGTTGAATTAAGAGCTAGAAATCCTACACCAAAATTTTGATTCTAGGGTTTGTGAGTGAATTCGTCGCTTATTGCTTATTTGAACTGCGAAAGATCAAACCTATTACACTATAGTTGCACTGATCGATTAGAGTATGAAGTATTCTGCATCACAATCTGGCGTATTTGCAACATAATTGCACTAATCGATTAGTGTATGAAGTTTTCTGCATTTCAATCTGCCTGCCACTGCTTGAAAGTTGAAGCTTTGGACAATAAGCTTCAATAGAAGCGGTTGTTGAGATTTTACTTTTCCTTTCCTACAAATTAAGCTCCTAAAAGATCTTGCTCCCAAACATAACAGTTCTCCATTTTAGAATATTTGGAGAATTTTAAAGATTTTTTTAGCCCAACAGATTCTTCATTTCATTCTCCAAAATGGAGAATAATGGCAAAAAGTGAAGACTCTTCCTAAATTTGAAGACATTCTCCAAATAAATGGAGAATTTTTCAAGATAGGGAATCTGTTGGATTTGATAAAAATATAAAGGGTATATTTTTACTTTTAATTCTCTATTTTGAGGAAGAGTTTAGAGATGCTGTTGGGGATGCTCTTAGTCCTTCCTCAAGGCGACCCCGGATTCCTTTTTTTTTTTTTTTTTT
>BSUD01000002.1:140218329-140276905 GCA_033239045.1 Fagopyrum esculentum | reverse complement strand
TTTTTTTCTCCTTGCTTATGGATTTCTTTAGTGGATTGCTCAAGGGTTCATTTCCAGCAGAGGTCTTCAGCTTATATGCATTGTGATTAATTTGCTTTGTATGGACAATGAGCATTCTCATTTGTGATCTCGTTGGCTGTCTTGTTTAGATTAGTTGTATAACACTAACTTTCACATTTCTAACTTGTATCCATTGCCTCTTGCTGTTTTGGCCGAATCGGTTTATGTCAAACCTCAATCACGTCGACAACAGTGTGGTATAAGATCCGGTGGATTAGCGCACGGTTTATGAATTCTGGAAAACATGAAATCGAAAATGATTTGACAACGTTGTCATTCCACCCCCATTATTGCATTAACTCTTGGATTTTTCACTCTAAAACCCTTGGAGTACAGTTCCCCTTAATCCATGAAAGAAGTTCAGACTTACTGGATTATCATGCTTTCGTTTAGCATAGATGTGAAATGCTAAAAGAGATGTGACAATTTTGAACACCTTGCTTTGTTGTGTTAGCGTACTGTGGCCATTGCTGATGCATTTTTCTTACTTACAGGCTCGCTTGGCAAAGCTTTCAAAGAACCTTATAGAAAAATCTGAAACTATCAGGAACACTGGACAAGTGTGTAACTTATTTTGAGACTAAGAGTACTCCTATTGACCATTGTTAAAATATTTTTATCTTGAAATATGAAAGTTGATGTTCATGTAGGTATTAGAGCAGCTGCCTTCGGTGATATCATCCTTGGATGCTCATATGGAAAATGGTCTGCACAGGTTTTGCATTCTACGCTTCATCTCTGTCTGCTGCCCTTTGTCTTGATAGTGTGTTTAGCTGGAGGTGAATGAAATTACTGTTTGCTTATTATTGTTGAAATGTTTCCAGTGTTTGTCGTCTGAAACCGGTTATTCAATTGCTTGCAAACATGGAAAGAAGTCAGCTTAACTCCTTATCTGAAGCTCAAGCCCGTGGTACACTCGAGGTACTCCATCTTGACCAGCACAGTGACTATCTGTTTTTTTAGTCAAATTCAAGTAATCTTTCTCCTATCTTCGGGCCGCAGTTTACTTGATGTATGAATTCCATAGCGTAGAAATACTAAGAGCACAATACAATTCCCACATGCAAACTAGTAAAACAGAACCATCAAACGTAGGGCTCAACTAGATAAAATGATTTATGAGGTTAATCCTTGTCTTGAAAAGGTAGGAATGCAAAAACTAGTAAAACAGCATCATCAAATGTAGGGTTCAACTAGATAAGATGATTTATGAGGGTAATCCATGTCTTGAAAAGGTAAGAATTGCAAAAGCTAGTAACACAGCACCATCAAATGTAGGGTTCAACTAGATAAGATGATTTATGTGGTTAATCCATGTCTTGAAAAAGGTAAGAATTGCAAACTTAACAAGCCATTTGTTTATGTTTTTCATCTTCCAAGCTCTAGAATAACAAAGATTTGAGGTTATCGTAAGATTCCGATTTTTTAGTTTTCGTTCCATTATCAGAATACAGCAGGATAACAGGCTGATCGTCCCCACGACATGAGTTATTGCACAGAGACAGCAGGGAGCCAACCTTTGGTTCTATCTTAGCTGGAAATGTAACTAACCCAGATTGTAAAGGAAGCTACTGTTACATGGGCATATATAGTTGTTGGTTCTATTTGATGGTGTAAATCCTCGACTCTTGCCTTCTCAAGAGCACACACCATAACATGCTTGAAATTATCTTATCCAGTTACTTTTCTATAGGTTGTGTTTTAAGGGCATGCCTTTAAACTTCTATTGTAATTACCATGTAAAGAATCTCTTCATCGAGGGTTTTCTCTCCTTATCTTATCTATTTCTGAGTCAAATCATCAATAGTTAAAAATCAACCAAAAGCCTCTCTACTGTTGAAAAAGAAACAAGTTTGACGTGGAACGTGACCTGTTATTATTGAGTTTTATCAGTAAAAATAACTAAAAAATTCATTTTTCTATAGCTTCAGGATCATTCCACAGCTTATATAAAAGAAACAAGGTTGGAGTCCACAGGACCACAACTACCTAAAAGGTTGGGATGCTTGGCATAAAGCCAATATACATATAAAACTTGTTCTTTGCACCTTCTTTTTCACAATTACGTATAAGTTCACTTCAAAGAAACGTCATTCACTGGCTAGCCCAACCCCAAAAAGTATAATATTTGCAAAATCCTACAGGCAAGTGAGATCCATTCAAGTATTCAACAGTTGTTCAGATGAATGTCCGATCACCTGTAAAGAGAGATGGTACCAAATTCAGGCTTCTATTCAATTGCACATTTTATCAAACATTAAAGATAGACATTTATCTTACAAACTTCACAAGCATCCATACTCATCAGGAAAAACCTCAGGATGAACAGCTGCACTGTTTAAGTTGATGATTCTCTGCAGTTTTCTTTGATCAACTGCTTCGATCTCAAGACAAAACAAGGAACTAACTGGCCGATGATCCGACATCCTTATGTCCGCTCTTCTGTAAAACTGTTGCTTTATTCCCTTCCCCGACCATAGTATCCGATCACACCTGCAATACAAAGTCAGTTCAGTAGCAGATCCTTATATAAAATAAAAAAAATTCAGATCTTATAGCTGCAAAGGATCTCTACTGACCAAGCAGGGGACCTCTTCTTCTCCCCTTCTTTCGGGTCTTCACCTACGTATCTATCCGAGTTAATCTCATACTTGTAAGTGGGCGGGAAGTTAATAAAACCTTCCTCCCATCCTTCAAACACATGCCCTGTGCAAAGCTCTTTCATTAGCTGCCACACACACCATATCCCAGGTGAAAATCCTTCAGAATAAGCAAAAGATATGAAAAAACAAGCACAATAACAAGTGATGGGTTTTACCTGATCATGGTTCAGCAGCTCATCCCAGTTTCTTCTGGCCACAAGCTTCCTTATCTCGGCATCTGGCATGTTGAGACGGTAATTCAAATCGCCAAACCAGAATATCTGACTGTTTACACAACAGGAAATTCACCTTTTACTCTCCAGTTAAGTCATCAATTTTAAGTGCACAAACAATGCTTACTCGTGAGAAGGAATTGTACGTGCTTGATCAGTAGTATCAAGCATAGATGTGAAACGAGTTCGTCTCAGGATTTCATACACATCTGCATTCCGTCTTTGTTCATCTCCTTCTGTGTGGCCAGAGGTTAAGTGAGAGCAAACAAAGCACATTCTTGATTGATAAAGTGACATGCTGACAGAAACGGATCCCTACACAAACAAGCGAAACATTTAAGCTATGTCAAGAGACATAAATGAGAGAAACAAAACATGTTACCTTATTTCCCATGTAACCCATGAGACCAACTCCAACAAGAGACACTTTCAAGTCATTTATATCTCGCCTTAACTTCCTACGAACCCAAACTGATACATATATCCCCACCATCTGCTTGCTAACGATTCTAACATACTTGGATCGAGTTTTACCATCTTTGGAATCCTGTTCAAAGAATTCATCAGACTCATCTGACAGATCTCCAAGAGACTCAGTTACTTTCTGTTGTTTAGTGTAAAATGACTGTAAATTTCCTGAACTACAATATGATCTCTTCATTATGCTTCTGTCTGATAGAAATGGAGAGCTGGAAAATAGAGGATTCTCCATCCAATCATATCCATTTCTACCTGAGCTGCTAAGAACGCGCCGCAATCTCATGTTAGAAGGCAGAATTTTAGGTGTGTCTAAGAGGTGGTCAGGCCAATCTAATCTACTGTCAGTGTCTATCCCATATATTTTCATCACTGATTTTCTTTCCTTTGTAGTAAACTCCATTGTAGAAGCTGGTTGATCACTACAGCTTTTCTGATTTGATTCTGGTGTGAAATTTCCGTTTAGTGTCCTACGTATTATGGCCTCCCATTTCCGAATTGGTGTGTTGTCCTCGGCTCCTAATACGTTCCCTGCATTCAACGGAACTACTTCCTGGAACCTGGATACGAAAGGGTTATGATTATATGTGTGCATGTTTAGGATTATAAATACTGACTCATCTTATTGTCGATTAATTTTAAGATGAAATGAGGAATAATGCTATTAGATGATTGTATTTACCCAAGAA
Organism: Fagopyrum esculentum; assembly: GCA_033239045.1. Taxonomy (NCBI): domain Eukaryota; kingdom Viridiplantae; phylum Streptophyta; class Magnoliopsida; order Caryophyllales; family Polygonaceae; genus Fagopyrum; species Fagopyrum esculentum. The sequence continues at coordinate 140,272,804 of BSUD01000002.1, read as the reverse complement.
CGTAAATATCCGAAGGTTCTTCCGAGCAAAGCCACTCTTCTATATCCAGATTAACATCTGGAGTCTTTCCAGCTACATTCCAAGTGCCCACTGTAACCCTGCTAGGTGAAATCCGATGAACTTCATCTATCATTCAACTCGAAAAGTCACACTTCATTTGCAATATAAAGAAAAATTCTAGAAGCTAACCTCACATCCTTGTTTTTAATGTACTGAACACGAAGAGTCTCAGATTTGCCTCTTCTGTGCCTCAATTGGCAGCGTCTAGAATGAATATCTGAACAACAGGCAGAAAGACGCGCATAAATCACACACACGGTATACAAAAGGTACAAACTAAATTTAAAGCAAGACAAAATACACAAAAAAAAAAACTCGGATACAAAGTTATTATATGCTTCTGCTATGTAGTGAGGAGCTTTGAGCTCCCTACACTGCATTATTTCTTCCTTCTTTATGAATAATATCCAAACAAGATATTTTCTTTTGCTTCTTGATCTTCCTTCTGATTCTTGTTTTCCAAATAATATGCAGTAACCAAAGTTCAGATATGAAGCCTGTTTCAACAATTTCTGTTAGTTTTTGTCTAACATCTAGCCTTTGATCTTAAGGAAACGCCTACTGTCTAACATCTCGTGTGAATATGAATGCTTATTGCTTAACAAAATAACAAGAACAAACAAATTAGGCTTGTCTGTATTGCCTGATGTTTGAGTAGCGAATTGGGATTGTTTTCCTTGAGTTCTACATGGAGGATCTTCAACTGTGGGCAATCCAAGATCTTTAACCGAGCTTGCTGTAAGCGAGTTTTAAAGACAAAAAATAATCAAAATAAAGACATCTTTAAAAAACTCAACTAAGCAAAGGACATGAATAAGATACCATCATCTTCACTCTCAGTATCAAAGTCATCCTCACTAAAATCATGCACCTGAGGTTTGATGTTCAGCCATTTCTTCATCACTAAAGACGGCCAAAAGGCCTGTAAGAAGAAAATAGTCTAGATTACTCAACACGATAACAATCATCAAGAAACGAATCAAGACTCGAACAAACCATACCTCTGATCGCTTTACCCGTCTGGCTCTCATTCTAGGAACTTAAATTATACAAACACAAAGAGAGTTTGATAAAGAAGGTGAAAAATCTAAGTATACAGTATGCTGAGCAAGAAATGAAGAATATATATGAGTGAAATGAGAGGCCATTAGAAGACAAAACAAGGTATGGGTAAGATTTGGACACATTGGCGCCAAATGGTAGGAGAAGTCATGGTAGAAAGAACAAGCAAGAGGAGACATACAAGCAAAGTTGAGGCTTAAATGCTTAACAGGCAAATCCAACTCTAAAAAGGGTCACCAGCAAATCCTACTCCAACTTGCAATACAAGCAAAACAACAGACGAAACTACAGTGGTCCTAATCTAGGTGTAAGCAAAGAGAGATAACTAGAATGATAAAATAATAAAATTATGAAATAAACAAATGACAACTGAAAATGAAAGTGAAATAATGTCTTACCAAATTCCCTAATTATCAGTAAAACAACCAAAAAAGTCATTTTCATGGAAAATCAATTATCTTGGGAGGACCATTGCTTTATAAAGCTAAGTGGGTATTAGGTTTGGTAAGTCATTCCCTATGTCACAACAGCATCCAAAACAAGAAAATAAACCAAAATATTTCCAACTTCTTCATCAGATTCAGAACTAGAAGAATCAGTGCAATAGGGGCACGTCTGCATGAAAAGGACACAGCCACACAGATAGATTTACACACAACAAATCCTAATTTGGCTGTCCAAATTACAAAAGATAGGTAAAATGCATTTGAGATTGGACAGCTGAATTACAGAACGTGGTTACCTAGATACCAGCATTGACTAATTAAAAAAACAAAGATGATTAAAAAAGATTGATCATTCAACGTAAGCATCAAAAGGGAACAGTAGTATCAACCACTACGTAGAGGATAATTTAAGTAATTAAATGATATAAAGTAAGCACTCAGATACGCAGGACAGCAAAAACACTGGAGACGGAATTAGATGCTTCCAGAAAGAAATAATTAATAATACAATAAGGGGAAGAAGAAATGGAAGGAAGAAGTGGAGAGATGTGTGAAAACAACATATTTCAAGCTGTCAATGGTATTGGCAGGGCGGCAGATGGTTCAGTTTTTAAATCTAATTGTTTTTAACTCGGCTTTGTAAAACTGCTGTATTGTTGGGTTATAGGGAATGATGTACAGTTGACTTGGGCAATGTATATTCAGGTTTAATATTGTTCGGTACTTAAGTATCATCTTATGATTCGTCTATATCCGGTTGATGAAATTTGTCCTATGTTTAATTATCGATGAGTTTTGGATGCATTTGGGAGCATGCAGTTCATTGTAAAGAGCTCCTCTATGAGTTTAAGTATAGACATGATCTGCTCCATAATGTTTTGCATGATGGGTTTAAGAGAACGGGGGTCTTAAATTAAGGAGGCGCATGTGTCCTTCTTGACCGACTCACAGGAGTGAAGGTGTCGGCGGATGTATTGGTGTTTGGATGAGTGAGTGTAAAACATGCTTGCATTGATTTGAATGAGTTTCCCCAATAGTTTGTTTGGGTAATGAGCCTTTTGTGATGGGTAAGAAGGCGCTTAATGCGGCTTCTTCCGTTCGCTTTCGACATTTTGGTTTCCTTGCATCCGTTATTGAAATTCTTATGAGGATGCTACGAGTCTTGCATAACAACATTATATTTGCCAAGTGTTATGATATTGTTGTCCGTCTTTCTTCTAACGGAGTGAGGTGAGCCCGGAAAGTGGGCCAGAGTAAGGCACCATATGATATGTGGCCTGGAACGGTAAAGGTGGTGGACTAAAACCGACCAGTTATAATATAAGAAGAAAGTAAAACATAAAAGTTGAGAAGCAAGTTGTATATTGGGTCAGTTGGATATATATATATATATATATATATATATATATATATATATATATATATATATATATATATATATATATATATGTATGTATAAAATAAAAAACTTTTGTTGGGTGTATCGTGATTCATGAATGTATATTTATATTATGTATTTGGGTTTTATCGTAAAAGAGGCCCTGAATTGGAAGTAGAGAGTGGATGTGAGAATATGGACAGCCGAGAAAGCATATAGTAAAGATTTGCACATACTTTATATGAGAGGTGGGAGGAAGTTATATAAATGCCACAGAATAATGGAAGCTAATGAATGAATAAGATACGTATGGTCATCGAATAGGATGCATTTTAGGATTTTATATTTTAAAATGACGTATGTAGATGCCTCACTTGCCTCTTACCACTTACCGCCTTTAGGTTTTGTGTTAATTCGGAATTATATAATAATAATAATAATAATAATAATAATAATAATAATAATAATAATAATAATAATAATAATTCTGACCGTTGAATTCGAAGGTTGAAAAAAATTAAAATTGTATAAGATAAATCAAGTCACTTCCACTTCACATCCAAAATCCCAAATTTCATTTCCTATAATATTGTTTCGTTCGGTTTAAAATATCGGCGTACAAAGATGAAGATGAAAATGATGATAAATACGATGATGAAAGCTAGCGTAATCCTTCCATATGATGAAAACAAATAAACCTATCCAGATGAACTTGCAACGCAATAAAATCTCAATATAAGTTGACTATACAACCTAACTAAGATCAAAAAATTTTTAAAATAAATTCAGCTAGTACTATCACCTGCAAGAAAAAAAAAAAAAGAAAACCAATTAATGTTTTCTAGAAACAAAAGGCACAAAGTCAATTATTTAATTATTTATTTTTCAAAACAGAAAGCGATTCGAGCAATTAGACGGCGAACGTCTAGTGGGTCGAAAGAACGAAAAAGATCGGCAGACGGACTAACCATCAGATTCACAAATAAAGGAGAATGCAAATGTACAAAAATACATCAAAAAAACCCGAAAGCCAAAAGGTCTTCAAGGGAAAGTAGGATGATTTAGCCAACAAGAGACAGAGAGCATAAAAGTTCATCTTCGAAGGAAGTACACAGGTAGGAAGTCCGGGGAACAACTGTGAACATTTCAGATTTGAACTACAACAAAAACGTCAGGAGTCGATCACAAATTTACGCCCCCTTCTCGACAAATGCTCGAAACTGCCATCAAAGGACCACATCAAACCTCAAAAAACAAGACTGCAAAACACGGGTATCATGAAGTATAAAGGTGTAGATCTTGATGGATAAAAGAATAATAATTTGTAGGGAGAAAGCTTGATTAATGCATTGGTTTAGATTGATCTAATTATGATCGATTTCATTTTTAAATCATTTTTATTGCCTCGGACAATTAAGATTTGAGACAAAACTCAATCGACCTTAATTTTTATTTTTCCTTTTCATTTTTGTAATGTTTTTGGGGCCATTAGGCCGGGGTCGAAACGACCCTGAATTTGATTTTCCCTTTTCCGCTTTGGTGTTTTTGGGGCCGTTTTGTCGCCATTAGGCCGCGAGAATGGGGACCTTGGAACGAAACTGACCAAACGAACATGTCACGCAAAGAACCGACAACAGCCAACAAAAAAGCCAAAGTGATGCTACTTATAATTTTGTAAGTAAATTTTTTTAGTTTGGATGATTATACCATTGAAGCAATCACTATTTGGTAAGCAAAAATAATCAAATGGAATAAAACAATACTTCGTACACGGTCTATAAGACAATAAGCATAAGTCGTAGTCAATATGATTAACATAAGACATTGAAACATATGAGTTTGTTAGACAATAGATCACAGGGCTCATCAGAATTTTCAATGAACATATAGCAGTGCGAAACAAAACCAAAGGCATGCAATGTTTTTGCTCAAAACAATGGTTCAACGTACAAACCTTTTTTTTTGACAAAAATAAAGCCAAATAAGTGTTACTAGGTTCGAGAGGTAGGGGTTACCCAAAAAAGTCAAACAAATACTTCAACAACAGCAAAAGGTAACGAAAATGAATCAATAAACATGAATAGGCTCGCCGAAGACTCTTCCGATTAAGGATGCTTCAATCAGTTTCATAACATTGTTGCGGACTTTTTCGAGTTCATAAACTTGGGCATAGAATTGGCCAAATTGAAATTCATATTTATAAAGGATTTAGCCTTCATATATTACACATCCTTATTAGTCTCAAGTTCCTGAAGAAACCAGAGAGACCGAGAAAACGAGTAAGGAAGATCTTTTGAGTATGATTTTATTGAGTTGTTGTTTAGCTTTTTCAAAGCATGGACATTCATGTCTGTTTGAGATGGATTTGAGACGAATACTAGGTTGATCTTACCATGGAAAGCATGATGAAGCTAGTTTGATTGTGTAGATTGTGAGCCAATTTTCCGGTTGTTAACATCAATAGAAGGACCATTTGTAAATGTGGGGTACTTTGGGTTGTACCCTAACATGGTTTTTGTAAAAATGGATTGGGTAGCAAACATCATCACCATTGTCTAGCTTATAGAGATTATAGAAATCAAGAGATTAATCGTCTTGGGCATAAGCCAAAGAAAGATTGATCTGCAAAAGTTCGAAGTAATAAAATAGGTAGAAGAAAAGAAGAGCAAGAACCATCTATGAATGTCGCAAGTGATCAGAACAAAACCAAGCAACAATATAGAAATGAAACCATAATTGACAATAAACGCCACGTTTACCAATCCCTCTTTTGAAGCCTGAAGTACCGCATAGGTGAATATAAAGAATATAAATACTCTAGAAGGGGGGTTGAATAGAGTATGGGAACTTTTCGCAAAAACCTATCTCAAGGCTTTGAAAGTGATTTCAAGGTCTTGACTCTGTAAGCCTGCAAAGCAACGTTAGTCACAATAAAGCAAGATATAGTGCGGAAATGAAAAGATCGACACGGTGATATGTTTACGAAGTTCAGCTCTAATAGCCTACGTCTCCGTCCTAGGGTTTCTTGCCCGTAGGATCTAACTATCTATTATCTACTTCAAAGAGTCCTAGATACAACCTAGAAGAAATCCTTTTTTTTCTCTCATTATAGCCAACACTACGATCTAGTTTCAACTCTTAACCTAGAAATAATAGCCTAGTTACTTCGCACAGTAACGCACACTCGAGTATAACACTCTCTAGATATTCCAATGAGGCTCTCGCGTTTTTCTCTCTCTAGGGATGTAAGCTTTTGTAAACTAAGATGAAGAAAAACTTTTGGAACGAATGAAGATGCTTTGATCGCTTGAAGACTTAGATGTTTCCGTGTAAGCTTGATATTATTCTCTTCAATCGTGATCTTCATTTATAGTCTTCGATGGAGAAGTCTTCTATCCGTTGTGAAGATGAGCGTTATTGATGTTCTTCCTTCTCCATAGAAAACGGTGTATGTTGAGATGAAGTAGCCGTTGTAGAATCTTCTTATCTTCTTCATCTTCTTGACGCACGTTGAATCTTCTTCTCCAAGATCTTCTCTTGAAAGAGCCATTGAAACCGGTGGCAACTGTAGTTTGAGCATCAAACTTAAGTCTTTCCTCCTCTTGAAGGAGTAACCCAACAAGATCATCGAGAGTTGGGTCATCAACTCGCTGGGTCATCAACTCGCATAATGAAAATTGTGCGAAAAGGGTCATAGGACAAGTCAAGACCATTCAAGATGCAACCAATTAGATCTTCAGTAGAAACAACATAGAGACTATTTTAACGAGTCAGAGATAGAGCGTTTCCGTTCAAGATACTCGATCATCGACAGAGATCCATGTGGAAGAGTCTGAAGTTGTTGCTTGAGCGTCATACGACGTGCTCTAGTTTGATATTGATACGACCGCTCCAGGGTGGTCCATGCTTCAGCCGAGGTCGTGGTTCGTGCTGCAAGTGCCAAAGCATGATCGGTGAGTGTCAATCGGAGCCAAAGCAAAACGATCTTTTCTTTGCGCTTTGCGGCGCCAAGCGACGTAGACTGGGTTAGATGTGGGAGTGTTGCCCGTGCTAGAAGTGGGCACGGTTGAAGCTAACACGGAGTTGGAGGGATCAATGATGTATCGAGATCAAAAGCTTCAAGAGCGGATCGAACCGTGCTCTTCCAAAGGGAGTATTGTGCACGTCAAGTTTGATGAAGAGGTTCAGGAGGTTGAAATTGAAAGTGCCCATGGAGGAGGTGGCGGAATGGATGTTGTTATTACCGGCCCCTAGATTTCGCTTGAGATTTGAGTTGTCAATTTGATTTGTGGAGAGAGAGTCATCGCCGGAGGCCATGGTAGAAGGAGGTTAATAGTGTTGGAAAAAAAATGGGGAATTTAACCGATGAGACCCTAATACCATATGATTTTAAAAGGGAAAGAAATCTCCACACTATCTTCGTTGATAACAATATAAATATATATATATATATATATATATATATATATATATATATATATATATATATATATATATATATATATATATATATATATATATATATATATATATGCACACACACAAGAGAGCAATATATTCATTGATAAAAATGTTCATATCAGAACTTCGGGCATGCTAGTGTATTCCCTTTGATCTTGAGACTCTTGTTCCTTTTTTAACAAGGTAATATAACATAAAACAAGTTTCTTCCATTGTTAAAACCAATCACTTGACCGATAAGTAACGAATATGTAAATAATGAAGGTATAATAGCGAAACTTCGGGAAAGTTAAGGTCTATCCCTTGATTTTGAGATTCCCGTTCCTTTTTAAGAAACTAAAAATTGAATAAGTAAATAATGAAGGTAAAAAATGAATAATTAACAAATATGTAAATAATTAAGGTAAAATACCGAAACTTCGGGGAAGTTAAGGTCTATCCCTTGATATTGAGATTCTCGCTCCTTTTTAACAACTTAAAAAACGAATAAGTATGAATATCTAAATAATGAAGGTAAAAAACGAATAATGAACGAAAATGTAAATAATGACTAATACATGAGGTTTGGGGAAGTTAATGTCAATCCTTTGATATTGAGAATGTCGTTCCTTTTTAACAAATAATTAAGGTAAAAACGAACCGGTAACAAATTAGACAAAAGTTGCCTATTTTTTATATTATTAGCAACAATTATGGTATCATTTCCATTCATTTATACGAATTAAAAAAAATGTAGCGATTAAACAAAAAAAAATACGGGATTTTGGGCAACTTAAGGTCGATCATTTGATGTCGAGAGCCCTATCCCCTCCTTCCCCTACTTCCAATTAATGTGCATTGAGCGTAACCTCGACATTATTTTGTTTATTTATAAAATGCAAAGGTTGAAAGTTGTGAAATTTTATGACGAAGATTCTCGAGTTTAAAAATTATAATATATAGTGAGAAAGTTGATACAAATTTTGAAGATAAGTAGATGTATATATATATAGACAAGTAACAAAGTGTTCCGAAACAAAAACTACAAATAACTCAAGCTATTGTGACGTGCTAACGTAGGGCACAACTTTTGTTTTTCCGGGATTCCCGGGAAGTGAAAGATGGAAGCAGGGAGAAGGAAGTCTAGCTTGGTTTCGCGAGATTCGTGGGAAGTGAAAGATGGGAGTATGGAGGAGGCAGACTAGCTAGAGCAAGAGGAGGGAAGAGGCATGTCAACTTGAGCTTTCCGGGTGCTGGTAGGTGGCACGTGAAAGAAGAGTAGGAGACATGAGTAGTCTTTACTTTACCAATCATTGTTATAAAGGACAATCATTGTTATAATATGGGGTGCATATATTACACCTCTAAAACAATCTATCCGCTTTACATGATAAAAAACGAAAAAATGACCACAATAATATCAATTATGAGTTACGAACAAAAAATAATACAAACTTTAAAAATTACTATTTGGTATACAAATTATTTCACATTAAACTAATTTTGATACGAGGTGAAATTGTGGCCAAATTTTATTTATCCATACATTTTTAAATAAAATAAAATGGCCCATATATTTTATTTTCTTTCAAAAATTACTCATGTTAATTTTATATACTTAACGAATTATGTAATAATGGTTAGTCAACACTTTATTCTTAAATATCTAAGGTAGTTTATTAAATAAAAAAATTAAAAAGTTTTAAATTAAAATTTTGGTAAATAGACTAATGTAATTCAACAAAGTAATCTTTGGCGTCGCATTATGCAGACGTCGTCGCTTACGTTTTCTAGACAAATTCAAATCAGAAACCTCGTTCAAAAAAAAAAAGAGAGAGAAAAGTTGCTACAAAGATCCAATCCGATGTTGCGGTTCTCATTCCGTCCGATTCAACGAAGAAAAGCGCAAGCAATTGATAAGGAAGAGGAAGGATTTTTCTGTGAGAGTGTGGAAGATGGGGTATAGAGGAATTCTAGGGTTTGATTATGGAATAGTGCAGGCGCCTTTGGGTCCGGACATCTCCGGCCCTGAGCTTGTTGCTGCTGTTGCCAATGCCGGTGGTATTGGTCTCCTCAGGGCTCCGGATTCTGTTAGTCTTCTTCATCCAATTTCCTTTTTGAATTTACTAGCATTCGATTATCTGATAAGTTCTCAAAACTCGCAACAAATCAATTAATGGGATAAGATAGGGAACGGAGCTTCTTTGTATAGCTTGAGTAAACATGGAAATTCATAACTTGTCGGATTTTTGAGATTACTATGTCTTGCTTTTGTAATTTTAATTTGTATTTTGGGGGTTTAATAGCAATTATCCGTGATCATTGATTCGATATATACAAATATGTAACAGTTGCGTTAACTTCTGCTTAGTGATATGATAATAATTAATAAGTACCAAATTTATTTACTTTGTAAAGGTGTAAAAGTCAAATTATTGCTATTTTTAATATTATTATCCAATCATTATTAATATATCAGAGATGCTTTCTCATGCCTTTCCATCTCAGCAAGCAAAATCAAAATGATTTTAGCATTTCTTAATTAGAATTAGTGGTAAAACTTATTTACTATGTAAAGGTGTAATGTCATATTATTGCTATTTTAATATTCTTAATATCATATCCATGCATTATCAATATATCAGAGGTTCTTTCTCGCGCTTTTTCCTCTCAGCAAGCAAAATTGAAATGATTTCAACATTTTTTTTAATTAGAATTAGTGGTAAACCTTATTTATTTATGCAGCCAAACAAATAGAGTTTTCATGTATGCCGAAGGAGGCAAATATAAGTTGATTTGGAGGACCACATTGATAGAGCTAGGGCCTAGGAGAAGATATGCAAATGTCAACTGATCTCCACTAAAATGGCCTGAAAGGACTCACTTACACCGAAAATAAGTCTTATATTCGGGAAAGAATTATTCATTTGTCAATAAATTACATAGGTGTAAGAATGAACAAATAAATGTGCGTAATAAACCTGAACAAGTACACGAAAAAATGGGGGATTTTCCAAGCATATGCTCATGTTCCACTCGTTTATAATTGAGCCGATCCTACATTTAATTGAGCTTAAACATGTGTTTTATAATCGTTTGTTTAGTTAGAGAACAGACCCGAGCCAAGCTCGAGTAGGTCGGGTCATATAACAACCGAAGATTGACTCAATTAGTCAGCGTTAGGGGTGTTTTCTTAGCCGAACAAGAGCTTATACTTCTTTTTTTTTAATCAAGTTAACAAGCCCGAACAGAGCTTTGTTCGAGTTCAGTTTGAACTACTTAGCTCGGCAAATATAACTGCCTTAAGAAAAACTAGTGACACCTAATCTTGAACTCTTAGGTATTTTGAACTTTTGATTTTAGGTATGGCAAACCAAATAATTGAATAAATCAAATAGCGTCATTTATGTTTTTATTTTTACTTAGTTTTACTGGAATAGTTTCATTTTTTAAGATAAGATTATACGTCACCCTAAAAACAATGGACTAACAATAGTTGCATAACTTTATTAGTGATTTACTACATATATTCCTCAGTTGTGAGCTTTATACATTCTTGATGGACTTTTTTCCTAGATGAGATTCCATTTCTGCAAATTCTTAGAAGTGACATTTATTAACTTTCTGAGTGTGTTTTAGCCTTGTTGTATCGGAACTTTGAACTGTGTGGATATTCACTAATTACCAACATGCTTTACCTTTATTTCTGAAAGAAATATTCTACATGTAGCTTCCTTCTATGAATGGATGTTAAATATACATAATCACAAATAACTCACTAGCTTGATGTTTTTGTGGCTGTTCTATCAGGAAGCCCCAGAACTTGTAAGAGAGATGATCAGGAAGACAAGGACCTTGACTGACAAGGGGTTTGGCATTGGTGTTGTTTTGGCATTTCCCCACGAAGAGAACCTAAAGGTGATACTCGATGAGAAGGTGGCAGTATTGCAGGTATACTGGGGTGAAGTCTCGGAGGAACTTGTGCAGAAAGCTCACGATGCTGGTGTGAAGGTTGTTCCTCAAGTAAGTGTTATATGCCCATGCTTAAAGTTTCCAAAGGCTCATTATTTGGAATACGTGAATTTGCTTCTATTCAGATTGATGTCATTGACAGAAGAAATGGACTACTTCTGAGTTCTGTTTTACATGTAATTTTTCCCTTGATGTGGATAAGTATACTATGATAACTTCTGCTGATACAAGAAATAGTATTCTGGTCCTTTTGGATCTGAGCTCCTGAGATGCATTCAGTCACATTCTGTGACTCTGTCCTTTCAATGTTGTTGTTAAGTAGTTGTCTTAAAGTTGATCTATATGTCATTGTTTATTGAGCTTGAGTTGCATTTTCTGCATCTTGGCCCTCATTTTTCTCTAAGTTTATCCTATTCTGGGGAGGCAGGTTATGTATAATATATAGTTTGGAATAAGAACCATCTGGATTTTGCATGTTGGTATATGTCTCATAAATCTAAATCTCAGATTCTTTCCTCGTTCTAAGAGGCATACTTAACACAAAGAATGTATTTTTCTTTGTTTAAAGGTTGGCACCGTTGAGGCTGCAGCTAAAGCCATCAGTGTTGGTGTTGATGCAATCATTGTTCAAGGGCATGAGGCTGGTGGACATGTGATTGGAAAGGTTTGTGTTATGGACTCCACACCTAACTGTATATATTGGTATTATATGTTAGAAGTCAAGAAATTTACACAAGTTTTTTACTTCTTACATTTTTTGATGGCCTACTCATTTAGTACCATAGGACTATAGGAGACACAACAAACTAATGTAATTTCGGCATATTATCCAATCCATAGTCTGGAAATTCACGAGAATACCATATCACTGTACTGATTTGGTAAAGGTTCTCCGGCACTCGGGTTCATTTGTGAGACCACACATGGATCATTCACAAGTCATGGCAGTTTTATTTAGTTTTCTACTTGTATGTTACTTTGTGTTGAGTTTTTGACCACATTCACTATTAAACATAAGTTTTGTTCACTTGTTCAGGATGGACTAATTGCATTACTGCCTAGAATAGTGGAGCTAGTAGGAAACAAAGACATTCCAGTAATCGCTGCAGGGGGCATTGTGGACTCCCGTGGATATGTTGCTGCTCTGGCCCTCGGTGCTCAAGGTGTCTGTATGGGCACTAGGTATCAAAATATATCTAGTCTTAACAGTATATTTGTCCCCATGCACTGCTGCATATTTTCACATTCATTCACCGAAAAAACAGGAATTCTTCTGCAGAGCCACATTTTGCCCTTATGTACCTCACTGTAGAATCATAGTTAGCTTTTGCTCATAGTGTTTTCAAGAGTCTTATTGGACTTTTGTTTTTCTAGTTGGGGTAAGACATCCGAGTTATTAGACGTATATTTATAGTTGATCACATATGGTGCAGGTTTCTTGCTACTGAGGAAAGCTTTGCTCATCCTACATACAAGAAGAAGTTAGTCGAATATCAGAAAACCGAGTACACTAGCATATATGGGCGTGCAAGGTGGCCTGGAGCACCCCAACGTGTTCTCTGCACTCCTTTCTTCACAACTTGGCGATCTCTCCCTGAACACGTGAATGAATCAGACCAACCTGTCATTGGCCACTCGACAATCAATGGAGTGGTAACCTCCTATCTAAAAAAGTAAACCTCCTATAATTGAAATAAATGAACAAGTTTTTGGTCTTACTTGTTTCTTCTTTGATTGATAGGAGAAAGAGATCCGAAGATTTGCAGGGACGGTACCGAACAAAACGACGACAGGGGACTTGGAGAGCATGGTGATGTACGCTGGCGAAGGAGTTGGACTCATCAAGGAAATATTGCCTGCAGGTGAAGTCATAAAAAGGCTCGTTCAAGAAACCCAGCTGTTGATCCAAGCCAAATTTACTCAAACCTGAGTCTCAAATTTCAAGCTACCTTTACCTAAAGCTTCGATTGGGACATTTGTTTGTTATACTTGGTGTAAATTACTTCGATGGAAAAAGCCGTGGGTCATTTGCTGAAATAACAAATAAAAATCGAATATTCCATTGCATTATTTTCATTGTTCACTCCACGACTTCAAATTTATTGTACCTTAATGTTCCTTTTTTATTGTATTTTCTGTAATCGGCTAACCCACACAATGGTTTATGTGTAAAAACTAGTATAAAACATGGTTTGAAGATCGGTTCTCTTTTTAACCAATATTTTATGAATGTCAGCGTGAGTCGTGACCTCAAAACAAAAAATAATTATTACTTTCTTATTATTTAGAAAAACAAATTCTATAATTTCATTGAACATTGATATTATTTTTTTTATTTCAGTAAAAAAAATCCAGTTTCCCCTTCTGATTAAGATTATGAGTTGCTAGGTACACAATTGATGAATTTATTATTGCATAATTGATGTGTATTGTGATTGTGTGTCCCTCTTTCTGAAACGCAATAACAATACGCCCTGGTATCATATATTTATTTATAAATACAATTAATAAAAATATTGAAATTTTTTTTATGTGTTAGGCATACAATAAGACATATATAATATAAGTAAATTGAACGTTGTGAAAAATAACATGAATATTACTGTCACATTAATTATTTTGATTGTTTTGATAGTGTCATTGAAATGACAATGTATCAAAATTTAGAGAAAAAGATATTACCTGATAATTATATTTTTTTTAGTAATTAGTGGTAAGTTATATTTTTAATAAGTCGATTATCATTTTCAAGAAGTATAATACAAAACAAAATCATAGTTTTTTCTTTACTGCTATCGCTTCAATTGTTTGATGGGAATATTTTTGTACGTAATAAAATTTCAAATATTGTGCAAATAAATACTCAACTTTAAATGCAAATTAAAGAAGAAAGTGTTGAGAAAGAAAAAGACTTTGCCGTAATATCTAACGGTTCGGACTGACAAGCAAAACATGCCCTCGCCAGCTGCCAGCTGCCCATGTTCTTCGCAAAAACATATGTCAACCTTTATATCTCTCCACCTCCTCCCTTTTTATCTCTCTACAAATTTCTTCCCCTCTCAAAGCCACCGCAATCTAAGATCCTCCCCTCCCTCTTTTCGCCCTCAAATTCTGTAAGTATTCCTCATTTATTTTCATCGTAAGCATTCCTAATCCAATTTCCCATCCTCTTTTGGATTCATCTTTCATCAATTGCGATCTTAGCATTCAGCTCTGATCATCGCTCACTTTTCTTTTTGCCGAATCAAATATTATTTTGGATGTTGTGAAGTCATTACATTGTTTTAGGTTGCCGGAAATTTTCTGGCATTATCGTTCCGATCCGATTGGTCAAGGGTTCCGTTGCACTATTTATCGAATTTTGTCCTTGATTAGGTTAATCTGATTTTCAATGATATTCTCTTGCAATACTTTTGTTGATTGTCATCGCTGTACTTTTCAGAATGGTTTTCATGAATATAAGATTACTTTTCTTTATTTTGCAGATGCAAACTTGTGTCATAAATAGATGTTTTAAAGGAAATTGAACGTCTTCTAAAAAGCAACAGGATTACCCGAGTGTGCTGACCACAGAAAAATGGCATGTCGCGGGTTTTTGGAATGCATCTTGAAGTTGCTCAATTTTTTGATGACTCTTGCTGGGTTAGCAATGGTGGGATATGGGATATACTTATTCGTCGAGTATCAGCAGTCATCTTCTTTGAACTTGGCCTCAATGGCACCTGTTAACAATGAGGATGATCTAATTCGGCTTGGACGGCCTCTCCTTGCTACGGTGTCACTGTCCAGCAGTATTTGGGATGATATATCTTCAGCTTGGTAATGCCTCTCCCTGTATTTAATGCATATCATTTATGGAGTTCCTTTCATGGCCTATCAATTTACATTTGTGAAGCAACATGGTATATTTATCTTAGCTGGATGATAGAGTTGTGCAAGTGTCACAGTTATAATATTTGGTGTTGCTTTTGATATATCCCTATAGCTTTCCCTGAATTGTTACCGTTTACAGATATTTTATTGCAGGCATATTTTTGTGGTATTTGTCTTGATGCTGTTCTTTGATATAAATGGAATATAATAGTATACCAACTGATATTTTCTGCTTTGCATCTTTCTCTTATTCTATTGGCGTTTTGTGACCTTGTCTAGAAATGGTGACGGGAAACATCCCTCGGTTTTGGAGTATATTTTACCACTTTGAACAAGAAATTTATTGCATTACCTTCCCCTTAAGAAATATTAAACTGAGGAAGGAAATTACGGACCTTGTCCAAAATAGCTAAAGAGAATATATTATTTGAATTTGCACATGACTATAATGTTATTGCAGTGGTTATCACATGCTTCTGCAAGAAAACCATTTTCTCGCCATGACCTGTTTATATATTTGACATTTAAAAACATTAAAATGCAATTCCCAGTAGCTTGTTTCCATTTATGGTATGGTTTTCACTTTTAACCAATCTTTATTATATTTTTCTCTGACTGCAGGTTTTTGTGTGTGTTTGTTGGTGTTGGAGTTGTCCTTTTTATCATCTCATGTTTCGGCTGTATTGGAGCATCAGCAAGGAACGGTTGCTGCCTTACTTGTGTATCCTTTTAAGTGATGTCTATGTCATATGCCTGAGGGAACAAGTGAAGCTTGTCCATGCTTTGCCTTTCAAGCTAGAGTCCACAGACATGAAATTAGAGCTTGATGATTTATCTCCTTACTGGAACTCTTTGAGGAAAATTAATGTCCAAATATATCAAAAGGGGAAGGAATAAAGACTACCTACACCTCTACACAAGGGATAATCAAGACTTCTATCTATTATCTATACAACTAGTTTACAGAAAGTAGACACTCCACACCAACACAAATGCTCATTTATTTCTTATCATTCCTTTTTTTTTTTAAATTTTCATAGCATAAAATATAGACTTACATAAGTAATTGTTTAGTAACTTATGTTCTACCTTAACGAAAACTCAGTATGCTTTATTGGTGATCTTATTGATACTCATAGAGCTCGGATGCGCTGCTTTCATGTTCTTCAACAGCAGCTGGGAAGATGTAAGTTTCATGACCGCTGATTTTTTAATGCTGATGAATGATATATTAGCCTAATGACTAACTACTTTTGTCTTGTGCAGGAAATCCCAACTGACAGTACTGGAGATTTTGACAAGATCTATGCTTTTCTAAAAGAGCACTGGACCATTGCTAAGTGGGTTGCTCTTGGAATTGTTATTTTTGAAGTAAGAAAGACTTTCTTATTTTGTCTTCTCTTGGATATCTGTGAAAAGCGTTTAGTTCTGAAGGCCTTAAAATAAAAAACTATGGAATAAAAGTATGAAACTAGTAGAAGAGGTGCATCTTTTTTCTCCCGGACTTAGAGGCTGCTATTGTATATTATGATTTTGTGAGAAAACTAAAAGTCATAATTTTGCTCTGTAGCTTTAGTAAAGTGATATGTTATGAATCTGCTCACTTCAGATTCATCACTAGTTACTTATAGTGACCTTCAGATATCAGTTAGGCTGTTGATTGATGATCCTCTGCACTGAACTTCTCTATAAGTGGATTTGTACTTGGCGAACATTAATACTTGCATGAGTGTAATTTCTCGGACAACCTTGATTTTTCATTAAAGTTGGACTCTGCTTGCTTGTTTCATTTTTCAACCGGTTTTCCCATTTCTATGTTCAAAGACCTTTATAATCACACATGACTGATCAAAATAAAGATATTCCTGTTTCCCCTTGATATACATTTAGAAAACTTAACATTGCCATCATCACCCTGACCCAAGAGTTACCGATATTGTGCATTTTTGATAAAAAAATTTCCATCACGTCTGTTCGTATCATGCTGCACTTTTTCTTTGCAATAGTGTGGATTCCCTTACTCTTCACTCTTCAGCTCAGGCCTAATAAATTTCATAAGAGTTTCATCCTATAATTTATCCGACTTTGACAGCATTTGTCCTCTTTTGTCTTGTTTGACAATTAGATGATATATATGTATATAGCTGGTACTGAGTTGTATTAGTTGTTAGCTGATAGTTGATAACTTATTATTTAGCTTTTTGGCCAGCAGATCTTGTAGCAGTTTGGCTAAGAACCCTCTAATGTGCTAAAACCTCTTCCAATGGTACAGGGTTTGTTAGTGCATGCATTCTCTGTATATTCATCTATCTATCTCTCTTTCTTTTATTTTGCTTCACACTGACTCATTGATGCAATCAAAATGCAATTATATTCTGATGAGCTTCCTCCTGGATTCTTTTTTTTTAATATATCATAAAGAAGGGTTGAACCAAGCATGTAAAAGCTAAAAGAACAGTGTATACTTAAGATTTAGCCCAAAATCCTAATATCATTAGCCCAAAATCCTAATATCATTAGCAAAACTCTATCATAGCAGCGGATATTCTGATGAATTTTATATTACTACTTTTATGCAGGCTGTGCTTTTCTTATTAGCACTTCTTGTTAGGGCTGCAAATGCACCAGCAGAATATGACAGCGATGAGGAATTTGTTAACCCAAGGCAATCCGCTAGGCAGCCATTAATCAATAGACCCCCTCCTGCAACAGGAGTCCCAGTTTCTCCTGTTGTGGACCCGCGTACTAACAGGAGTGATGCATGGAGTGCACGTATGCGAGAAAAGGTTTGAGCCGTAGTAACATTTTGGTCCATAATTTATGATGCTTTCTAGTGATGGTCTAGTTCTGCTTATACAATTCATTTTTAGAAGCTCCCTAAATGATTTCTATGCATCTTTAAGTTTAGTACCAGCATCTTGTCCATATCAAACTTGCTGATGCTTCAAATGTACCATACCTTAATAACTTTTACTCAACTTGTGACTACATACCTAAAGTCACTTGACAATATAAATTTCCTACAACTTAGCTACTGTAAATTAGATACGAATATTATAACCACCTCACGAGATTCAAACACGAAAATTTCCAATTCAGTATAAAAGAATATTAATATAGAAGATAATTATAATATTAAATTTATGTGAATGCCAACTTATGACCTAATTTATATTTATGTGACACCAAGTGGAATATGGAGTGGAGTAGAGGATCTTTATTGTCCTTGTTGCCCTTTTTATGGCATAACTTGAATCATGGATGAAGCTAATACGTTATTTATTTTCTTCCCACAAAGATCCTCTGAATTACCACGGGTTATTTGTTTCTGCTACTCATTATGTGTTTATGTTTTGAAACCAGTATGGGCTCGACACTTCAGAGTTCACGTACAATCCAAACGACCCAGGGAGATCCCAGCAGCCGGTACAGCAGCAAAACGAGGAAAGAGGACGCTGTACTATCATGTGAAAGACTACACAATCAAGGATCAGGAAATTGTACTGGATTCAGGTGCTCTTTCTTCGTGGATAGTTATCGAGTTTTTGAGGGGCATCTCAAATGAGCCTCTCTCACCCATCTAGTGTCAAAACTATCAATGTGTCTTGTACTCTCACCCTGTATGACCCCATCTTCTTCCGCTACTTTTTTGTTTGTGTTTTCGTTTTTGTTAGCATGCATTTGTGTGTGGCTGTGTGCAGCACAAGAAGAGAGAAGTCGCTAGTCTTTGTTGTCAAAATAGTTGTCTTACCAAGAGCTTTAGCTTTGTGTGCACCAGGAGGTTTTGATTTTGAACAAATAGTTTGGTGGTGGTTTCCTCTGAATTTTGTTGAACTCGTCCAATTTGAGGTGGGTTTTGAGATTGTAAAACCCTACTCACCCTAAAATACTAATTGGGTTGACTTTATTTTTAGAAAATCTATTATTACTGCATGTGATGTTAGCTTGTATTCTGTAAGAAGGAAACTAAACAATCAAATTTATTTATGCATGTGTACTCAATTTATAAACATCAAATCCATCTATCTTCCTCAGTTAATATATTTTTCTTTGCAGGATCTGTATGCTCTTTTGTATGTTTCTATCCCTGTAATAAGTTTTCAAACAATTATTGTAATGATCTATACTATATTTCACCTCAAACATCACAAAAACAAGCTAAAAATGAACCTGACGAAATTTAGCCTGTCCGATCCTGAACTGGACCACCAGACGGGACCATGTTCCTGGAGGCTTTCCCCGGTCTGTGGCCGGACCAATCGACCAGACTTAGCCCCCGACTACTATTGTTGGGCGATTTCGGGCCTTAAGTATTCAACTCTCAATGTAAACTACACAAGTTGTATCCCCTCGATACTTGTGGGTCTTCTAATTCATTCTGAGTCCTCCTATAACTTCGTTTTACCGAAAGTGTGCATAAGTGTCCATTATGCTTTCTTATGTCCACGAGCCTTAATTTGTTTTTTTGCTTCATAGCTCTTCAATGGAACTTCCAAGCATCCATACTTGACACACCAAAGTGTCACCTTGCTTGTTCTTGATCCTTAGCCTCATTTTATGTTTCTTGATACTTTGACATTGAAGAAATGATCGGTCCGATCTTTGTACCGATTTGTTTGTAGTTGCTTCGACTTGTCTTGTTTTGTCGATTTAAAAAAGGAAGAGGTTTTTATAATTATGTCTTACCGAATTCTCGTTATTCTCAAGTCTGAAGAGCCGGACTTGCATTAATAATTTTATGATGTTTCTGATTGTCATTATCATATGTCTTTATACATATATTATGGTAGTCTAAGGTTTTTCTATCCAGAATGTGAGAGCCGAGCATGAAATTGCTTTTATACGACTTGATCTTCCAAGTGTTGATTGCAAAATCCGATAGCCGAGTAGAATTGTCTCCTTCATAACATGACTATGGAATGATTGATTATAAACTGAGTATCTATCATGTATTGTTGTGGTGATTCAAATTTTTGGTATGCCTCTATTAATCACCTGTGTGAACGTTTCGTACCTTGATTGTTCGTGAATGGATTAAACCGTCAAAAGTATACTTTCTTTTCAGTACTCTCATAGGTTCACTAAACTGGTCATTCTAATTGGGTGATTTGCACATCTCTCTCTATGTGTTGACTCTCTCTCTCACACACACACACACATATCTATGTGTTGTATTTGAGATCGGCGGACATGGCCTTGGCAGTCGGCTAATTGGGTCTTCTTTGTTGATCTACTTTTTGTGTTCACTTTTTTGTGTTGTGTTTTTCATCTCTGTTGTTTGGCTTTGCAGTTAATGACTCAAATTATTATGTCATTCTCTCTGAGTTCGATCATGACCATTTACTACAATTGGGTCTTGTAACTAATTGCGAGTCATGAGGCTCACGTTCAACCTTCATCGACAACTGTTGAGAAACAAAAGCTCGAGTGACATCGAAGTTTGTCAATGATTTCTAAAAAAAGACAGATTGTTTAGTTAATGATGAAAATGCGACGTGATCTGTTTTCAAAAAGACTCGAACAATATGATTTTTTTCGATAAGATTTGAACAATATAATATTTTTATTTAATGCTTTTGAGTAAATACTTGTGAGTGATTTTTAATTGAACATAAAGTTAAGGTTTTATGGAGAGGATTTTTTTCGTTCTTGTATTTGTTTAATCTAGGGTTGTGCACGGTCCGGGATGAGACGAGTTTGAGGTCATCTCATGTCCCGTCTCAACTATTATACATGAGACGGGATCGGGCGGGGACAATTTTGTAGTTTTTAGATTGAATCCCGCCAAACCATTTCTCGGTTGGGATTAGGACAGGACCAATCCCAGCTAGCACGATTGTGAAGAATCGATGAAGCAAAAATTGTGAAATTCCTACAACCTTGTTTGAGGAGTCGAGCAGAAACTGAGAATGGTGAGCAAGATGACAAAACATAGAATCGTCGGACTTGCATTCCAATTGTAAATGATGTTTTAAGAATGGAGGATAACTTGCATTTCAATTGTGAATGATGTTTTAAGAATGGAGGATAATAAAGTCACCGTTAAACCCGAATCTCAACCTAATATTGTTTTGACATATCGGGATGGAATTGTTATTTTTTCAATAAAATCCAGCTAGATTCAGGAAAGATGGAACCGAAAGATTTGCAAAATTCGTGCCCACTGAAGGTAAAGCACAAGGCCATTGAATAAATACCGAAGCTAGCGTTGCGTCACTCACAACGCAGATGAAACTTAATGTTGCATAATTTCCAACAAAATCCAGACCCGCAATGTATAATTTCTCATTAGACATCAACAAATCTAAGTGAAGAGCCATACATTAGCCATCAATATAAATAGTAATCAAAACAAGAATACAAAGTTGTCGAGCAAAGAAAAATAATAGATGCAAAATTCCTCGATAGTTTTCCTCGACATACAATCACCTTCTCTGCTTTTTAAACGACTTAGAATTCTTACCACCCTTACCGCCGTTCTTGTTACTTAAATACTTTTCTATTTCTTCGCCTTCGTCTTCTCCCTTCCTTCTCTTGCCTCCGGATTGCTTCATTTTCTGCATAGTTTACGCGGAAATTATGCAACATTAGTCACATATGTTGAAACACAATATCACATTCCATAGGAGAGTAGTAAAGATTACCATTTGGGACAGCCTCTTGGCTTCTTTGACACGTTCGAGCAGCAACAGAACTTCTTCTTCCTCAGCTGGATACTTTGCCAACTTCTTTTCTGTACAAAGAAATGAAAAGCTTCTAATCTAGTCTAATAAAACCAACAAACGAATTGTAGATATCAATGAACAAATAGACCAAAATCCTCACTTATAAATGCCTCTATGTGCAAATACCACTCCAACTCGTATTGATTAACCAATGAAATAGCAACACCGGTTCTTCCAGCACGAGCAGTTCTTCCAACACGGTGTACGTAATCCTGAGGGCAAGTGAAGTACAAGATATACGTGAAGCGAGTTAAATCCAATTCTTTTTTATTTTTTGTGTTGTACTATAATGTCAACAAGTGAAGGTAGAGAAAGTCTAACCTTAGGATTGGGTGGGATGTCATAATTGATAACCATGTCAACTGAAGGAATATCAAGCCCTCTACTAGCGACATCAGTGCAAACAAGAATACTACACTCTCCTGCTTTAAATTTGTTCAATGCTCCTAGCCTCTTTGACTGTACAATAAAATAGCTATACACTATTAATTGTGAATATAACAAAGGAAACAAAAATAGTTGTCAAAGACTATGGTACAAGAAAAATGATGTATCATTTGTGCACCTGACTCATGTGGCCACTGATAGGAATTGCCCTAAAACCAAGATTCCGAAGAATCAATGCCAATAGATTTGTTGATTCACACGTGCGCATAAAAATCATTGTTGTACTACCAACCATTTCAGTCAAAAGGTAAACAAGATAGCAATCCTGTCAAAAAAGACAAACAATTAGGCTATGTAGACTGTTGTCTATATGTCAAGATACAGGCTTTATTTTCCATAAGAAAAATGCCCCTTGAGCTTCACATCATAAACAAAACACAGTATTTAACTATAGCCCATTTCTTCAACATTCTTGTCAAAAGGAGGTTCAAAAGTCCCATTTAAACAGAATATTTTTTACTGGTCACTTTTAGGGAATGCTCAGTAGGAAAGATGAGATTAAATGCACACTTCACTTTGCCACAACTACATTCCTATCCACTGTATTTTGTAGATTTTGTATAGCTATACCTTTACTAAAAGAAAGAATACGTGCTTAATCTTCAGAAACCAAAGGTAAAAGACCAAAAAATCTGTAAATCCTGCTAGATATATACAGCAGATACAATCATGTAGTGCATGTCACCTGATGCTTCCTACTCTTAAAAAGTGTTCAACATGTTTCTGCAAATGAAAGTTTTATGCTGGTAAAATCAATAAAAGATCTGTTTAGTTTTCAAGTGAAACAGGGAACTAATACTAAACCTAGTCATACAACTTATACATGGTATTTATCATATACAAACAAACCTAAGTCAATCTACATATTTTGCTTAATATTAATGTCTAATTGTCTGACGAAGAGTTTCAAAAGAGAAGTTCTCAGTTAATTGACATATATAGATGACTGTTTTCAAAGACAGTCACCTGCTATAGTTCAAACATAATAAAGTCAGATGTGTATAGTAAAAAAAAAGGTAGATTTGATACTTAAATTGTTTTCAAAATAGGTCAATAACTGTACTTGAGTGTTCAGCATCTCTTATATAACTAACACGCAAATTTTATTAGCTATGAAGTTATAAAACTCATCTTAGTTTTGTCTTGACCAATTTCCACTCAATAAATGAGATTTCCAAACCCAGTGAAGCTCTAGTGATATTAAGCCAACCACACTCAATTGATATTTCCAAAAAGCAAAAAATGAGGGCGCATTTTGATGATAAATCTCCTTTAATCTCACAGAAAGATGACTTATCTTCCACTGCTATTCCCATCCAAGAAAAATGTATCACCTTTAATCTCGTGGAAAAAATAACTTATCTTCCACTCCTATTCCCATTAATAAACATAAAGAATATGTACCAAAAGATAAATAAAGGGACGAACCTTGTGCTTGGCAGGAACAAAAAGATATTGCTGCTTCAGTTCACTCACAGTAGAATATTTTGATGCTGCTTCAATCTGAAAACAAGGTCCAAAAAATAAAAATTTAAGATAAGATGTATACGAAAGCTTACAAGGAAGCAGACATGGCACAACTATGGCTCACCTTGACTGGATTTCTCAGACAAGCCCGTTGGAGTTTATTCACCTAAAAACATGAATAGAACTCAACAATTAGTCTTGTAAGTCGCCATACAGTAACAGGTTTGCATTTGCATGATGCTGCTGATTTTTCCAATAAAGAAATTTATTAACATTTCTGTGAGACAACGAGACAATTTAGGAGAAGATATCTCTCAAAAGAAGGAAAATATATTATAATTGGCCTTATTGATTTGCATCTATGAAATGTATAAACACGTCAATAATAACAGTCATTTACCCTAAATAAACAACCAGATCTAGCAACCTATCCTTTTTAATGAACCTAACATGAAAGACACCATCTTGCTTGTTACTCTACTACTCTATTGCAGAAATAATTAATTATTAGAGTTATCCAAAACAGATACAATTTATGTGAATTCGATACTCAATTATACTACATATGTTCCGTATACTTTTTTGAGGTTGTTTGTACTTCGGTAAAACTTCCACGATCAAGTTCTTAATAACAGTCATGTGCCCTAAATAAACCACCAGATCTAGCTAACTATCCTTTTAATGAACCTAACATGAAACACACCATCTTGCTACACATTTAAATTTTCATGAATTTCTCAGACAAGCCCGTTGGAGTTTATTCACCTGAAACCATATGAATAGAACTCAACAATTAGTCATGTAAGTCGTCATACAATTACAGGTTTGCATTTGCATGATGCTGCTGATTTTCCAATAAAGATATTTATTAACATTTCTGTGAGACAACTAGACAATTTAGGAGAAGATATCTCTCAAAAGAAGGAAAATGTATTATGTTAATCTACCTACAACTTTGAAATCGTAAACATGATGACTCTTTAATTTTGAAGCGGCCTCTTGAATAAAATTTTAGTTAAGGCATCATTATACTGCAATTGAAACAGTAACACAGCATAGCCATTTAGCCAAATTTCCTATACCAGTCAAATAAGATGTATAAGTTGTCATTCTTGCTTTTGGGATCCGTGAGAACAGGACACAGATTCATAGAGGTAGAAACTCATAATTCCATGAAAGAAGCAGACTATGAAACCATATCTACAAAACCTTATTTTGTTTAACATGAAACATCATATGGTCCAAAACTTATTAAGAACAGAATTACTATGGCATGAACATGGAAGATCTACGGTTGACAGCATTTATCCAACACATAATCACAAAACAAATGCATATCATATATATTTGCATCTAGAAAAACAAATGAAGCACTCAACGTACCTTCTTTGTCATGGTAGCAGAGAATAGGTAAGTCCTTCTCTCACGAGGAATAACTTGTAATATCTCATTGATTGATTTCTCAAAATCTTCGTTTAACAATCTATCAGCTTCATCCAGTACCTGTGCGACATAAAATAGCATAAAATAGGTTAGTTGGATGAATTGATTAGGAGACAACAATCTTCAAACCAGTAACGACAATGCCAAGAAAGAAAACCAGCTAAATAAACTTAGGCTCCTAAATCTACAAATCTGTAGCATAGTGTTAAAGAAGGAAGCTGGTGGAGGAAATTGATGACTTGGAGATAGGCATGGACTAATAAATAAGGGTTGTACTCTTATTTTCCAATGAACAGCGCCGCTTCAATGCTTACTTGTGTTCTTTACATGTTAATTCACCCATCGTTCCTAGATGCATGACCATGTTGATGTTATAGTTTTTATAGAACGCATTATCATACTTATCTTACATATACTCGAGTGATAAAACAAAATAATAGTGGATGCATGACCATGTTGATGTTATAACTTTGATCAAACACATCATCATTCGTATTTTACATAAAATTAACTACTAAAAAAATACTAGTGAGGCCTCCACAAAACGTTACTGCAGAACATCTTCATACTACAATGTAGAAGAACGGTATAACGTACCAAAAATTTAAGAGTACGGAGAGAGAATCCCTTTGTGTTAGTGAGATGATCCACGAGACGGCCGGGAGTCGCCACCTTAATAGGGAGGTACAAAGAAAACAAACAGTTCAGTAGAATTACCAACATTTTATAAGAACAAAATAGTTTAGGAGAATTTACTTGAAATTGAATACTTCAACTATCTCATTTCATTACTTATAGCAAATATGCTGCAAAGTATAGAAATTTCTCCAGGGTAGAAGATCAAAGCAGATCTAGAAAAATAAACATCACAACAGAGTTTTTGCACAGAAAAGGTTTCATCCAAAACTCAGGCCAACTCCTTTCAATAAAAATGAAAATTGACTTAGTGTGCAAAAACTACTTGTCAAGTGGGAAAAAACACATGCTTGCTTTGAGATTTGAATACAAAATTGGCATCCGATACATATATCCACAACACGAACATCAATTGCAGCAATGATTAGCAATATATTACGCATTAAAATATTTATAAAAAAACAAAACTACATTAATAGTTGAACATGACTACTTACTATGATGTGTGGTCTTTTTCCCAAGGCTGCTTGTTGTTGAGCCATATCTACTCCACCAACGAGCTGTAAAATCAAAAGCAAAACAATTATATATGAAAATATGCTTGCGTTCTTATTTACATAAGGAGACCTCTTAGAAGAGCAAAAAGCACGCACCACTGCAGCTTTTAAGCCAATACCAGAGCCCAAAGCTTCAAACTGCTCTGCAATTTGTATTGCTAGCTCTCTAGGTTGCCAAATAAAATTAAAATCAATATTAGCAGTAGCTCAAACCCAACTACCATCTTTAATAATGGAAAAAAATGCATTGCATTACCGAGTAGGAGAGAGAACACAACAAAAAAATGGTTGAGGAGACTTCAAAAGAGCTTCAAGTACGGGGAGAGCAAAAGCACCAGTTTTGCCCGAACCCGTCTGTGCAAGACCAATAATATCCTTCCCTATATTTACAAAATTTGAAATTCAAAATAGTAGATGCGTAATGTTCATAATCAAATACAATTCAAATAAATAAAGTATGAAGGGAGAACAAGAAAGAGATAAGAATACCAGCAAGAGCATGAGGGATAGCTTCTACTTGTATCTTGGTAGGGGCTGTCCAATTCAAGTTAGTGCATGCATCTAGAAGATCTTTGCATAAACCAAGGCTCGCAAATGTTTTCTTCACTTCTTCTTGGTTGTCTATTTCCTCTTGCATGTTTACCTCCTCCATCTAATGTGCATGGAAAATTATTCAAAATTTGACAGAAAATACGGAAAGGCAATAAGGCAATCGAGCATCAAAGGCAGAATAAAAACATAAGATTTATATTATATAGCACACGAAACGGAAAAGGACATGGCAAGTTTGTTTAGTTATGCAAAATGCATTCCTTGGAAAAGTGAAAATATGTTAATATATGATTTACTGTTTAAATGAACTGGATTAAAACTTGAAGATGGTTGAAAAGGTTTGTTCAGATTTAGGAATCAGAAGAGGAGCAACTAAATTGATCAAACTTGTCCCATCAACACCAAACAAACAGTTGATTGTAATTTGTGACATAGATTGATCATGTCTCTATCAACTCTGACTCCAGACTTCCATTGCTTCTAATGCCAAGTCTATGATTATGAAAACTAATTTCAGCTGCTGAGATTCTGTCACAATGAGATTCACAAAACAAATTGAAGCTACTGAAAAGTGATTCATTTATTCATGAGAAAACAAACTGACGAGTCTGAAGCTACTGAGAATCTGATATTCATGATATTCAGAAAACAAATTGAAAGTCATTCAGAAAACTGATTAACTGAGAGGGTTTCGGACATTCAGAAAACATATTGAAGAGTCTGAAGCTAAAGCAATCAAAATTCAGTCATTCAGAAAACAAATTCATAACCCGATTCAGCCATTCAGAACATAAAAAAATTCATCACTCTCACTCATCAGAAAAGCGTTGACAACCTTATCAGTCTATCACGGCTTCACAGAAGAGAAGCT
The DNA here is from genome assembly GCA_033239045.1 of Fagopyrum esculentum. Lineage (NCBI taxonomy): Eukaryota > Viridiplantae > Streptophyta > Magnoliopsida > Caryophyllales > Polygonaceae > Fagopyrum > Fagopyrum esculentum. The sequence goes on along the minus strand of BSUD01000002.1, from coordinate 140,244,875 downwards.
AAAAAAAAAAGAATTCAGCAGATTCAATAGTCGCCGGAGAGTCGGAGGAGAAGCAAACCGTCTCTAGACTGTGAACTTGGAAAGAGAATTGGGGATACTGCCACTAGAAAGAAGAGGTACAGGTCTGGAGTGGCAGTCGCCGTCGCCGTCGCCGTCGCCTATCGGAAGAAGAGGGAAGAAAGAGGCGTCACAGGTGGGGGTATAGCTCAATTACAACCAAGCTAGGGTTTATGCCGGAAACGGTTTTAAGTTATTTTTTTATGTTAAAATTTTCCTTTTTATTTAGTTAAAAACAATTAAATTTTAAAAAAAATATCTATAAAATAAGTATTTTGCTTATAAAATTATTTTTATTTGTAATTGTCATATTTATTTAGTTAAATTTTATCATAGGAAAATTTTTATCCGGTTTTTAAAAAAATTATCTACATATAAAGTAATTTTTTTACTAAATAATTTTATTTTTAATATTGTCATATTTATTTAGTTAAATTTTATCATCGAAAAAAATAATGGTGACATAAATTTTCGTTTGGTACCTTATGGGATGGGGTATACCGGATTTTGTCCAACAATTTTTTTAAATTTGGTTCATGTCTTTCGATTTTAAAATTTCTAAATTTGCCCACGTCCGTCAATTCTCGGGCTTCTCTCCGGTTAAAGATCTTAAATTACGGTTTATAAAAAATATTGGGTGAGTTGGTTAAGTAGGTACATAACGTATTTTTGTGTATATAATAGGTATGTTTTGTAATGTGTAGACAAAATAGGCACTTAGAATTAAGTAGAAAAAAATTTAATTGAAAATAATGACATCTATTTACCTAATTTGGAGATATTCACTCCCATAAAAACTTAAATGTTTTCCTAATAAATATTGTAACAGATTTGCTGATAGGTTATTATAGGAAATAGTTTTTAAAAATTTCCTAGAATCTCTCCTAATTGATTTGCTGTAAATATATACAAATATTGCGTATTATCTGAAGCTCTCCATTGTTAAGCGAGATATATATATCAGAGCTCTTAATAACGATCAACAATGGAGGATTGTAGATGAAAGTCGGTGCTACATAAGACGAAAGTCGATGAAGATATGTTCTACATAACTCAACAAAATTATGTAGTAGATGTGTATTCCTTGTGGATCCGTTATGAATACATATTTTTTGTGACTTTTTACACAACTATTACAATTATGTAGTAAATATGGATAACATATCTTGGAAGGTAGAATATGTATGCCCAATGCATTTTATGTAGCTGATATTTGTGTTATATGTATTAACATTGTGTAATTGAAATTGTGTACGGACATTGTGTAATTGAAATTATGTATTAAAATTGTGTATTAATATTGTGTATCATCAAAAGAATACACGAAGTTTGATTAGTAAAACTGGTATAAGGGCGGGGGGTGGGGAACTCGTCCAGAGTTCGAATCCTACCTTTCACACAATCTTTTAATTATTATAATTAAGAGGAAAATTAAGAATATTTAGTTACCCGATTTAACAAAATTTAATTGAATATTAATAGGAGAGAGAAGAATCAATTTCCTTCCTTTTTTTTTTAATGATTATCCAACTCATTTATCTTTATTTTTAATTGATGAAATTAGGGTGCCTAGTTTGTATCTAAGATACAAAAAGTACCTTATTTCACCAATGTTCTCAAAAATATTTGTGTTTGAAAGAAGAAAAAAAAATGACGACTCTCTTTTTCATTGGACCCCTTCCATCGAAGAAGCTGAAGTTGCTCTGAAGATATGTTCGATGTCTCAAAAGCCTCTTCAAGGGTTTTCTTCTGTACGATATCTCGAAAAACATAACCCTAATCCCTTGCCTTGGTTCTCTTTTGCTTGAAGTCTGGGTTTTTTAACCAAAATAGTGTGTGTGTTATTCTCTTGTCCAAGTCTGCATGTGTTCTGGAACACTGATCTGATTCTTTGGCAACCTACAGAACATACTAACTCTCAAGATTTATGAATGCATGATATCACTAGTTCATGAGTATGGAAATTCAGAGTACTGCAATTTTTGTTTTCATATCACTTGTTGAAGAGACGGCACGCGAGTATACTAGTATTGATGCCCAAGGAAGTGGTAATGTTGAATGTTGATGGTCTGTACATAATACTCACGGCTTGGACTCATTGCCATAAAAGTTGAGAAAATTTTCCGAGGACAATATTTAGAAGAAGGCTCTAAATAATGCACAAATTGCAAGTTTTTACAGAAGCCGAAAGGACATGTATATGGTTCTCGCAACTATGTCCAAAGTCATACTAGATACATGGAAATAGTGCTACAATACCAAACACATCTAAACGGTCATTTTTGTTTAGGATTGAATAAAACAAATATTTCAATATCTTCCTATTTCGGGAATGTTTGGAAAAATTATGGTTTGGTTATGTGATTTAAAAAGTGGTATTGTAAATCTCGCCATTATAAAAAAAATTCTTAAATTCACCTTACAATTGACATTTTTTTCTTATACATATTTCTGTTGATATATATTTGTCATGTTCATCTTTTTCAAAATAGTTGTCTAATGAACCTTATTTTTTTACCTTTTTGCCGTGCATTTGATATATTTGCACAGGTCTTGAACTTCACTATTTTTTTTGGGAGAGTTAGAATGAATTTCATACTGCTCTACAACACAGTACCATTCATTATGGATTCAACTTATAGTGTGTGCTTGTTATGGCAAAAAAGCTAACTTGTGAATAAACTTATGATTTTAACTTGAAATGCACACTATCCTCAAGAATAAAAGAACACCTTCCTTGAGTTTGTGTCATTCTTGTGACAAACCCCACATAATGCTCAAGAACATGTACTCTTAATCTCATAACTTCTTGAATCAAGTTCTATTATTTACTTGAGCAAAACTCATGTCTAATACAAAAGAACAGGAAGAAGGGGACACATCTTGTTTAAACAACCTTTGTCATTATTTATTTGCTTATCCCTTATGTGAAAAAGTTCGTCAATGCATGAATGCACTTCACGGTATTTCCGACTTCTCTGTCTTCATCCTTTGCCTATGGATTATACAGGAACCGTGCGAACCTGGAAACTAATCAGACATCACATAAGAAAGAGATGTCCCTGAGGAAAGACGCTTGGCAAATGCTATCTCCAACAGTTGTCATAAATCAACGTTGGAGCTCGATTTCCTACAAATGGTGAGGTGAAGTAGATTTTGAGCGCAGCATCTTCGATGGAAGGTAGAGGAGAACTAAGGCTTCAAGCAGAGGAGAACCGAGGAATTAGGGTTATGTTCTCCAAGATGTTGAACAGAGGAGAACCCTTGAAGAGGCTTTAAGATATTGAACTGATCTTCAGAGTAGCAGCCAACGCAGAAAGAGAGAGTCGTCCGGTCCTTTTTTTTTCCTTTCGAACGCTATTGTTATTTTTTTTAACTGTAACCTAAGATCTTTAACTATGGTTAGTGAGAATTGATGGAATTGAGCAAAATCCGGAAACTTTCAAAGTTGAAGGGTACGAAAACTTGAAAAATTGTTGGGTAAAATCCGGAATGCCTCATATCACAGGGGTACCAACCGAAATTTGCCTAAAATAAAATAGTGATAAATTGTTATAATTTAAAATTGAAAGAATTTGGCCAAATAGGTCATTTTCTATTTCCATTAGATTTGTGTACCCATCAATTTTTACCACTTTCATCTAGCGGTAGGTAAAAATAATTAACCCTTCTATTTTTTTTAAAAAAAAATACACCATTAGTTTGGCCAAATTCATTCAATTTGTTACGTGAAATGAAGTCTGACTTTTGTTTTTATTTTCTTTTGTTTTTGTTTTTGTTTTTGTTTTTGTTTTTATTTTTTTATTTATTTATTTTTTTGTATGAATTTCATACCTGAATTTCATACCAGAATTTCTATATCAGAATTTCTATACCAGAATTTCATACCATATTTTTATACCAAATTTTCATACCAAAATTTTTATACCAGATTATCATACCAGAATTTTTATACCATAATTTCATACCTGAAAATTCTGGTATGAGTTTTGTGGTATGAAATTCATGTCAGAAAACTCATACTAGAATTTTCTGGTACGAAAATTTTGGTATGAGTTTTCTAGCATGAATTTCATACCACAAAACTCATACCGTGCCCAAGGGATTTCCAAAGTCACGCATTTAAAAAAAATATATAGGTAAGCATAGTTGTATATGAAATCTTATAAAGGTCAAGCAAACAATCAACAATTTGTGCACAAGGGATTTCCAAAGTCACTCAAAAATCAGAAATGTTAAAATGTAGCAACACAAATTATTCTATCTTGCAAATAGACTAGTCTAGTAATTTGGTGACTTTCTTTGTCATAAATTCCATTTACTCTTTTCAATTAGTGATATATCGGTCCATTTTACTTAGTATTTTGATTTTGATGATTAGTACACCTGCATTGAGGTGAGCACATGTATCAAAGTCTTAGACTTTTAGTGCAAGAAGTCCACCGAGGAGGGTTTATGGGGCATTTTGGGTACTTAAGACTATGCAATACTCTTAGAGAACATTCCAATTGAGTGTCTATCTAACTACAACTAATCTCTATATATAGTCTACAAATTGTGCATAGTCCATTTCTAGTTTAGAGAACATTTCTAAAGACTCAGTTCAAGTATTTTTAGTATTTTTCTTGCACAAATTCTTCTTAGATCCTTGAAACATATCAATAAACTTACAAATGCAAGAGATTGATGGTAAGAATGCACAACATTTAAAAAGGCTTGGCCGGAAGGACCCAATCACAAAGGTCATTTCCTTGTCATCTCCATGTACCACATTTTTTTCTTATCTATTTATCTAAGTTAGCCTTGTACATTATCATATCGGCATATCCTATCCTATTACGACTATACATGTCCAATAGATTTGAGCCAAAGGATCAAACATTTGAAATGTGGATCCCATGGACCAATGATTTATTACATTATCCAAGGCATTGCATTAAAATTGCCCAAGTTGAAATGTCATTGTGTTTTATTGGATACAAATGTTGATTTATTTGTTGATAAGGTGGCTCTCTCGACATCATTTTAAGGTGTTTGAACACAAGAGGCTACATATAGACGTTCTACTACATTTACCCTTGTGTAAATATATCCAATTAACCATAGTTAATTTCTCAACTATACACGACGTTCTATAGCATCAAGATAGAGCTTAACTACAAATCTGATATGAGATATTCACGCTTCTACTACAACAAATCTGTTTCTTTAGAAATGGACTAATTATCCTGACTACGCATGGAACATTCTAAATTAATATTGATTTCAACTTTGGTATTAGTCTATTTCTAGGTGGGAAAATTCCAAACTGAAATTGATACCAAAGATAGTTGTATCTCATCGCGTGAATAAAATTGCTTCAATAAAACCCTTGGCAATTCCCATAGCTTAGTTTGAGCATCTTCACTAGTAGGAAGCTGCAATTGAGGAATCAATAAGACCGGGATAAGGATGACAACATAAGGGTTCACGTGACCACAAGAACGAGCTTCATATTTTAACAAATGCATTATAGTTTTTCTGTTCAACAAATGTATACGTGAATTAGTAAAATATTGAACCAACTGATAAACTAAGTGTTAATCCAACCAAAGTTCACCCAAAGGTGAGAGCAATAAGCTATTAATACTCTCAAAACGAGAAATCAAAAGGAATAGAGACCTGCAAGTTCGCAAAACCTTTCATATGAGACCCAAAAAACGAACTGTCAAGGTCAAATCCTTGCTCAAGTTGGGAGAGATGCTTTCTAAAGAGCATGAAGTCCTTCAAGCTTAACAATCTTCACCAAACAGTCATAAGAGTTTTATATACATACCCGACTTGTCTCCATTTGCTGCTTGGTTCATCATCCTCATCTTGACCACATCAGCGGAGCAACTAAGGGTTGTGGCCGAGAGCCTTGACATGATAGATGCTAATGTGTGAGCGTAAATGTTGTCATTAGCTATCCGGTTACAAATCATAGACTACTCAGCATGATCATAATATGCTAATTCGTCCATGCTGACTAAGAACGCTCGTTGAACATTTGGAAAATGCCTTTCCAAAGACCTCCATAGCCCTCATTTTGTATGATCTTAGTTAGAGCATTAATAAAGCTAGAGTAACGAGGTTGGATACCTTGTTGTAGTAAGCAGCCATCTACTTGCATTCTCACTTTTACAAGATCAATTAGGCTTGCTACTATCTGTACTCCTAGAGACAAGAACACCGTTGTAATTTAGATCCAACAAAGATAAATGGGATATAGAAGTATAGATTTTTAGTTGTCGTAACTTATTTAATTGTTCAAAAATTGAGGTTGGGGGTCATTCGGTTACTATTAGCCTCGTGCCTTATTGAGGAGTTGAAATAACATTAATATTTAAACTTGTTCAGACATCATAAAAATAACTAATTTTCAAACCCAAGTGGATGATATTAGGAAACCTTAAGGGGTCGTTTGGTATCGATATATTAATTAAAGTTATCAGATGATATCAGATATGTATATCAAGATATGTCTATTAGATTGATATCTAATATCAGAGTTTGGTATCAAAATATGAGTATCAAACAACCCCAATTGCTAGATTATGTCAAGAAAGGAACAAGGATGATCAACCAACACATGCCATATTAGGTCAGCACATGGACGATCAATTCATACAACCCAAAAGTGCTGGTGAAACAATCGATTTTTATTCCCTCGTAATGCAAAACGACCCCTGAAGGAAGCATTCATTTGGTAAACAACAACAAACTGGTGGTTGGGTTCCTTGCTCAGGTCGGCCGCTCCTTGTTCCAGTTGAGAGTAGCAGTAGAGTCGGCGGCTCCTTGCTCTAGTCGAGAGTAGCAACAGGGTTGGTGGCGGCAGGAGGAAGGAGAAGGGAACGAATGTGAGAGAAGAAATATCGAGAGAAGGCATATCGATAGAAGGAAGCTGATACATTAAAAAGAAAAATACATATATTAAATTTGGGGTATTCTATACCCTGAAATACCAAAAATCGGATATGAATATGGTGATACCATACTCATACCTTTAACCCGGATATGGATATCAAACGACGCTAAATGACTATCAAAATTTGTTATGACATGGTATACGACTCAAATCAAGTCATAAGAAACACATAATATCAGGAGACTGATTAAAATCAAACATCTATGTGTCACTTTAACATTGAAGGTTCAAAATTGCTAACAACTTGTGACAATGCAGAAGGCAAAATTTGTTATGCGCTATGTAAGAATGTAGCGCCAATACAAGCTCTCATGTTCAAGTGCTAACCAACACATCCAAACTAGGAAGTTCAAGTGAATGATCAGTACCAAAATTAATCACACCGGAATGCAATGAAATTGAATTTGAGATCCTTTGAGAAAGAATTCACCTGAGAAAGGCCTTGTTAGAGGCCGATCAAGCCTTGTTGGCGGAGGAAGAAGGGCGGTGGAGCTGGAGCCTGGTTTTGCTCCCCGTTTCATAGAGGATTCGTCCTCCTTGTGTTTGCTTCATCACGGTAGAAGAAAGGAGAAGCAGATTACTAAGGGCCCAATCAAAACACAGTAGAAGATAAATAGGTGTAGGCCCAATTTTTCCCCTAACGTCTTAAATCGTAAAAGCAAAAAAAGCCCAATTCAACCCATATTTAACTTAGAAAACCCTACTCTATAATTTCCCCTCAAATTGAAACACGTTCATTCAACAGTTATTCTGAGCACGAAGTCGGATCCGGCCATGGCGGCCTTCTCGGAGCCCTGTGGGCGCCCTGCCGGCATTATTATTGAAGGTAACTCCAATATATATATATATATATATATATATATATATATATATATATATATATATATATATATATATATATATATATATATATATATTCAAAATTTAAGGTTTTCTTTCACTCAAACACGTTCGGTTTGGTTCAGGCAATAGAAGGGACAACGGTGCGATAGCCTGTCAAAGCAACCTTGCAACAGCCAAACCATTCAGGTAATATACTAAATTGATTATCAAGTCTTAAAAATCAAAATGTGTAATTAAATTCTAGAAATTTCATAACTACCCTCAAGCCCTAAAACACTATCTTAACAATCCACGAACAATCAACATGCCAATAGTAAAATATTTGTAAGATATTCTTCTTTAAAGGATTTGCAGTAGAATTTTGTAATTTGGGTTTTTCAAGTCAGCAGAGTACTTATCATATCTGAAAAAATATTTGTAGTAGAATTCCGTAACTTGAATTCAACCAAAGCCGACCTCTAAAACAATAAATAATAATATTTATCAATACTTAACATAAATACACAAATTTTAAGAAATATATTTATCAATACTGGTATTTTTATTTCTTTTTTCTATATCATTGTATTAAATCATTCTACAAACGTAAGCGACTTGAGATTTAAACTGTAGTCATAGTAAATGTTTTGAATGTTACATATAAATAGAGTAATTAGAACAAATTTTTGAATGGTGTAGAAACACTAAGGATTATTAGACACGTAAATATGCATTTGAGCTTTTTCATGGTTTGATAGCATTGATAGGTGAGAAGTTTTAATTTTAGATAATTAGTTAAGTAGACTAACTATTTTTTTTCGGTGTTAATTTTATTGTCTTTGCCTTCTTAATAAACAGAGTAGCTACAAAGAATAGCTACAAAGAGCGTAGTTCAACGGCAACAAACAACATAATTCTTGCAGCAATTAGATTGTTCAAAAACTTTCTTTACTCGAGGATATCACATGAGAGGTACTTGATTGTTATCAATGGATCAATTTATTTTTGTTTGTATTTCTATTTTAGTAGATGTGATGATTTGCTTGGACTTCCAATTATCTCATTTTTGTTTTCTTATTGTAGGAGAAGCACTTTTGTTTTTTTTTTCCTGTTGCTTAAATGCGTTATCTTGAAGTCTGTTCACCTTTTGTGTTTGGTGCATGAAAACTTGTTTATTACCAAAGTTGTTATTCAGAATAAAAAATTGTACAAGCTTGTCAGAGTTGTGTTACCAAAAATATATTGTTTAGAATAGATTATTTTATATAAATATGTTTGAAATCATTTTTTGCATCTTAATGCTAGTGGTATTGTGATCAATAATTGCATATTATTTTTAAAGAAAGAACCTCTTAAACTCTGAATTACCAGTTAGGTGTGTTTGTTACTCCCAACATTTGAACTACTGCCATGTGGAGTGTCTTCTTGACACCAACAATGGTATCTTGTTCTTTATAGTTATTCTTTACCCATGTAATCTATATTGGAATTGCTAAACATCATCACTATTAGTGAATAAATCTTTATTGTTGAAAAGTTGAGATTTGTTTTCCTTAATTTGGCATTCAAAGTTTGAGGTACAAATGAAATTATAAACCAATATTTGTTTGCTTCTCATCTTCGTGTAGAACCAAAATTGTGTGGTTTCAATAGCAAGAATCAAATACAACAACTATAGAAAAAGTTATATGTGAGTAATTTGTTGATTGGGAAATTTAGGATCTATTTAGAAATAATTAGAGAAAGAGGACCCAAAATTTTGGATTTTGTGAAATGGACCTTTATTAAGCTAACTAGATAAACTGGGTTTGTAAAATATAAAGTATGACACTGTTTCAAAGAATTGAAATAATGGTGATGTAGTCTTTTTTTTTCAGATGATTTGATGTTCACTTTTTGTCAAAAAAAATAATAATTCCTGGTTAATATCCACTTGGAAGATTCAACTGCCTTCCATATCCGCTTTGAATTGTTTAGTAAATTGAGTATATGTGTATTGCTTTGAGTATGTATTGCTTTGAATTGACTCTGAGTATGTATTGCTTTGAATTGGTAAGTCGTACTTTGGGTATGTATTGCTTTGTATTGAGGAATTGGTAAGTCGTACTTTGGGTATGAAGCTAGGGTTACTTTAATTTCCGCATTTTTTGGGTATTGCTTTCAATTGAGTATATGTATTGCTTTGAGTGTACTGCGGGCTTTAGAAATCATTAGTAAGGGTTGATTGTTTCGTAAATTGTGTATGTATTTTTTCTCCCGTATTTCGGTATAGTTGCATATTGACTAATATTGTGTATGTCATTCAGGATCGAAATGTTAACGTTGCTACCCGACCTTACTCTGAACAACAATCTCAACAAGTTTCGGTAATTATTGTCGTTACCATTTCACTTTTAGTAGTTGTATATATTTTATTATTAACATTTACTAATATTGGTGGAAAAACAGTTTAATTATAGGTGGAAGGACAATCCTGCGTTTGAGTCCGCACGGATTAATAACAACTTTAGGATGACCTAGATACCCACAATAAAAGATGCGTTGTCAAAGGAGGACAAACAACACTTCAATCAGTGTGTCTTCAAAGATATAATCAATATGGGTACAATGCTCAACCTATCAAATCAACTTATCCATTTCTTGCTCCTTCAGTAAGTGAAGACTAAAAGGATTAGAAGTATGTGGTTCGGGATTAACAAATGTATGATTAGATTTGGTCTCCAAGAGTTTAGTGATATAACTGGTTTGAACTGTGGAGATGGTGAGGAGGAGAATGAAGAACATGTTGAGATGGAGGAGGTTTTTGGTTTCCCCTCTTGTTCGATTGAGGAGTTTGTGGCTCGATTTTTGGAAGAACCGAAAGATTCAGAAAAGAAATACAAGATGGCGCTTGTGCTCTTTGTGGAGGCGGTCCTTCTTGGCAATGACAAGCGACAGAAGGTATCAACTACAAAATTGAGTTTGGTGGCTAATGAACTAAAGTTCAACACATATGCATGGGGGTCGTTTGACATTTGAGCATACCCGACACTCCTTAAGGAGCTGTAAGCCGGCGAAGGAGAGGCGTACAGGAACATATCATATCAGTGGATGGCCGCTGGCGTTGCAGGTGAATATTTGTTTGAATATTATCTTTTATCCTTTTAACCATTTTATGAAAGTTACCCAACTTCAGCTTTATATATTACCCAACCTCAGTAGCTTTACATATTACCCAATCTTGGCATGTAGTGGTATGAATTTGTTATAGGCAAGGTTGTGAAAGATAGGCGAAATTGTTAACAGTTGCATTGGGTAAGATTTGTGTGTTGTTGTTTGTGGTATGTTAACATTTGCATTGGGTAAGGTTTGTGGTATGTATAACCCAACCTTGACATGTAGTGGTATGAAATTGTTAACAGTTTTATATATTACCCAACTTTAGTAGTTTTACATATAACCCCACTTTGGCATATTGTTGGGTAATCTTATAGCATACCCAATAATGATATATTATGTAAATTGCGTTTTTGTAGATTCACATATGCAACTCCATTCCCAAACTTGGGTAAGCACTTGTGAAGGTTGTTTCCACGGATGCATCACCATTGTGCTTGAAGTTTGCATCGCTGACCTCAGCAAGGGCAAGCTTAAGCTATCAAAAGATTAATAACATAGTGCTCATGCTCAATGACAACGACATTGTCACACTTCTTACATCTGAGGAAGAAGGATTATTTCAAGATGATAAGGATTGGTGTCCCCAGGTGGAGCTTGATGATTTATTTGTGGAAGTTTTGTTTTATACAAGGTTTAAGAATGTTAAAATTCTAAAGTTTTCAGCTGAGGTTGCTTCACCCAAACAACAGGATAAGGGAGAGAAGGATAAGGGAGGGAAAGTGAAAACGAAATCCAAAATTCAGAATGAAGGTACGAAAGGGAAGAAAAGGAAAGCTGCTATTGTTGAAGAGAAGTCTGACTCTGATGACTTCATGAAGTCAAATCGCTCTTTGTTTTTAAGGTCCCGTACCGTGAAATTATCTAAGAAGGTGCCACCAATGAAGAAATGTAGAGTGGACAAGGATACTGGGTAAGGAAAACAAAATTATTTTTATTAAACAACATTTCTAATTGGTATGATATTTTGATATTATGTTTAGTATTTGATTCCTCCTACCTTGATTTTAGTATTGTATGTACTGGATATTGGTGGGTATGGTGTGTTATTTATGTATGATTTGTTCTTTGATTATGTTATGATTTGGATGATTGCAGAAGCAAGGAAAAAGGTAAAGGTCAGAAGCGATCTGATTTGAAGAGACATTGCGTTTCAAAGTTTTATAGTAGCAAGAGAAGGGCGAGAGAAGAAGCTGCTGTTGGAAGAACACCGTTGCCGGGTGTTATATTGTCAATGAAAATTATTGAAAAAGAAGTAAATGTAGGAGACGTTGCCAATCAAACATCTGCTGCTGTAGAGATGTAAGTACTTTAATTGGGTATTGGGTATGAAATTTTTTTGGGTATGTTGTTGGTTAAGTTTTTGTTGGATATTGTGTGACGATTGTTTTTTGGTATGATGTGTTGTTTGAGTATGTCATGCTTTCCTTTTAGGGATGTTTGGAAGAATTACAAGGTAACACCCAGAGGCGGATCTAGGGGGTAACGGTGGTACGGTGCCCCGACTTGCGACCTCGTTTTGCCTAAGGAAGTCTAAGGAAAGGGGGGAAAAAGAAAGGAAAAAACTCTCCTTACACGGAATATAATACACATTGTTCTGCTAGCTCATTTGGTAGAGGAATAGAAGGAGGTACTTGAAGTTCAAGTCCCAGGACTAGCAAAAATGTCTTTTTTATTTTTATTTCAAACAAATTACAATATATTTAGATGGAGAAATTAAGTGATGTTTATTATTTTATTAACTCTTAACTAATACAATAAAATTAATATAATTTTTATTATAATAATTTATCAACCACTATCTAATATATTTGACAATATATATATAAAATAAACTAAATATATAAAATATATTTAAATTTCATCTAAGTAAAATAAATAAATTAAAAGCTCTAATTTATAGTACAAAATTTAAGTATTTTTTTTATTTAATTTATATATTTTATTGTTTAATTTCAAACTTAATATGCAACATATCATATAGCAAAAAATTCCTTTTATTTTTATTTTAAACAAATTACAATATATTTAGATGAATAAATTAAGTGATGTTTATTATTTCATTAACTCTTAACTAATACAATAAAATTAATATAATTTTTATTACAATAATTCATAAACCACTATCTAATTTATTTGAAAATATATTTATAAAAAAAACTAAATATATAAAATATTTTTAAAATTCACCTAAGTAAAATAAATAAATTAAAAGCTCTAATTTATAGTATAAAATTTAAGTACATTTTTTTATTATTTAATTTATAGATTTTATTACTTAATTTCAAACTTAATATGCAACGTAAAAAAAAAATTGTGCCCCTCCAACGAAAAATTTCTGGTTCCGCCACTGGTAACACCGTGGGAGGGTGTTCATGATGTAAATGAAGAAAGAGAGGTTAAACAAGAAGTAAATGTAAGAGACGATGCCAATCAAACATCTGTTGTTGTAGACATGTAAGTACTTTAATTAGGTATTGGTTATGAAGTTTTTATTGGGTATGATGTGGTCTTTGGGTATCTTATAATTTGTACGATTGTTATGCTTTCCTTTTAGTGATTTTGGTAAGCAGGACAATGTAACACCGTTGGAGGGTGTTCAGGATGGCAATGAAACAATGTTTGAACAAGAAGATGAAGATGCAGGAGGCGATGCAAATCAACCGCCTACTTGTGTAGAAGAGTAAGTACTCTTATATTGGGTAACGTTAATTGGGTATTGGTTATGAAGTTTTTTGGGTATGATCTGTTATTTGGGTATGTTATGCTTTGTACGATTGTCATCCTTTCCTTTTAGGAATTCTGGTAAGGACAATGTAACACCGTTTTAGGGTGTTTCAGGATGACAATGAAAGAATGGTTGAACAAGAAGATGTAGATGCAAGAGTTGATGCAAATCAACCGCCTGCTAGTGCAGACTTGTAAGTACTCCTATATTGGGTAACATATACAATCATTTTTGGTTATGATAATTGTTAATATTGTTGGGTATAATGTACTTATACGACTGTATCTATTTTGTGTAACTTTTATTGGGTAACTTATACAATGATTTTTTGGTTTATGTATGTACTAAATGTTGTTGCAATGAATCTGTTATTCAATGTAGACGGTCGGAAGTTTATCCCAGTTGGGTAACTTTGTTATTGGATAAAGTTGTGGGCTTAGAAAAGACAAGTCGGGATTTAGCATTACAAGTTCACAATCAGGGAGAAAGTATTAAAGAGTTGATGAACCTGTCGAGGAAAGCGGGCGTAATGCACGATCGCGTGAAAAGTCAACTAAATAGGACAAACTCAAGGTTGAACAAGGTCATTGACTGCATGAAGAGCGATCCCATAATCCAAAAAGCGAAGATTGGAAGCCAAAAAGATGATATTGTTTACGAAGTCGTGTCGGAGGATGTTCCATCAAAAGATTATGACTAAAAGATGGAGGGAGAGGCCGCTGAGGTATCCGCAACTTTATGATTGTTGGTTATGACTATTGCTAACATTGTTGGGTATGATGTACTTACCCAACTGTATCCATTTTGTGTAACTTTTTGCTTACTATTAGGAAGAAACGTCTGTACCATCGGAGAGCAAAAATCTTCCCAAAAGTAGAACCGAAGTACTTGAGGGAAAGGCCGCTGAGGTAAATGCCGCAAATGCCGCTGAGGTAACATTATTATTTAAGGTTTTGCTTTATTTGGACATGTGTTGTATATTGGGTATGTTACAGTACTGTTGGAGTATATTTAAGGTTTTGCTCAATTTGGACAGTGTCTTATATTGGGTATGCTATAGTAGTGTTGAATTATATGGATATCTGCTTATCCAATTATACATAGTGTAGCATTATATAGATATGTGCTTCCCCAATTAATATTGTTATAATAGTGTTGATTATGATCTTTTTTTATATGGATATGTGCTGAGGTATCAGTTTTATGATTGTTGGATATGGATATCTGCTTACCCAATTATACGCATAACTTATTTGGACATGTGTTGTATATTGGGTATGTTACAGTAGTGTTGGAGTATATTTAAGGTTTTGCTCAATTTGGACATGTGTGTTATATTGGGTATGATAGTGTTGAGTTATTTGGATTATATGGATATGTACTTACCCAATTGTATAGTAGTGTTGGATTATGTGGATTATATGGATACTTAGTTACTTAGTGGTTATGATCTCTTACTCAGTTTTGTGCTTATCATAGTGTAGCATAGAGATGGGGCCGGTTCAAACCAAACCGCCGAACCGCCGGTTTGACCAAACCGGCGGTTTAGGTTTGCCGGTTTGGTTGAACCGGCGGTTCACGGTTTAGGTTTAGGTTTGGCTCTAGACCAAACCTAAACCGGCGGTTTGGTTTTTTTTTTTTTTAAAATGGACCAAACCGGCTGTTTGGAGATCAAACCATCGGTTAACCGCCGGTTTGGTCCGGTTTGATCCAGTTTTTCAATTTTTTTTTTTTTAATAAACCGGCTAAACCGCCGGTTTGGATTTTGCCGGTTTAGGTTTAGGTTTGCGACCCACCACTAGTGTAGCATTATATAGATATGTGCTTCCCCAATTAATTTTGGTTATGACAATGTCGGTTATGACTTTTTTTATATAAGGATATGTGATTACTCAATTGTATGCTTACCCAATTGTATGCTTACCCAATTATACGTGTACCCAATTTTATGCATACTAAGTTACGTTTTGGGTATGACAATTTGCTTATCTATTTTCTGTAACTTTTTTTTACTATTAGGAAGAAACGTCCGTACCATCGGAGACCATGAACTTGGGCAAAAGTACAACTAAAGTAGTTGAGGGAAAGGACGCTGAGGTATCTGTTTTATGATTGTTGGTTTATGATCTTTTTTTATTTTAAGTTGGGTATGATATATTTAAACTAATAGATATTTCAATGTGTGAACTAACATGTGAAGGAGGATGATGTACTAGGGGAGGAAAATGCTGCAAATGCCGTTGAGGTAACATTATTATTTAAGGTTTTGCTTAATTTGGACATGTGGTTTATATTGGGTATGCTATAGTAATGTTGGATTATATGGATATGTGCTTACCCAATTGTATGGATATGATAGTGTTGGATTATATAGTGTTGGATTATATAGATATGTGCTTACCCAATTTTTATGCTTACCCAATTGTATGCATACGTAGTTACATTTTGGGTAGGATAGTGTTGAGTTATTTGGATTATATGGATATGTGTATATTAGTGTTGGATTATATGGATACATGCTTACCCAATTGTATGCTTACCCAATTATAGGGATTATTTGTATATGTGTGTAGTAGTGTCGGATTATATGGATTTGTGATTACCGAATTAATAATCATTTAACTAACAAGTGCTTAAACATGTGAACTACTGCTCTAAGAATGATGGAGTCAGACGGCCAGTTGGGAAACGTCTACGCAAATCATCAAACTAGGTCAAATCCCCATATAGGCCAACACTGTCCATACCGAAGGTTCCCAAAAACAGCAACTTGGTTAAGAAAGAGAGGTTGGAGATGTACGCTTGGTACATGACCCAGAAAAGTTGCTCTGTTATCATTGGACTGAACATAAATTACACACGGGACCATTTCAAGGTGTTGCTGAACGGAACAAGATGACTTACCGGAGATGTAAGTGTTTATTAACAGAATATGCTTACCCATTATTTATATTGTTTGTCTAATTGTCATGCCTAATATCTTCTACCTTCTTTTTGAACTAGATAATGAACGAGTTAGTTATGCATCTTCGCAAAGGGGTTAGAGATGAGCCCAGGAAACTCCGCCAAGTCACTATTTGGCCATGTGAGATCGGGCGCCATTTCAGCATGAAGGAGTTTGACAAATTTCGGGCAGCAAAAGATGCTTACGTGTTCCACAAAGATCTCCTAAACTATGCTTCTGGAGCTGAACCATGTATGTTTCCAAGCGATATGTCAAGTATTGATGTTATTTACATGCCCTTCAGCATCAACAACAAACATTGGGTAGTATTGAAGATTGACTTCACGACATGGACCGTCGTTGTTTGTGACTCCATACTTGCGTTCATGCCTGACCAAAAGTTATACCTCCACATTCAACCGTATATGCACATGTTACCCAAGTTGTTTAATCTACACAAAGAAACTCTTTACAAGAAGTGGCAGAACCGACTAAACAGTCCTTTGGAACTTACTAGGATGACGGAGGAAAAAGTCTCGCAGAACCACGAGAGGTAACTCTAAATGATCATACCCAAACATAATTGTATAGTAATAAAATTAAATGGAATAAAATTTTGACCGTACATGTCCCCTCCTTTGTTTGCAGTGGTAGTTGTGGTGTGTTTGCCATCAAACACATTCAACATCTGGTTGCTGACCATGACTTAACCTCGGTATGTGAAGAGAATATTCCAGCTATGAGGGAGGAACTAACTATGGTCCTATTCAAAAGGCAGTGAAGAAGGCCTTTTAAGTTTTAGATTTTCATTGGGTGATGGTTAATCTTTGGGGCATTGCAAATTACTTTGTAACTTTGTAAAACTTTATGGTAAAACTTTGGGCCTAACCAAACAGTATTATGCATGTCTTTGGTTAAGGTTTAGTGTTTTCGCTATGTCCTGAACTTGGTGTTAAAACTTCTGTTTGAATGTTAACACACTTTTGGCTACAAAACTGGTTTGCTATTTTTTGGGTATGTTATTTGTTGGTGTTAAAACTTATAATGATTTGTATGCATTTATGGTCCTATGCATGTCCTTGGGTAAGTTTGTAATGTTGACACACTTTTGGGCATGCCCAAACAGTATTATGCATGTCCTTGGGTAAGGTTTAGCGTTTTGGTTGTGTCCTGAACTTGGTGTAAAAAACTTGTGTTGCAATGTTAACACACTTTTTGTTAACAAATCTGGGCTGCTATTTTTTGGGTACATTATTTAAAACTTATGGCGATTTATGTTTGATTAGCCCAAAACATATCAATCTTTACAAAACACTTACCCATTAATATTCAGCTATATCTGCGAAAACACTTGCCCTTTTGTAACACTCCAAATCCGCGGGACTTGGAGTGTCACATTGGGTTAGGATCTCACAATGGATCTTGACCCTAGCCTGACAACAAGTTCACTGATCTTACAACAAGACACAGGTAGATTAAAATCAAATACATAAAAGCTGAGTATGATACATCAAAAGAGTTTACAAACTCATAGCCGAGTACAAAACAACAACATAAACCACAACCACAAAATATCTCACATCCCACGCATCCTAATGTACAGAAGTCCTCGGCTTGTCACACCATCTGACTCACTCTGCAGTATTCTTAACTTGCAGAACACTACAACACGGTATGAAACCGTTAGCTACAACAATGAAAAGCATGAAGGTAATAACACAACCACACATCAACATCTCAAACATGCAATGCCACACACATTCATTTATTATCTTTCATTACGTTATTCCATTACTAATTCAACTTCTTTTGTAATACGAGGAGCCTTAAGAACCCCGTCCCATCCAACGTAACACAGGAGTTTTGCATGGGGGTGACCTTCACTCGTCCCCTCCTGTGAGATCATCTTCAGGGCACCTCCTCCTAACCAGTAGACGGAGACCGGCGGTTACCGCCCGTTATAATACACTTGGGCCAAATAAATGTAATAAATGGTTATCCTAGTCCGGTTTAGGTTATAAATGCACAATCATATGAACACACACAACCATCACAATCATACAATCCACAACTGCACGCTAAGTAAGTCCTATGGACTTACCTGATATACTCGTAACCTGTACCACGTCACAACTTCCCCTTGGGGAAGTAATCAACGCGTGCAATAGCAAGACACACACAATTACATACTACAAAGGTTAGGAGACTCGTCTCACTAACCACAACCAACCTATATCTCAAATCTAAACCTCAGATCCTCAACACATTCATAATTGCCTAAGGCATATCCTCAACATAACATCTCATCATACTCGTACACATACTAAACCTTAAAGCCATAACCGATATCCATAACATCACCATGATCCTCAAATCATTCTGACACCTAGCATGCATCTAATCAGTATTCCTCAATCTCAAATTTAATCTTAATTTAATTAATTAACTTTTAATTAATTAATTAAATTTCACCAGAATAACGTTTTGCCCGCAGACCATTTCTAAACCCACCTATCATCAAATTTCATCAACAAACAACCCATAAACACCAGATAATATAATGATCATAATGGAATTTCTAATTATCCATTTTGAAAAGCCTAAGGTCGATTTAGGTCAAATCGCAGTACGGAAAACGAATAGATTCATAACTTATTCGTTACTAACCCGATTGACGATCTGAAAGAAGATTCGGAATCACAACGACGCAGGCTACGCATGTACAACATCAAATTCACCGGAATCTGAGCGACGGAACTGTCCTGGTGACATATATGCTCGACCAGGTCTTCATCTGCTCGGAAATGCAGAAACTCGGTACCGATATGAAGAGAATGAAGAGAGGAATCCAAAAACTCAAACCGAATTGAAATCGGATTAGAAACGGAGAGTATATCTGAGTTTGAAGTTTGAGATAAATAAGAGCTTTTACGAGGAAACGTGAAAGGAAATGAATTAGTAAACGATTTTCCGCTATTTATAGTGAAGTCGATAATTATCCTTTAGCGAAGTCGATAATTATCCTTTTATCGATCCAATGGCGGGTTGAACCCCCTTCTCCAAACTTCTCAAAATTGGAATAATAGTTCTTGAATATTGTAGGGATAATTATTCCACAATTGCCTCAGAAAACGTGTATTCCTAAGCCGTCTTTCTTAGCCGTTAAGAAACGAAATAGCGACTCTTTTGTCCGTTTTGCCTTTCCATGTTATTTCATATTTAGGACATGTCCGATGTCTTGATCATTTCTCTCAACTGCATTTTTATTAATTGGAGCTCCCAAATGCTCCAAATAATACCGGAGGGTAAAAATAATTACCCGGGAGAAAAAATGAAAATTTCACCATAAGCCCAAAATTACGCTAGGAACATAACGGTGGGACTTATACTCAACACTTACTCAATCTTCGCAAGTTATACTCAACACTTACCTAAAATTACGCCAGGAACATAACGGTGGGACTTATACTCAACACTTACTCAATCTCGCCATGAGACATCCTTCCATCAAATTCCCTCACGGTCAGACAAGTCCCCTGCTTTTGTTGGACCTCATCCAACAAATCAGGTAGAACCCCTAAAACATGAAACTAACGTCCTTATCAACAGTTGTAGGTCCAACTCTAACCAAGCTAGATCATTCTGCAATCGAGGCTGTACAGCAATTCCAACAATCGCCTTCTCTCGAGGCGTCTTCTAGTTCAAGGTATCAATTACCACATTCTCCTTGCCAGAATGGTACCAAACTTCACGATCAAACTCCTCGATCAACTCCAGTCAACGACGCTGGCGGTTATTCAGCTTATGTTGCATAAAAATATGCTTCAAACTCTTATGATCGGTGAGAATCTAACATGAAATATCACTAGTACAAAAACCCCTTCCAGACCTCGCTTATGTTGGAGCGGTTTTAAAGAACCGTGATAAAAGGTATTTTCGGACCACGGTTATATGTATAACCGAGGTCAATTGGTTTTTATTTTTATTTTTTTAAAATTTAGACCCCGGTTATTTAAAATAACCGGGGTATTAAAGGTTCGGACCCCGGTTCGTATATTAACCGTGTTGAAATTTTGAAGTCGGACCCCGGTTATTATTTTAACCGTGTTAAAATAACGAACCGGAGCCCGGTTATTAAATAACCGTGTTATAATAATAACCTAAAGGAACGACGCCGTTTTGACCTTAATCAGGAAAAGAACACTCGATTTGCTTCTCTAACCTATCGATCCCGTAAGTCTTCCTTCGTGTTCAACCATCCGGCGACTGCACCTCGAATCTGACTCTCCAACAAAGGACTGGCGACGAGCTGCTGTGAATTGAAGCACACTAAACACGTAAGGTATGAATTCTTCGTGAGATTTCCCTTCTATTGTTTAATGGTTTGATTCCATTGTTTTTGGTTTGACTGAATATGTAAGGTATGAATTGAAGCACACTGATCCCCTGCGTCCTCCTTCTTGTTTAATGGTTTGATTCCATTGTTTTTGGTAGTCCGATATGTAGCTCTCCTGCTCAGCCCTTGTCTCAAACGACACTAATAGTCGAAGTGAATTTGGGGTTTAGGGTTTTTCTGTGTATTTCACACTGACTGGTAGACATTTGTTGTTTATGTACTCAAATGAATGATTTCTGCTGAATTTCCATTCTTAATTGCTGAGGTTTTCTCATCTAACAAACCTATACAGAGGGATTGACTTATTTGAATGCTTCTTATGTGAACTTCACTGGACTAGGGTAATTAGTTTTTGGTAGTCCGAAATATAGCTCTCCTACAGCCTTCGCAATGTTTTGCCAACGGTTTGGGGTGTCTCTGTCATACAAGGGATTCTAAAAATAAGTGATAACCACATCACTGGACTAGGATAACTTTGAGATATGTAGATGGTTTATAGCCTGGTCCGTTTCTTGAATCCACATAGTTCTTTTATGAAGTACATAATTTTTCCGTTAAAAACATTCAGTTCATGACTTCTGCAACAACTTCCTTCTCCCATGCTTATACAGGTTTTCTTTTGTTATGCTTATTAAGAGTAGAATACTTGGATTTATGTAGTGGCCAGAAAAATGCTCGCCATCAATGATGTGGTTATCACTTTTTTTTTAGAATCCACATCTCAGGTCATTATTCCAGCTCCTCACTGGGTTAGTTACCCAGAAATTGCAAGGATTGCAGATGCAACTCCTGTGATTGTTCCAACACCTATATCAGACAACTTCCTCTTAGACCCAAAGGTTCTTGAATCCACACTCACTGAAAAATCAAGGTTTCTCATTCTCTGTTCGCCATCAAACACTACCGGATCTGTTTACCCGTGGGAAACACTTGAAGAGATTGCTCGCATTGTTTCAAGGCATCCGAGGCTTTTGGTATTACTATTAACTTTGCCTCTTAGACACATCTACTTGTATGTTTGATGACTACGTTGAAACATAATTTATTAAACTATTCTACAGGTTCTGTCTGACGAGATTTATGAACACATTATTTACTCACCAGCCACTCATACAAGCTTTGCATCTTTGCCGGGAATGTGGGAGAGGACTTTGACTGTCAACGGGTTTTCTAAAGTAAATCAGCTAGCTTTCTTCCTTAAATTTCGTATGAGATATTATCTTTTCTTTTTAAACTCCTACATCACTCATTAAAATTGATATCTGTAGGCATTTGCCATGACTGGTTGGTGTCTTGGATATATTGATGGCCCTAAGCATTTTGTTTCAGCATGTGGGAAGATCCAAAGTCAGGTAATTAGGTTTTAAGAGACAATTATAGTTCCCATTTGAGGTTGATGTCTATTGATGTGTTGAAAACGTGGTGTATTCTGATTTCATAGGCTGAATATGATAATTTTGTCTTAACTTTTGATGCTTAAATTTCTACCCTTTTACTAGGTTGGACAAGAGCACCTCCTTTTTCTATTCACTGTAGGCTACTTATACTACAAAAGTGAAAGTGCATGAATCTAAAATTAATGATGACTAACACTTATATGCTTCAACTCCTATTTTGCTAATCGTGTTAGTTTTCTTGCTCGATGAAACTTCCAACGCTTTATTAGACTTACTCCGATATGCTTTCCAGTTCACTTCAGGTGCTTGTAGCATATCTCAGAAAGCAGTAGTTGCAGCTCTAGGGCTAGGATATGCAGGTGGGGAAGCAGTTGCTACAATGGTTAAAGCATTTAGGGAACGACGGGATTACTTGATCAAAAGTTTCAGAGATATGGGAGGTGTTAAGATATCTGAGCCTCGGGTAAATGCTTACTTCAGTTATACATTCCATTTATAGTTCACATGC
Source organism: Fagopyrum esculentum (assembly GCA_033239045.1). Taxonomy (NCBI): domain Eukaryota; kingdom Viridiplantae; phylum Streptophyta; class Magnoliopsida; order Caryophyllales; family Polygonaceae; genus Fagopyrum; species Fagopyrum esculentum. The sequence continues at coordinate 140,221,921 of BSUD01000002.1, read as the reverse complement.
CTACTTTTCCTTTTGTCTCTTCTTGTCATTGTTGAAAAATTTCTTGTTTCACCTTTTCTTCCAGGGAGCTTTCTACCTATTCCTTGATTGCAGCCATTACTATGGTTCTGAGGTTGAAGGCTTTGGCAAAATCGATGGCTCTGAGTCTCTTTGTCGCTATTTGCTGGATAAGGCTCAGGTAGTAACCGAGTTTGGTTTGGATGAGTTACACTGATATAATCATTTTTTAATTTACAATAAGTTTCGCTTGTCTTTCACATAAGCGTGGAGACATTTTTAATCGCACGTGCTCGTGTATGCAGGTCGCTCTTGTACCGGGAGACGCTTTTGGTAACGACGACTGCATAAGAATTTCATATGCCGCAGCTCTTTCTTCCCTCCAGGAAGCTTTTGTGAGGATAGAGAAAGCTATAACCTTACTCAAGCATCCTGTTAAGGTCTAATGCAACCAACAATTGAACGCTTTGTTATACTATATGTATCACTCCACACTTCCATGTTGTAGTGCAATAAATTTGCAGATGATCAAGCCATCAAGGTTTGTTTATCTTTGTTTTCTTTTTTCTTATTTATGCACATTTTTCTTTGTTTAGTTTGTTGTTACTCTTAGTTAGCTGTGAAGAAGAAGACTTGCTTCAACATTATAAAACGATAGAAATGTAATACATACTGTCATATCTCATATGTGATTGAATGCTTCTTCTTGCAAGAACAAGATTTGCTAAACTTTCTTCGGTTCCTTAAGAGTGTCCATATTCGATTCGGAACAAAATTTTCTTCGGTTCCTTAGTTAGTTGTAAAGAAGAAGACTTTGTTTATATATATACCTAACTCATTCCGTTGCTCCCTTCATGTTGTTGATGATGAATGTCCTTAGGAACATGTTCGAAATCGTAGTGTTACTGTTATATATGGTTGCTGATTTTTTTCTCTAGCTTGTGATGCTTGCTGATTTTTTCTCTAGCTTGTGATGCTTGCTGATTTTTTCTATAACACGATCCTTTCTTATTTCCCCTGAATGTGAATTTTTTTCCTGCAGTGTGATGATTGCTGTTTTTATTTCCACATTGTGATGGTTGCTGATTTTTTTCACTCTAGGTTGCACCCTGCAGGTGATTTCCAATTGAAAACATGGCTAGTAATTGACAATAATGAGTTCCAAGTGTTGTCTTGGTTAAAAAAACAAGGCTGGACATTCAACAATGCTTGGTTGTTGCTATAGGCTCACCCACACCCACGACTTGCAACTGAATCATATACGGAATGTCTACAATTCAGCACACGCCTACCACTATATATATTAATTATTTTGAAGATGTTTTGAATTTGTGTTTTACATGTACTCAAATGTAATTGTATGTTCAGATTAATCAAGAATGACTTCATAATCCAAGACTTGACTATTTTGGGAGGTATTTTATATACATATATGCATTTTGGTACCAATTGGTTGACTTGTTTGGTATGTAAACGTAGATCTTCAGCTGATGCTCTTCACTTGTTGGGTTTATTACAGATATTGTTCTGCTGAATTTATCTCGAGCGTGGTGTTTTTTTTATACAAATCTTGCAGCCACGGTTCTTTAAGAACTGGTGTTTTTTTTTTAAAAAAAATTATGAAATGGGACCCCGGTTATTTTATAATAACCGGGGTATTTTTCGGACCCCGGTTTTTTTATAATAACCGGGGTCCGAAAATTACCCCGGTTATTAAAAAACCGGGGTCCGAAAAAATTAACCCGGTGACATTTACCGTGGTGCGAATGCCCGGACCTCGCTCCCGTTAACCACGCTTCCTTAACCGGGTTCCCATGTACAAAATAACCGTGGTCTAGGGGGTATTTGTACTAGTGTATCACACCGATATTTCCTTCAAATCTGGACACTTGAACTACCACTACTAACTCAAAATCATGAGTCGGGCAGTTCTCCTCATACGTTCTCAGCACCGTAGTCACGTGATCAATGTCCAAAGCAACGACGCTCCCCACATTTGCATCACGCAACTTCTGCATATAAGCCGTAACACCTTTATAGTTTTCCTCAAAACTTCCCTTTATCATTTCCTTCACAGTTTCCGCCGATTTCCAACATACCCAATATGATGCCTCAATTTGGTGCTGGTTCTTCAACACCCCTTGAACTGCTAAAGGTTCTGGCAACCTGTTCACATTGGCATACCTGCACATCCAACTCAAAATTCATTTATTTTTACAAATATAATATGTTATGTGTATGTAATTTGTAACCCATTATACAATATTACTTACATATCTCCCAACAAATGGGCCATGACGGTGACGGAAACTTTTCTATGATTACACCTCCTTGTTTCAAAAGAGCACGTGTGTATGTTGATGTACTTTGTCATGGTGAAATCTCTTGACTTACCCAACATAGAGAAACGAGCTCTCTATTTGCATTCTTTATCCTCACATCTAGCAAGCACAACCGGCTTCTTGGACTTTTCTATCTTGTATTGAGAACAATTATAGATTGCATTCAGAGCCAATGCAACTTTCAACTCCTTTTTACTTTTGTAAGTGTGCCCAATTTTAAGTTCCCACCTCTGTTGAAGAGTCTCAACACAATCAATCCTTGAACTTTGCTCCGGATCCTCTTCATTTGGGTAACCAATAGCACCATACCCAGGATTTAATATTATACTACCCCTTCCAACTCCTTCATTCAATCTAGACATTGCTGCTTGCTCATCATAAACTATTATACTCGAATTAGCCATACCGTTTGTAGTTATCACTGTTTCTTCAATATGGCGTTTCTCTCTCATTGTAACACACATTGGGATGCTCCATGATATATTACCCAAGTTGTTTGTATCTACAAATATTTCAAAATCTTCCCAAGTGTCAATGTCAAACGGGTGCAAAGATGGATTTATAGTGTTTCCATAGGTCAAGGTAATATCATGTTTATCCAAGCACAAATTAAATCTTGACCCTATTAACCTCCTTAAGTCATTCATTGTTGATCCTTTCTTCATAATTATGTGCTTGTTGTGGACATTCCCAACATACCTCCAGCACTCATCAACACAAACCCAATCTCCACCCGCATAAACCGCAAATTGTAAAGTTTTCATCCCTATTAACAGAAAGCCAATGTTAGTACACATAGAAACAAACACAACTCTTACCTTTGCTTACCCAGAAATAGATTACCCAAGAAGTTTGAGTATTTTTAGATTCACAAAAAGAAGAGATGAGAAGTTTCACATTACCCAGAAATAGATTACCCAGGAAGTTTGAGATTACCCAGACATAGAAACAAACACTGCTTACCCAGAAATATAAACAAACACTGCTTACCCAGAAATAGAACGGGGAAATGTAAGCAGTCCAGATTCTGGTGAAGAAGAAGTTCAACAGGAGGACAATCCTGCGTTTGAGTGGGAAGAAGGGACCTGCATACATTACCCACTTTTTTTTTTACGTTTGAAGGGAAGAAGAAGGGTCATGAGTTTGCTAATAAATAGGGAAGAAGAAGGGCTGAATTTATTGAGCTATTTATTCCATCCAACATGTCCATCAACAATGTCACCCATCAAATCATATGGATACCCATTTTTTTT
>BSUD01000002.1:140152342-140214508 GCA_033239045.1 Fagopyrum esculentum | reverse complement strand
TTTTTTTTACTTTTTCTGATTTTATCTACAATATAGGAGCTCATTTTTTAAAGAAAGAATTGGGAGACCCTAATTTCAAACTTAATGGTGTAAAAGGCCTACATTGCCAAATCTTCCATCTGTTTATTAAAGATCCAAAATACTTGTCTTTGTGATTGTTGATCAATGTCTTCATTCTTTGTAGCTTTAGTGTGATGAATTGAAAAATTTTGTTATATACATTAACTTTATTTTTCTTGATTGAAATTTGATAGCGACTCTGCATCTAATTTGTTGATAGAAAATATTAGTCACTTCATTTTAGTTTAATCATCTTGATTGACTATAGGATTCAAATCACGCTGTCATTCGATAAGTATGAATTCGGACAAAACTTCTCTGTCCCGCATAAGACGATTTCAAAAAAAAAAAGATCAACTCCAAACGAGGTACGTTTATTAGTTTATGTATAGTCAAAATCATAGAATGAATAATTTGGAAGTTATAACAAGTACATAGCCATTGTCTAAGCTCGTTCAATCATTACACACGAATATATAGTTTATTTATATAATATACATCATGCACCTAACATAAAATATAAATCTAATAAGACTAACTTTATTGTTCTTTAAAATGTATGATGTTTCTTTGGTTTTGATGTATTTAGAAAAATCTAAATATTTTTATAGTTTAGGATGAGATCGAGTTTGATGATGCTGAGCACCTAGAGCACATATATGTTTCCCCTGCTTCTGTTGCTCCTGTTGCTCCTGTTTTCCCTGCTCTTGCTGCTCATGTTTCTTCTGCTTCTAGTTCTTCTAATGTTCATGTTTCCCCTGATTCTGGTGCTCCTACTACTCATTTTTCAATCAAAACTCATTTCTCTCCCTCACGAAGAAGCGTCCGCCGACTCCCCCTTAAACTTTCAAATCCTCATTTCTCAATCGTTTTTGCTCGTTCTTGAGCTAAAAACTGAAGCTCTCCACACAACATTGAAGATTCCAAGCACAAACGGCGTGATAAACCGCTAAATCGGTCGGATTTCAGGTTTTTTTGTTCCAAACCCTAACAAGACTTGCTTTCTTTGGATTTGAGATATTGGGAGTTGTTTGGTTCGGAATATTGTTCTATCTAGAGTAAAAAGAACCTAAGGAAGGTAGTGGAAGCAAGTATTGGGCAAGATCTTTACAGAAACGAAGGTTTGATTGACGCAGCCGAAAAATCGGGTCAGCCTAGAAAAATCGACCGATTTTTGCTGAAGAACACGACAATTTTTTCTTCTGGAATGGAATTTCATCGTACGTCTGAACGATCTTTGCTTCCAAGGAGAGGTTCTTCCACTCAACCTTCTCCACCACCTCTACCTAGACTTCCCGTCATTCAAGAGAAACAAAAAAAAGGTACGAGCGTCTTTTGACTCGCCCCATAGTTCCTCCTAGATTCTTAGTAATTGATGAACTTGATATGCTAGCATGTTAGAGAAGATTTAGAATGAATGATTGAAAGGACTGGTTTGACTGATTTTGTGCGGATTAGAGAGCAAGCGTATGAGAAAATTAGGGTTATTACAGTCCATGTTTTTATGACAATCCGGGTTACGGTTCGGGTCCGGTCTTGGACCGTATGAACCCGTTACCCGGGTTGGACCAGAAAACCGGTCTTTTTTTCCCCCTAAGTTGATGCCCAACCCTGCCTTTCGTTAATTCGGTGCACAGAGCTTTTCACGCCTTCTCTCTCCCGCCGACCTTCGACTCTAAAAAACCAGACACTCAAACGGACCTTTGGCTCGCCCTCTCTCTTTCTCCGGAGTTGCCGGCCTTGCCCCTTTCGTTGCTCTCACTTCTCCTTCAGATTTAGCCCTAAAATTTGAATATGCTTTTGGTGAGTCTTCATCTTTCTACTCTTCTCAGTCTTATATAACTTTACTCTTATTGTCGAGATCGACAGGCGACCTTCACATATATATACACCGAGTGCCTACTTATTGTGTGCCTGCTGTCCCATTGCCTCCAGTCTTGTCACAAGAGCGCTGGATCCAGACGTAGACTGGGAGCTTGAGCATGTGCCTGCCTTCATCGTCGACCAATTAACGGACCTCTGGTGACCCCATCGTTGCTCCTCCACCGCATGCAAGTCGTCGGGTAACGTCTCAAGTCTCTCTTTCTGCCATCTTCCCGATTCTTCCGGCCTTATCGTTTTGGGGTCCGGGTATTATTTACGATTGCTGCTAAAGAGACCAAGACTTCCATTAAGGTTAAAATCAAGGGAATTAGGCACTGATTTGTAACTTTTGTTGATTGTTGCTTGAATCTTTTGTGTTTGTGATATATTGTGTTACTGACATGAACTGATGTTGAGTTTAAAATTTTGAATATGAGCATCATTCTCAAGATTACAGGGTTGTAAAATTGATTCACTGTTTGATTTTAAGCTGAATAGTTGATTGCTTCAATATAAAATTGCTTCATTGTAAATTCCTTGGTTGATTGCTTCACTGTAAAATTGTGTCACTATAAATTCCATAGCCATTGTAAATTATGTAATCATTCTCAAAACTAATTGGTATTGAATTTGACTATTGCCTATTGAACTGATGTTGGTGAAGCAAACATAATTCAGAAATTCAGAATTATGAGTAAATTACTATCCATAGAATTATCTACGAATCTATCATGCAACGTCAGTTGGAGTGAAATTTTTTTTCTAATCTGAACTTGACTTTGAGAGATGAGTGCTTTTTTTCCCCTAATGTCTTGAATTTTTTCCTTTTTTAGATGGCACAATCTCCATCCACTATGGACCCTTCGAGTTTGAGTATTGATCAGTCCTACAAGTCTACAGAAAACTTTGAGAATATAACGAATGTTGATGTCGAGATGGACGAGCAACCTGAAAATGGAGATGTGTCATCACAATCAACTTGTCACAAAGTAGTTAAAAAGAGAAGTGGAAAGAGGAAAAAGTTTTGGGATGGGTATGATGAGTATATGGATGAGAAGAATCTTCGTAGAGCTAAGTGCAAATATTGCGGGACAATCTATGCTTGTGACTCAAACCTCAATGACACCAAGAATGTCAGTCATCATTTTTATTGGTGTCAAAAGAATCCTGCAAATAAGGGTAAAGGTAAACAAACTCAACTCAATCTTGAAAGTACGGATGATAGTGGTGTGAGAATGAAAAATTGGACATTTGATGCAAAGCTTGTTCAGAAAAAAAAGTTGTGAAAATGGTTATTAAAGATGAAATGTCTCATAGATCCGTAGAGAAGGATGGGTTTAGAGGAGCTTTCTTTGCTACTTATCCTTCATTTGTTATGCATTCACGCACCACTATTTCACGTGATTGTTTTGAGTTGTATGTGAAAGAAAGAGAAGTTAAAAGGGATTTTCTGAAATTTTTGTCAGAGTGTGTGCTTGACCACTGCTACATGGACGTCTATTGCAAAAGATAATGATATGTGTGTCACTGCTCATTTTGTTGATGAAAACTCAAACTTGCAAAAGGGGATTATATTTTTGTTTGATTTCTAGTCATAGAGGAGAGGACATTGTCGGGCACTTGAGGATTTTTTGAGTTTTTGGGGATTGTCGCTTATGCTTACCTTAAACTGGTTAGTAGAGATAATAGTTGTATTCTTAAAGACAAGTATTGGCACATGAGGTGTGTAGCACGCATTATTAATTTGATTGTGCAGGATGACATCAATTTGTATGATACCTATGTTAAAAAGGTCTGAGTTGCTGTTAAGTTTATTAGGTGTTCTTCTGCTAGATTAACATCATTTCGACAACTAGTTGAAAAATTGAAGATTAATGGGAAATTCCGGATGGTGCCCCTGTGTTTTGCACTTTTCCAAGTGGTAACCATGGGTTTTTTTATTTTCGGATATTTCCCTTGAGTTTTTTAAAAATTCTGCTCCGTACCCACTTTCTAAACTTCCGTTAAAGCTTCTATTAACTTTTAAAAAAAAAGAAATAAAGAAGAGATTGATAGATATATCATGCGATAAACCTAGACCTATCTCGATCTTGAAAGAGAGATGAGTGGGGCATGAGCAACGGTTGAAGATTCGCCGCCGGACCACCATGAGAGACGTCGCCAGTCCGCCACGCCGACCATCGCTGCATACTAGTCTGGCCACCTTTGCCTCTTCTCAACAGGTTTTATTATGCTTAACCTAGTTCTTTAATTTAGGGGTTCTTGATTTAGGTTTCAATTTATTCGGTTTCAATTTGATATAGATATAATTAAGATTCATTAAGATTTGCTTCTACTGAATCAAAGTACAAACTTGTTTTTACGGAATTTTCCATAAGTATATGTATATTACAGTACATTGACTTCATGCACATCATAGAAATTTGGACCCAATTTGGTTTTGCAATTGGTGCAATTATATTGTTGTTGTTGTTTTACTTATTATTTCACATTCATATAGTTGTATTGGTTTGTGATATGGGATGCGAAAAGGTGTTAAGGTTGCGGCACAATTCTGTCGACTACCTCGATGTAGTGATAGATGATCCGGATATGTGTAGTATGCTCGATATTTTTATGGATTTTTTACAAGGGGCTGCAAAAAGGGGTCTTAATCTTCCTGAAAATCCAAGTTTGTGGTGTGTATACAAGTCCAAAAGTCGTAAATTAGAGACAGACACGGATTTGTTGGAGTTGCTTAGTGCGTTTGATGATAAATGCTTGCTTAAAATCGAAATTGGTTCACGAGAGTCCCTATGTGAGAATTTGTTGCTAGCTATACGTTTGATTGAGTCAAAGATGTCATCGGGTGAAACCATCCCATCTATGGGATATATGGATGAAACACAACCTACACTAATCCCACCGCCCTTTGAACTAGTTTCATCTATATTAGAACCAACAAATACTAGTTTCCCACAAAGAGCGGTATCTTTTGATATGGTAGGAGAGCCCAACCATGTAGCTTTGAGTTTGCTAACAAAAAGAATTCCCCCTACGTCTGCAAGAAGAATAGGGATTCATGTTCCAAGTGAAAAGAACACTTCATCTGATGCTCCATCGAATGTCGATAGTATGAGCAGAAACCTTATCACATTGGATGAAGATGAGCTTCTTTTGACTTGCATTGAGGATAGGTATGATCCAAAAAAAACAAGTGAATGGGATACAAATAAAGATGCATACTTTGATAGGTTGTTTGAAAATGGTGAGTTTCATATCGATAAACAATTTGGAATGATTAAGTTTAAGGTTTTGATGATTTTCTTTGACAAGGAACACTTGTTGAGGGTTTTGAGAGATTTTTGCATCCAACAAGGGGTTGCCTTTTGTTACTCAAAGATCTGATAAGAAGAGGTTAATGGCTGAATGTCATGACAACGCTTGTGAGTTGAGGCTTCATGCTTTGAGGTTGCCTGATGGATACACTTGGGCTATCAAGAAGATGTCTGGTGCACATACTTGTGCTAGGTTGTTTGAGTACAATCCTATGGCTACCATGCACTGGGCAACTGAGAAGATAATGAATGATGTGAAAGCAAACTCGGATATTCCAGGAAAGATGATAAATGAACTTCTCAAGTCGAGGTATGATGTTATGTTAAGGAAAACAAAAACTTATGAAACAAGAGCATTATGTCTTGAGAAGTTGCAAGGAGGTCATGACACTTCATATGGGAAGTTGCCAATTTATTGCGAGGTCTTGAAAAGCACGAATCCTAATTGCATGGCCCATTGCGCTTGGAAAATTAATAACGATGATCCAATTCAAGTACATCTTTATTGCTTTTAAGCCAGTGATTGAGGGTTTTAAAGGTTGTAGAGGACTAATTGGGGTTGATTGTTGTCATTCGAAAGGTAAATATGGTGGAGTTGTCTTATCAACTATAACTATTGATGGAAACAATCAGATCTTTCCGTTGGCATATGGTGTTTTTGAAAACGAATGTAAAGATACATGATCACATTTCTTTCCACATTTAAAGGAAGCTTTGAAGGACGATGTGAGGAAAATCTAACAATTATATTAGATAGACAAAAGGTTTGTTCAATATACTATAATACAGAACTTTTATGTACATATGAATGTTACTAATTTGTTCGTCTTTTTTTTAGGGCATTGAAGCAACATTAGATGGAATTTGGCCTGGTGTGAGTAGGCGCCTTTGTTGTAGACACTTGTGCGCCAATTTCTAGAAACGTTATCTTAGACGACGGATGCACAATTTGTTTTGGGCTTGTTGTGAAGCTTACTCGGAGTTCACCTACAATAAGTCATTGGAGATAATGCAAAAGGAAGCTGATTTTGGTGCTGTTAAGTGGTTACATGAAGCTGGAGAAAAGGAGCAATGAGCTAGACACAAGTTTGACCCAACACTATGTTCAGCCGAAAATACGAGTAATCTCGTCGAATGTTTCAATGCTACTCTAGGAGTAGATCGATGTGGAATGTTTCAATGCTACTCTAGGAGTAGATCGATGTGGCCCGGTGTTGACTCTCCTTGAAGGTTTAAATTAATGTTTATTATTTTCATTCATTCGGTCATATTCAATATGTTAACTTAAATGTGTTTATTGTAGGGATACGAAGAACACTGATGGTTAGAAATGTGAAGAGGCAAGAGGAGGCAGCAAGCTGGCCACTCAATGGTATAACACCAAAGATTGCCAAAATATTGCACGAGAATGTGGTAGAGTTGCGTGATCTTCAGATATCGATATCTTTTTTTAATAGGGATGTATTTTTGGCATAAGTAGGTATTGATATGTTTATGTTTAGGGCTGTATTTTTATGTTTATGGATTCATTTTTGTATGCTGGCTAAATAGTTTTTCCAAGCGTCAAGTACTGAGTGTAAGGTCAAGCACGGACGCTCATACTTGCCCATGAACCTCACCAATCGGACTTGTGCATGTGGAGAATGACAAATTAGCGGGATCCCGTGCAAACATGCAGTTAGAGCAATTCTTGAGATAAGGTCGGGAGTTGCTGTAGAATCATATGTATCAAGTTGGTTCTCTGTGCAAGCATATAAGATGGCTTATTCAGTAAACTTTCATTCCGTGCCTGATGAAAAGCAATGGCCGGATAGTGATCTTCCCAACTTGAAACCACCAACAATGAAAAGAAGTGTAGGTAGGCCACCAAGGAATAGTAGGCGAGAAGATGATGAAAAACAAAAAGGCAAGAGGTCACGCACAATTCACTGTAGTAAGTGCAAGGTATGTACTTAATATTATATCTCACATCGATATCTTTGTATTATATGTCGTTCACAACTTTGTATCATAACATGTTTAATTATGGTATGGTGCAAGACATTTGGACATAATGCCAAGACATGTAAAGGTGGGTTAACTGCGAGGGAGATAAAAGAGCAGCAACTACAAGGGGTTCGATTTGAACAAAGGCAAAGAAAGACTTGTACAAAAAAAAAACGCAGCCACCAATACTCAGTTGGTCTAGTGGGATGTGGTGCTAGACTCCTTAAGTGATTAGTCTGGAGATTCGAGTTCGAATCCTCCTGGCGGCATATATGGAAAAACTGATATTGGGAGGGTTTTCCCCAACAATGGGCCACGACTTCTACCCATCCCGTATGTAGAGCGGCAAAGCCGATCGAGCCAACAAAAATCATTCCTGATGTGATGGGATCAACACCTGGTTCGCTCAGAGCAAACGGAGTAGTTTTTTTTAGCTTTTGTATGGATTTCGTAGGCAAAACTCGTAACCTTTGTTGGTAACTTTATGCAAAATTTGTAACTTTGGTTAGTAACTTATGTTAGTAACTTAGACTATTGGTGCACTTTTCTGTTTAAGGTGACAAAGTCATATAAAGACTCTGTAACTTTTTGTTAGTAAGTTGGAACTTGTCATCACTCATATAGCATGATTATGGTATGGTGCAAGTATAGAAACTTCACATGGCTGTCATTTAAAAATGCCTATAGGTGATGGTCTCCTACTTGGTCTTCTTCTCGGCTCTAAGGGTTTCATTGACCTGAGTTTCTATGGATCCAATTTAACATCCAAGGTCAGCATATAATCAATGATTGAAGCCATCACAACATAACATCATTATAGAGACGATATATGAACAAAAGCAGTTCAATGATGTCATTTGCTATATACCCCAATATAAGCTATTTGCTCAAACAGAGTCGAACCACAAAATTCAGCACAATTTTTTCAGCAATATAGAAAGTTGAAAACTAACCATTTTCAATTTTTCTGAGACTACTTTCACAATGCAAAAACAATAAATTCAACATACATGGTTGTCATTTAACAATTAAACATTACATTTCCAAAAACAATGCCAACAACACCGGGTACAATTACTAGACAATTTGAATTGTAACGACAAGTTCGAGACATCAATTGTTTAGATAAAAACCACATACATTAATTTTTTAGCACAATTACCAAGAGTACCAAATACAAAATGATCGTAACTTTAACGACAACTTGAACATATGTCATGAACTCCTTCATTTGATGCTTGAATTCCTTTAACTCGTCCTCATAGATTGAATAAGCCACATTTGCATCGGTTTGAGAAGTACTTCCTATCCCATTCTCGACTTGACGATGACCTCCCGTATTTGGTGCATTTCCAAACTCGTAAAACGTACAAATATCACAAGAATAATATGGCCTATTTGGATTCCGTTTTGATTGCAAAATCCTTACTGCAATTCTTCTTGGTGGTTGACACCGACAATACTTGTATGAAATCCATTGTGTAGATGAGGCGGTTGAATTACCATAAAACTCCATTCAATCACAACTACAAATCAGAGAAACACACGGACACCATCCAATTTATTTGATCATATTGAGTCGCTAACAATACGAGACCCAACACAAAAAATCGATTGCCAAACGTCTTGCTAGCCCAAATGTTAAGCATAAATTTCCAAAACACAATTTCTTCGTATAATATTCAGAAGTCGTATAGGTTTTCAAGACTTTGTCTCCTAGTTGCTACATTTGTATTACAATATCATTAATGATTTTTTCCCTGGACAAACACAAACAAGCAAAGAAGAGAAAGAAAATCAAATTCATGTTAACTAGGTTAAACCAAGCGGAAGTTGTTGGAGTTAAATTAAAGACCAAATTATCAGAGTCCAAAACGAAAATGACTACCCAAGAAGATGAACAATTTGAAGAATCCGTGTATGAAGACCAAATTAATCAAATCATTAGAATCAATTGAAACCTAATCAATTGAAGACCAAATTAATCAAATCAATGGAATCAATTGAAACCTAAACAATTAAAACCTAATCAAATCATTAGAATCAGTAAGGTAGAGAAAGTATTATCACAATAGATTTAAGCCATTAGAAAGTATTATCACATTAGATTTAATCAATTGAAACCTAATCAAATCATTAGAAAGTATTATCACATTAGATTTAAGCATAATAAAACCTGTTGAGAAGTGGCAAAGGCGGCCAAACTAGTATGTAGCGGTGGTCGGCGCGGCGGACTAGCGGCGTCTCTCGTGGTGGTCCGGCGGCGAATCTTCAACCGTTGCTCACGCCCCACTCATCTCTCTTTCAAGATGGATGTTAGCATGAAACATTGTGATATTTTAGGCACGTTTTCTAAGTGTATTTGATCCATATTGATAGTCATTGATTGAGCATTGATGCATTTGTGAGCTAGTTTGTCTATAATGTCGATATAGAGATCTACACAAGCTTTATGTTGATTATAGGTAATTGAGAGCTATTTCCGAACGGAATTGAGCAAGGATGGAGTTGTTTGAGCATGTCCATGGATTGAGGACATTCATAGGAGCCAAAGGAGTGCCAACTTGAAGAATGCACGAGGCTAAGGAAGAATCACGTTCTTGCCCTAAACCACGCTCTAAAATACGGCCGTACTACATTCCACGTTCAAGTCCACGGCCGTGGAACCATGGTTAGGAAACGTGGTTCATTCCAGTAACTTCTACGGCCGTGGAGAAGATGGTTCAAACCGTGTTGATTTCCACGCTCTAAATTACGGCCGTGGAACCCTTCCACGACCGTGATCTTGGCGATCTTTTTCGCCACACTTTAAGCCACGATCTCCTACGCAATTGGGCCGGGCCGATATTTTATCTTACACTATAAAAGGATGGACGAAGGGAGATTCCGTCACCTCTGCTTAGACTTACGCTTGCGCTTGGATTTGCCCTAATTTCGCATTTGGCGGAAGTTGTGTTGAGAGATTTTGGCGCATCGCCGTTGTGATTTCCGGATTGACGGAAGATCGAAGATTCGGAAGATTATTCGTAAGAAGATTTCGCTTCTTACTTAGGTTTGATTTAGAAGACGGATTGACATCCCGTTCTTCCTTCTTATCTAAGATTGTGATTGTTTGTTTTATTCCGAATCTAGTGACGATTATTGTTCTTGATTGTGACTTTGAGATTGATTTGGAAGTTATTGAAGGTTTTCGGAAGTTTTCATCTTTCAATCTTTTAAACCTTGAATTTGATATCATTATGACTATTGTTGGCTAAAAACCCTTAACAATTCTAAGGTGAAGGGTTGATAGTTGTGGCTTAGATGATGATAGATCGATCGTAAACAGATTGGACTCTGAGAGTTAGAGAGAATCGCCGACGAACCTAATCCACGGTCTGTTCTTGAGCTTCCACGGCCGTGGAACTCAAGAACTACCCGTAATTTTATGTTAACTTACGAACCTGCTTTTACTTTAATCCAAAGTTAAAGATTTGCTTTAACTTAGTCTTGGCTTGCCTTTTCTAGGTGGTAGTGAAGCCTCAACAACCTCTACCTCGATTGTGTGTGTCACAACCTTAATCGGTTAAGTTAGTCTTGATCCTTGGATTACAAGTTTGGGTATTTGACATTAATTCTTACCTTTAGAACCTTTCTATATTGAAGCCTCAACAACCTTTATAGAGAGTGTCTTGTAGGTGAGTCATATAAGGTTTTTGGAACTTCACCGTACGATTACCTTACATTAGCATACCTTTGCATATCTCAACTCTGTCCTTATATCATTAGTATATCTTGAATCGATTGCCACAGCTGGATACTTGGATCTTTAGGATTGTTGTTTTCCCAATACTTGCAAAGCTTCTTACATTTACTCGCTTGATAATCTACAATTGAATTTGTTTCCCCCAAATCCATGTGTTCGATACTCTGGAATTCTTGCTTAACTATATCGATCCGTACACTGCGGGTTCGCTTGCTTGATTTTTAGTTTTATAATTAAAGCTTATTTGCACGCACGCTAAGTGGCGAACAAGTTTTTGGCGCCGTTGCCGGGGAATTGGTTTAGGCCAAATTCGGTTGCCGGTTGTCAAGCTTGGGAGCTTGCTCTCGTTATTTGATATTTCTTTGAGTGCATGTGCAGGTCTAGGAACACCGAGGATCTCTTACCTGTTGATCAAGAGCTTGAGAGGACTTTAAGGCAAAAGCGTAAGGAAAAGAAGATGGCTGAAGAACGTGATTTTCAATCGGAGCTAGCGGAGAAAGAAGCTCAACTCCAATGGAATGAGAAGATTCGCCGAGATGAAATGGATCGTCATCAATCTCAAGTTGACGATCTAAAGGATATGATGTTCCAGATGAGGATAGAACTAAGCAATCTTAAGAATAAGAAGAGCAAGAAATCCTCAAGGAGATCCGTAAGGTCAAATAGAGGCCATTCATCCGCTGAAGATAGCGACTCTTCCATGCCACCATTAGAGGAGATTGATCCAAGGATCAATGCGAATCCATTCGCTCCACGGGTAGCTACGAACCGCCGTGTTCCACCTAGGAACGCTAGGCTGAACCGCGTAGATGAAGAGCCAAGAACTCTTGGCCAAAGGATGGATCCAACGCAGCAACCACGCCGTTTAGGTGTGAACTTTGATGCTGATGATGTACAAGGGTTTAGCTTCAACCCTCAAGTTATTACTCTTGTTCGCCAAAACCAATTTGGCGGGACAAGCGCTGAATCTCCACACCAACACTTGCAAAACTTTGAGTGTATGATGGAGACAATGAGACCGAAAAATGCATCTACCAACAACTATAAGCTCAAGCCTTTCTTCTTCTTCTTGAAGGGGAAAGCATTGTCTTGGTATCAAGCTCTTCCAAGTGGAAAGCTTGAGACATGGGAGGATCTTTCCGCGGAGTTCCTCACTAAGTTCTTTCCGCCATCCAAAACGGCGGAATTTAGAGGTAAGATTAATGCATTTTCCATGAGATCTAACGAAAGTTTGTTTCAATCATGGGAAAGGTTTCAGGATTTGTTATTGGATTGCCCTCATCATGGCATATCCAAGCTTGCATTGCTGGAGATATACTACAAGGGGCTGGATGTGGAGACACAATTCAAGCTCCAATCCCTCTCATGTGGCACATTCATGGACATGAGAGAAGATGACGCTTGGGACTTCATTGAGAAGCAAGCAAGAGTCATAGAGAAGTATTCCCACCGGAAAGTTGAGGGAAATCGTGTGGAGCAAGGAGCAAAGCTCACACATGAAGCTCAAACTCAAATCTTTTCTCTTAACAATGAGATTAAAGAGTTGAAGGAGGCTATCAAGACTAACTTTCCAAAGCAACAAGGAAAGGACATTGGCTACTTGGCCAACAACAACAATGGTGGAGAGAATACCAACCGCAACAACAACAATAATCGGAATAACAACCAGAATAATTGGAATGGCAATAACAACAACCGGAACAACAATTGGAACAACAATAGGGGTTCAAACAACAACAATTGGCGCTCCAATCAACAAAACTCCGGTAACTCTTATCCTTCCAATTCTAATTCACTAACTCCACCTTCCTCTTCCTCTACTCCTTTGAAAAGCCAGGGGCAATCATCCAATGGAGGAAACAATTCGGGGAAGGAGAAGCCCGATCCCATGTTGGAAACGATCTTGGGAAAGCTACAAGGGTTGGAGAACCGCATCATTAAGGTTGATGATCAAATTTCTAAGGTTGATAAAGCCCAAAAGGTTTTAGAAAACCAAATGTTCAGCCATGCGGAGGAAGTTCCTAGGAATCAAGGGAAACTTCCAGGAAAGACGGAGGACAACCCTAAGGGAAGGGTGATGGCAATCACAACTAGGAGCGAAGTGACTACCACCGATCCGCAGCCTAAGTTTGTTGAAGTCCCCGTTGAGAAAGACAAAGAGAAGGGGAAGGAGAAGGAAGATTTCTACGTTCCTCCTCCGGCTTACAAACCTCCCCTACCATTCCCTCAATCTAGAGCGAGAGCGCGCCTAGATAAACAATTTGGTAAGTTTATAGAACTCATGAGCAAGCTGCATATTAATATACCTTTCATTGATGCTATTGTAGGTATGCCGGCTTATGGCAAGTTCTTAAAGGAGATCCTCTCTAACAAGAGAAAGTTAGAGGACTTTGGAGAGGTTAAGATGAGTTCGGATTCTTCGGATCTCATCAAGACTATGAAGGAGAAAATGCCCCCAAAGCTAAAGGATCCGGGGTCGTTTTGCATTCCCATAGGAGTGGGAGATGTCACATATGACGCTTTATGTGACTTAGTAGCAAGTGTGAGCATCATACCACTTGCATTATGTAGGAAGATCGGTTTAGGTGACCCTAAACCGGTGAAGATGACGTTGTACATGGCGGATCGATCCATCACTCGCCCCGTCGGTATTGTAGAAGACGTTCCGGTCAAGCTAGGTAAATTCTTTGTTCCCATTGATTTTGTTGTGCTTGACATTCCTGCAGATAGTCCGGTCCCGATCATACTCGGAAGACCGTTTCTTGCAACTTCCGGCTGCATAGTCGATTGCAAGAATGCTAGACTCGCTTTTGACATAGGAGAGGAGAAGGTAGAGTTTGTTCTTTCCACTCTAGTGAAGGAGCCAATCTTTGATGAGGATATATTCAATATCCAAGATGAAGAGGGGTTGTCTAGAGAGGAGGTAAGTGCTATTCTCTTCAAAGATCCTTTACAAAAGGTCATTACTATGAGTTTAACGAATGTAGGCGAAGAAGAGGAGTGCAATGAGGCAATTGAAGCCTTAGAAGCACAAGAAGAAGTGGGTAAAGTGGAATTCGAGATGCTCCACGATGAGGCAGAAAACGTGAGAATCCACGGCCATACACTATATTCCACGGCCGTGGATTTCTCCAACCAAACCGTGTCCCACTCCAGAGAGTTATACGGTCGTGGAGAAATCAGAGAAACCGTATTTCCCTTTCACGCCCTAAACCACGGCCGTGGAGGACACAGGGAAACCGTGATTCTGGCCGTGGAAGAGGGTAATCGTGCCTCTTCTTCAACTTCTCTTGATTCTTCCCCTACATCTTCTACTTCCTTAGACACTTCTAAGGAAGCATCGGAAGCTCCACAAGAACCATTGGAAGCTCCGAAAGCAATGGAACTAAAGCCACTTCCTACTCATCTAAGGTACGCTTTTCTAGGACCTAATTCTACCTTTCCGGTTATTGTTAATTCCGATCTAAGCATAGATGAACATAATGAGCTCATGGTTTTCCTTAGGAAACATAGAAAAGCTTTAGGATATACTATTGAGGACTTAGTAGGAATCAAACCTTCCCTATGCATGCATAAAATACTAATGGAAGAGGACTTTAGGACTTCAAGACAACCTCAAAGGCGGTTAAATCCGACCATGAAGGAGGTTGTCAAGAAGGAAATACTTAAACTTCTTGATGCAGGTATCATCTATCCTATCTCCGATAGTAAGTGGGTGAGTCCGGTTCAAGTAGTTCCGAAGAAGGGAGGAATGACAGTCATCACCAACAAGAACAACGAACTCATTCCTACCCGAACCGTAACGGGATGGCGGATGTGCATAGACTACCGCAAGCTCAACAATACGACGAGGAAGGATCACTTCCCATTGCCATTCATTGATCAAATGCTTGAAAGGTTAGCACAACATTCACATTTTTGCTATCTTGACGGTTATAGTGGTTTCTTTCAGATTCCGATACACCCGGATGATCAAGAGAAGACAACATTCACGTGCCCATGGGGTACGTTCGCTTATAGGAGAATGCCGTTCGGGCTTTGCAACGCCCCAGCCACCTTTCAAAGGTGCATGATGGCCATCTTCTCCGAATACATTGAGGAAATCATGGAGGTCTTCATGGATGACTTCTCCGTATACGGTTCCTCTTTTCACAATTGTCTTTCTAACCTTGCTCTTGTATTACAAAGGTGTGAAGACACTAACCTAGTTCTCAATTGGGAGAAGTGTCAATTCATGGTTAAGGAAGGAATTGCTTTAGGACACTTACTCTAGTAGAGGGATTGAGGTGGATAAGGCGAAAATAGAGACTATAGAAAAGCTTCCTCCCCCAACTTCGGTGAAAGGGATAAGAAGTTTCCTAGGACATGCTGGATTCTATAGGCGCTTCATTAAGGATTTCTCTAAAATATCAAAACCTCTTACTAATATATTGATGAAGGATGCGGTTTTTGAGTTTTCGCAGGAATGTTTAGATGCGTTCAATATGATCCGGGAGGCTCTAATTTCAGCACCTATTATCCAACCTCCGGATTGGAACCTTCCCTTTGAGGTTATGTGCGATGCTAGTGACGTAGCTATAGGAGCTGTTCTTGGACAACGAAAGGAAGGGCGAACCCATGCCATATACTATGCTAGCAAGACGCTAGATGAAGCGCAGCTCAACTACGCCACTACGGAAAAGGAATTTTTAGCCATTGTTTATGCTATTGACAAGTTTTGCTCTTATCTTGTAGGTGCAAAGGTGATTGTCTACACGGATCATGCTGCGATCCGGTACCTCCTTGCAAAGAAGGATGCGAAGCCAAGGCTAATTAGATGGATTCTTCTCCTACAAGAATTCGATCTTGAGATCCGCGACAAGAAAGGTTCAGAAAATTCTGTTGCGGATCATTTGAGTCGCCTAACACATCTAGAGGACGACCACTTACCTATAGATGACTCCTTCCCGGATGAACACCTACATATCATTGAGGAGTGCATCGATGTGATCTCCAAAGGTAACGAACCATGGTTTGCTGATTTTGTTAACTATTTGGTTTGTCAGGAGATACCGCCCGGATTATCCTACGCACAAAGAAAGAAGTTCTTTAAGGATGTCCGGGAATACTTTTGGAATGAACCTCTCCTTTTTAAGAGAGGTCCGGATGGCATCATTCGGCGATGTGTGCCGGAAGATGAGATGCAAAGTGTCATCCGCCATTGTCACTCACTACCATGTGGAGGACACGCTAGTTCGAACAAGACTAGCGTAAAGGTATTGCAATCTGGATTCTTTTGCCCTACTTTATTTAGAGATGTGCAATCCTTTGTTTCTTGCTGCGATGCTTGTCAAAGAACAGGTAATATCTCTAGGAGGAATGAGATGCCCCTCAACAACATCCAAGAGGTGGAGATTTTCGATGTTTGGGGAGTAGATTTTATGGGACCATTCCCATCCTCTTGTGGAAACCAATACATACTCTTGGCGGTGGATTATGTTTCTAGATGGGTGGAAGCGATTGCCTCTCCCACCAATGATGCCATGGTGGTGGTTAAGTTCTTTAACAAGACCATCTTTCCGCGATTTGGGACACCAAGGACTATCATTAGTGATGGAGGTTCTCACTTCATTGCCCGGCGCTTTGAAGCTCTTCTAGCTAAGTATTGGGTTACTCACAAGATCGCTACCCCTTATCATCCACAAACTAGTGGACAAGTTGAGATCTCAAATCGGGAGATCAAAGGAATTCTAGAGAAGACGGTTTCAAGGACTAGGAAGGATTGGTCCTTGAAGCTTGATGATGCATTGTGGGCGTACCGGATTGCGTACAAGACTCCCATAGGAACCACACCATACAACCTTGTGTATGGGAAGTCTTGTCACTTACCAGTGGAGTTGGAGCACAAGGCGTTTTGGGCCATCAAGTGGCTGAATTTTGGCATGAAGGAAGCGGGAGAGAAGCGTCTCTTAGACCTTAATGAGCTGGAAGAACTCCGCTTGAACGCCTATGAAAACGCCAAGATCTATAAGGAGAGAGCAAAGCGTTGGCATGATAAGCATATCATTCCAAAGGATTTCAAAGAAGGAGATCAAGTTCTCCTCTTCAATTCAAGGCTTCGTCTCTTTCCAGGTAAGCTTAAATCTCGTTGGACCGGACCTTTTGTAATTAAGCGTATTTTCCCCCATGGTGCAGTTGAAGTATGGGGTGAAGTGGGCGGAAGCTTCAAGGTGAACGGTCAACGACTCAAGAAGTATACACCGGAACTCCAAGCTGAAGAGTTCGCGCCTACCGCACTCGAATAAGTGCGAATTTGGTCTAGCTACGGACCTTAAACAAAGCGCTTCTTGGGAGGCAACCCAAGGTATTGCATTTACGTTTTTGTTTTCGATTCATAGTTTAGCTTAGTTTAGACGTTTTTGCATTGTTTTGCCTTCGATTCCTTCCGGTATGTTCGTGTTTTTGGATGTAGGAACGATGGAAAAGGAAAAAGAAAGGGTAATGTTGAAGAAAAGTGACGAAACTTGGACTTTGGAGCTTTACAGAGAGTTCCACGGCCTAAACCACGGTCGTGACAGCTACAATGACCGTAATTTCCAAAAGCCTTTGAAAAATCACCAAAACCACAGTTCCGTACATTTCCACGGCCGTGGAACCCCCCGACAGACCGTGATTTTCAAAATTTTTCCTGTCACTATATAAACCACGTTCTTCACAAAAACACTTCACAAAACCATTTCCACGACCCAATATCGCCGATTCCACGCCCTTCACCTCAAATCTCCGTTCGTTAATCGTTTTCGACGATTCTTCATTCCAAATTGAAGCAAATTCGACCACCAACGAGATCCAAGCAACGAATCAAGCGGCAAATCACCAAGGAACACACAATTCGGATTTTAAAATCCGAAACCTAGGTTTTTTCCCCTCTTCTTGATCTTTGTCAATTTGGGTTCGTTTTTGCTAGAAATTATAGGAGAACTGCTTGAAACTGGAAGGAATTAGACTAGGGCTGCCTGATTGCTGAATTTGAGTGTTGTTCGTTGAATTTTGAGAAAAGTCGAGACGAATCACGGTCTCTGACAGTTCCACGGCCGTGGAAATACCAAGAACAGGCCGTAATTTCGAACAGTGATGGACTTCGTGAGGAGAGTTTCTGGGAGAATAAAGGAGAAGAAGAATGAGCAGAACAAAAAGAGGAAGGGTAACCCCTCTTCCTCTTCATCCTCTAGAGCACCACCACCTTCCTCCCCTTCACCTCCATCCTCACCTTCATCACCCGCACCTCCTAGCCCTAGAGTACCGACCATTCATGAGGATCACCTCGATGCACTCGAGAGGATCCAAGAAAGGGCTGTGATTGGACCTAGGTACCTATTGTTAGAGGATCTAGCTCCTCTTAACATCATAGAGGACCTTACTTGGCTCTTGGACAGAGCCGGACTAGTTGTCTTCTCGGCTATCCGAGAAGACGCCTACGAGGAGATTACGAGAGAGGTTGTGACGTCTTTCGAGCACAGCCACGTAGATAGGACCGTCTCTTTCCGTCTTATGGAAAGAAAGTATGATTTTACCATCCGTGAGTTTGGAGCCTTCTTTGGGTTCCATGAGACCTTCAACGGTCGTTTTCCTAGTGGCGTTTACACCAAAGATTTTTGGGAGGAGGTTGCCATGGTTTACGCCAGCGAGGACCGCTGGCAACCAGCTGACACCAAGGCTAAGTTGATGTATCACTTAGCCTTGAAGATTGCTCACCGTGTTCTTTCGGAGTGTCTCTTCCCTAGGACGGAGACACCTCAAAAGATCAAGACGGATGAGCTATTTCTGTTATATTTTATGCTGTATGGGCGCCGAGCTGACTGCGCCACCCTCTTAGCTGCTACGATGAGCAAGATTAAGAACAAGAGGAAGGGCAACATTGGATACGGTGGGATAGTTACCCATCTTGCTAGGGTGTTGGGGGTTGATTTTTCTGCATGTACACGCATACCAGCCGTACCCCTAGGACTCCAAGACTTCATGACTAGAGGCCTTATCTTCCCTACCCATAGAGGTCCGCCTTACGCAACTATGCCTTGGGAGAGCAGGACAGGGAGGGGTATTGAGTGGCTACAGGAGTATTCCATTATGGCGGGATGCCATAATTGGAAGGAGACGTTCGCTGCTATGCATGCGAACAGGATTGCAGCTCCTCCGTATGTCCCACCACCGCCAGTAGTTGAGGAGGAGGAGATGAGGGATCAGTATGAGGGAGGAGGAGGAGCAGAGCAGGAGTTTGACACGTTTCCGGATCAGCCGGACATTGCTTCTGATGTGCCCAGACGTTCTCCACGTCCCGCCAGAGCTTTAGGATCGTCTTCTCGCCGCGCCAGCGTGAGTGAGAGACCTACGTGGATGGATACACCTCCGGGATGGTATGAGCAGATGCCAGATTGGGCTACTAGCCTTTCTGACAGAGTAGGATCATTGGAGATTCGAGCCGATGCTAGAGATGGACGCATGGACGACCTCGATCACATGATGAGAGACGTCTATCGCCAGCAGTTTGAGCGGCACTACGACTCCAGCTTCTCTCCATTCCCGCCTCCACCAGCACCGCAATGACGATGATGATGACCGTTAGCTTTAGCCGCTCCACCGCCATTTTGTGAGTCTTTTTCTTTCTTTTCTTTTCTTTCTTTTATTTGAACATTAGGGACAATGTTTGTTCCAAGTATGGGGTGGGGTGTGACTAAAAGTTGTAATAACTCTTACTCACTATGTTTGCTTCTATCGAGACTATCTTGCATGTTCATTATATTGTTGCACGTTTCATTATTGCATTGCATGAAAAAGAGTTTGAAAAACCCATAAAAATTGAAAAAAAAAATTTGAAAATTTTGTGCTTCTAAGGAATTGAGATGATTTCTATGATAATCGCTACTTGTGAATTGAGTTTGATGACAATTGCATGCTTAAACGATTAGTGAATTGAAAAGAAATTGAATGTATTGATTATACCTCCTTTGCAAATTTCATAATGTGATGAATGTTACCTAAATCATGTTGAGGAATTGAAGTTAAAATCACACTATAAGTTCTTATGCTCCTTGTTGAGATGATTAAGGCAATTCGATTTTTCTTTCTTCTTTCTTTGATCATTTAGCCCCTCATTGAAATTATGGCCTCCTTTACCTATCCGGGAATTTGGAGGAGTTGATTGAAATTGGCATGTTTGATGTGGGAGGGCCTTGAGAGAAATTATTTGCAATCAAAAGAATAGAAAGAAATTGTAGGTTTGGGGAAGTCAATCATGACGATGAGTAACTCGGCACCATTCACATAGCCGGGTGTTTGTGTCTTGCCAAAGTCGGATTGAGCGATATTCCTAGCGGATTATGGTATGTGCGCTAAGGGTTTGAGGCATCTCATAAAAATTTGGGAAACGCCAATCTCCTAGGCTTCGGTTTTTGTGCACCTCTATCCATAACTCCAAAAGTAAAGTCGAAAAATGAAAGGAAGAGAGCGAAGCTCTAAGTTGAAAGTGTTGCGGAAACCGCAAGAGAAAAGAAAAGAGTAGTTGTCCACTTTCCCGGATTCATGCACCACATTTCCTAAAAGTTTCCTTCCCTTTTCACATTCTAGACCTTTTTTGAAAGTCCTTAAGATCAAAAGAATGTTATATGACTTGGTGATCTAAATTGAAGTTTCTTATGATTGATTTTGATAATGTTTGAAGGTTATGATGTTTGTATGGAAGTTTGATTGATTCATGATTTTTCTTTGCTCTTTACTCTTTGATTAAGTGTATAAAAGTCTTATAAACGAATGAAGCAAGATTTGAGAATGATCTTTTGTTTAGAAGGCACATTCATCCAAAAGAAGTATTGCTTTGAGAAGGTACACATATTTCATCCTAACTCTTGTTTTAAAAGCTTTTTGAAAGACCTTGCTTAGGGACAAGCAAGTGGCAAGTATGGGGTTATATGTTAGCATGAAATATTGTGATATTTTAGGCACGTTTTCTAAGTGTATTTGATCCATATTGATAGTCATTGATTGAGCATTGATGCATTTGTGAGCTAGTTTGTCTATAATGTCGATATAGAGATCTACACAAGCTTTATGTTGATTATAGGTAATTGAGAGCTATTTCCGAACGGAATTGAGCAAGGATGGAGTTGTTTGAGCATGTCCATGGATTGAGGACATTCATAGGAGCCAAAGGAGTGCCAACTTGAAGAATGCACGAGGCTAAGGAAGAATCACGTTCTTGCCCTAATCCACGCTCTAAAATACGGCCGTACTACATTCCACGTTCAAGTCCACGGCCGTGGAACCATGGTTAGGAAACGTGGTTCATTCCAGTAACTTCTACGGCCGTGGAGAAGATGGTTCAAACCGTGTTGATTTCCACGCTCTAAATTACGGCCGTGGAACCCTTCCACGACCGTGATCTTGGCGATCTTTTTCGCCACACTTTAAGCCACGATCTCCTACGCAATTGGGCCGGGCCGATATTTTATCTTACACTATAAAAGGACGGACGAAGGGAGATTCCGTCACCTCTGCTTAGACTTACGCTTGCGCTTGGATTTGCCCTAATTTCGCATTTGGCGGAAGTTGTGTTGAGAGATTTTGGCGCATCGCCGTTGTGATTTCCGGATTGACGGAAGATCGAAGATTCGGAAGATTGTTCATAAGAAGATTTCGCTTCTTACTTAGGTTTGATTTAGAAGACGGATTGACATCCCGTTCTTCCTTCTTATCTAAGATTGTGATTGTTTGTTTTATTCCGAATCTAGTGACGATTATTGTTCTTGATTGTGACTTTGAGATTGATTTGGAAGTTATTGAAGGTTTTCGGAAGTTTTCATCTTTCAATCTTTTAAACCTTGAATTTGATATCATTATGACTATTGTTGGCTAAAAACCCTTAACAATTCTAAGGTGAAGGGTTGATAGTTGTGGCTTAGATGATGATAGATCGATCGTAAACAGATTGGACTCTGAGAGTTAGAGAGAATCGCCGACGAACCTAATCCACGGTCTGTTCTTGAGCTTCCACGGCCGTGGAACTCAAGAACTACCCGTAATTTTATGTTAACTTACGAACCTGCTTTTACTTTAATCCAAAGTTAAAGATTTGCTTTAACTTAGTCTTGGCTTGCCTTTTCTAGGTGGTAGTGAAGCCTCAACAACCTCTACCTCGATTGTGTGTGTCACAACCTTAATCGGTTAAGTTAGTCTTGATCCTTGGATTACAAGTTTGGGTATTTGACATTAATTCTTACCTTTAGAACCTTTCTATATTGAAGCCTCAACAACCTTTATAGAGAGTGTCTTGTAGGTGAGTCATATAAGGTTTTTGGAACTTCACCGTACGATTACCTTACATTAGCATACCTTTGCATATCTCAACTCTGTCCTTATATCATTAGTATATCTTGAATCGATTGCCACAGCTGGATACTTGGATCTTTAGGATTGTTGTTTTCCCAATACTTGCAAAGCTTCTTACATTTACTCGCTTGATAATCTACAATTGAATTTGTTCCCCCCAAATCCCTGTGTTCGATACTCTGGAATTCTTGCTTAACTATATCGATCCGTACACTGCGGGTTCGCTTGCTTGATTTCTAGTTTTATAATTAAAGCTTATTTGCACGCACGCTAAGTGGCGAACAATGGAGAAATGGTAAAAATGGAGATAGATCTAGGTTTATCGCGTGATATATCTAACAATCTCTTCTTTATTTATCATGAAACGCACTAAGCAACTCCAACAAATCCTTGTCTGTCTCTAATTTAGGACTTTTATACTTGTATAAATACCACAAAATTGGATTTTCAGGAAGATTAAGACCCCTTTTTGCAGCCCCTTGTAACAAATCCATAAACATATCGAGCATACTACACATATACGGATCATCTATCTCTGCATCGAGGTAGTCGACAGAATTGTGCCGCAACCTTAACACATTTTTGTCTCCCATATCACAAACCAATACAACTATATGAAAACAAAAAAAGTGAAATAATAATTAAAACAACAACAATATAATTACACCAATTGCAAAACCGAATTGGGCCCAAATTTCTATGGTGCGCATGAAATCAATGTAGTGTAATATACATATGCCTATGGGAAATTCTGTAGAAACAAGTTTGTACTTTGATTCAATAGAAACAAATCTTAATGAATCTAAATTGAATCTATATCAAATTGAAACCGAATAAATTGAAACCTAAATCAAGAACCCCTAAATTAAATAATTAGGTTAACCATAATAAAACCTGTTGATAAGAGGCAAAGGCGGTCAGACTAGTATGCAGCGGTGGTCGGCGCGGCGGACTAGCGGCGTCTCTCGTGGTGCTCCGGCGGCGAATCTTCAACCGTTGCTCACGCCCTACTCATCTCTCTTTCAAGATGGAGAAACGGTAAAAATAGACTAGGTTTATCGCGTGATATATCTATCAATCTCTTCTTTTATTATTTATTTATTTTTTTAAAAATTAACAGAAGCTTTAACGGAAGTTTAGAAAGTGGGTACGGAGCGGAATTTTAAAAAAACTCAAGGGTAATTTCCGGAAAATGAAAAACCCATGGTTACCACCCGGAAAAGTGCAAAACACAGGGGCACCATCCGGAATTTCCCAAGATTAATTGTAACAGTTCTCTAGTGCAAGATGTATCAACTAGGTGGAACTGCACTTATTTGATGTTGAGTAGTGCATTGAAGTATAAGGTTGTTATTTTTTGGATAAATATTTCAGATGTTGATGGAGTTAGCTGTACTCTTGATGATGAAGAATGAAGTAAGATAGAGTCACTTGTTGTATTCTTAAAAGAGTTTTATGATTTAACAACCCGAGTTTGTGGATCCTTGTATGTCATAAGCAACTATATGATCTTTCATGTTTCCACCACTTATAAAGTGCTAGATAGTATGCTCTCTAACTCGGACTTTGCTTTGAAAACATGGCAAGAGCAATGAAAGATAAGTGTGAAAAGTATTGGGATTCACTTGAGGCTATGAATATGCTGATGTTTCTACCTACAGTTTTGATCCTTTCTAAAAGTTTCGTGGAGTGCAACTTGTTCTTAAAAGCATTTATGGGAGAGAAACTTGTGTTGAATACTTTGTTAAGAAAGTTAGAGAAGTGTGTTATGAGTTGTTTGAGGAGTATGAAATTCGTTGTTCTCAAGTGGAAGATCAAGCTTTTGGGTCACATTCAAGTGCAACATGTGTTGATGATGATAGTTCAAGGTGGTTAGAAGATATAAATGAGGAAGTGACAAGAGGGATGTGACGCCCCAATTTTAGGCGCGTTTGCGATATTTATTTTTGCGGCTTTTATCGATGTTTTAATAGCTTATATATTTTATTTAAAGTATTTTATGACGCAAAATATCTTTCCGGAGTATATTATCATTTTGGATACGTTCGCGTATATCCATATTTTTATTTTCGGAAAAAGTCAGGAAGTTTTTCGACTCGAAAATCCCGTTTCGAACGCTTTTGGATCGAATTCACTCTTAATCCCTTTTTCTTCTTTTCTTTTCTTTCTTTTACTTTTCTTTTTTCTAAATCTCCTTCAGCCGATGAGCTGCCCCGCCCTAGCCGTCTGACCTATGCTACTTGCTACCCGACCCCTCGACCACCACAGTAGCTCAGTGCCTCCACCTCTCACCCTTTTCTCGTTTCATCTGCTCACCAGATCTCCCTCATCATTCACAGCTCCCGCACATCCCTCCTCTGTTCTTTCAACCCTTCCCGCTCTCCTCCCCAACCTCCCAGTAACTCTTCATCTCTCTCGACCTCCTTTTCGGTCGTTGGCCATATCAGCCCTGCTTGTCTCGCTAGAGAAGCATCCACCACAGTCGCCTCGCCCCTCTTTGTTTTCCCCTTCATCTCGAACAGTTGCAACGGGTTGTCGGGTCTTCGGTGCACCGCATCACCTGGGAAACAGCAGCCCAGGAACCACACTCCATCTTCCTCCCTCTATGTTCTCCTCTGCCTCCGAGGGGCAGCCTCTACCGCCAAGGAGAGAGGCCGCTTGTGCTCCCTTGCCTCAACCAGAGAGGTCCTCGCTATCTGATAGCATGTATTATAGTCTATATTTTGGGATTGGTTTAGACGTTTTATCCTTATAAATCTGCATGTATGGATGTATATTATGTGATTATATTGTTGTTTTGTCTACCTTTGCGGGAATCGAGGTCTACACCTAGTTTCGTTGTAAATGTGGGGAAAATGGCACGTTTTGGACCGAAATGGAGCTAAGGAAGGTAAGGAGTCATTGGAGCTACATTTTGGAGCTTTGAGAAGACCTCAGAAAGCATGGAAATGGAATGGAGATTTAATTTTGGACCAGTTTCGAGAGATTCACATTCAGATGACATTCACCTCGGTCAGCTACAGTACCACCTCGACCGAGGTGATCTTGCGGAGCGTCCCGATCGAGGCGAACACCCTGCCGCCGGCGAGATCTATATTTTTGGTTGAGATCTTCTATTTTTGAAAGGAGGATATCTTATATTTTTTGTTGGATTTCTGGAAGGAAGATATTATATTTGGTTGATTTATTTTGAGAGATATGGATATATTTTATAGGAAATTATCTTTTTAAGATATTTTATCTTTGGAAGATAATTCTCTTATATAAAGGGTTGGATTTTCTACAACTCAACCATCTTCAGATCATCATATGCTTGGAGCATTCTAGATTTTCTGGAGTTTTGAAGGAAGTTTGAAGATTGAAGTTCAAGGAAGGAAGGAATCATAGTTGGAGTTGGCTTTTGAAGGAGTTTGTAAGACTTTCTTAGATTGTTTTTGGTTTGTTGTCTTTTCTGATTTGTGACTTGAGGAACGCTGATTGTTGCTTGTTTGATTCAGTTATTGAGACCTTTTTCTTAAGGTTTTCTTGTTTGAATATTGATTCCTTTTCCATATATTTGATTATTGTTATCATGATGATTGTTGGCTAAGTTTCTTATGCGATTCTAGGGTGATTGGTTGAAAGTTGTGGGAAAGACGATGATAGAATGATCTTAATCCCAGCAGGACCCTGAAAGCTCGAGTTTTACCTTAACCGTAGAACACCTCGGTCAGTTATTGAACAATTCGTCCGGGATGGAATGTAACTGAACGAGGTGAACCTTCTCCTGATCCTTATATGAGTTAAGAGTTTAAGTTTGTCAAATCCTATCCTTATTACACCTTTCCTGGTTCAATGCAAGCCTAGGATGAGACTTACCCGGTAATTCCTTTGTTTGTATACCTAAGATCATGAGTGTAGGTAATAAAGGTTTATCCTTTATTGGGGTTTGAGTGTGCCTTCATTCCATCCTTGTGAGTTAGCCTGATCCTTATCCCGTTATCGTTAGTGCTTCCCTGGAAGGAGGAAGCATAAATCCACCTCAGAAAGCACCCCCAGTTGTGGAGCTTAAACCACTTCCTAGTCACTTGAGGTATGTTTTCCATGGTCCGGATTCTATTTATCCCGTTATCGTTAGTGCTTCCCTTTCTGAAACTGAATTATCTAAACATATGCATGTTCTGAGGAAACATCGAAAGGCTTTGGGTTATACTATTGATGATCTTGTTGGTATTAAGCCTTCTTTTTGCATGCATAAGATACTGATGGAAAACGATCATAAGACTTCACGGGAACCTCAAAGACGGTTAAATCCAATCATGAAAGAGGTTGTGAAGAAGGAGATTCTTAAGTTGTTGGATGCAGGTATCATATTTCCCATAGAAGATAGCAAGTGGGTGAGCCCGGTGCATGTAGTTCCAAAGAAAGGAGGGATGACCGTTGTGACAAATAAGAACAACGAGTTGATTCTAACTAGGACCGTTACGGGCTGGAGGATGTGCATCGATTATATGAAGCTGAACATGGACACTCGGAAGGACCATTTCCCGCTTCCCTTCATCGACCAAATGCTTGAACGGTTAGCTCAACACTCCCATTTTTGCTATCTAGATGCTTATAGTGGTTTCTTTCAGATTCCTATTCATCCGGATGATCAAGAGAGGACCACTTTCACTTGTCCATGCGGGACATTCGCTTATAGGAGGATGTCATTTGGATTGTGTAACGCACCTGCTACATTCCAGTGTTGTATGATGTCTATCTTTTCCGAGTACATTGAGGAGATCATGGAGGTATTCATGGATGACTTTTCGGTATATGGTTCCTCTTTTGATGATTGTTTATCTAACCTTTCTCTAGTGCTACAACGTTGTGAAGACACTAATCTTGTTCTGAATTGGGAGAAGTGTCACTTCATGGTTAGTGAAGGAATTGTTCTAGGACACCTCGTTTCCCACCGAGGTATTGAGGTCGATCGAGCTAAGATTGAGACTATTGAGAAACTTACTCCCCCTTGTTCTATTAAGGGAGTGCGGAGTTTTCTCGGGCATGCAGTTTTCTACAAGAGGTTCATCAATGATTTCTCAAAAATCTCTAAACCGCTCACTAATCTTTTGAATAAGGATGTTGTTTTTGAGTTTTCGCAAGAATGCCTTGATGCTTTCTACAGGATAAAGGAAGCGTTGATCACTACTCCCATCATATAACCTCCCGATTGGACCTTGCCCTTTGAGATCATGTGTGATGCTAGTGATGTGGCCGTAGGAGCGGTACTTGGACAAAAGAAGGATGGCCGGACCAACGCCATTTACTATGCTAGCAAGACGCTAGATGAAGCTCAAATGAACTACGCCACCACCGAAAAGGAGCTCTTGGCGGTTGTATATGCTTTTGAAAAGTTTCGCTCTTACTTAGTGGGAGCGAAGGTTATTGTTTGCACCGACCATGCAACCATTCGTTACTTGCTTGCTAAGAAGGATGCAAAGTCGCGCCTCATTCGTTGGATTCTCTTGCTTCAAGAGTTTAACCCAGAGATTCGCGATAAGAAGGGATCCGAGAATTCTGTTGCGGATCAACTCAGCCGGCTACCTCCCTCCTCGCTCGAGAAAGATGACCTACCCATAGATGATTCATTTCCCGATGAGCACTTGCATTTGTTGGAACGTTGGATAGAGCCCTTTGTTTCACCTCATGATAAAGGTGAAGTATTGGGTGAGGGCACCTTCCGGTATGTTTGAGGATGACGTACGGTCCAGCTAGCGACCTTAAGTCAAGCACTTCTTGGGAGGCAACCCAAGGTATTTCTTTCTTTTCCCTTTTCTAGCTTAGTTTTAGATAGTTTGCTTTGCTTTGTTTTTGGCGTCCTCTAGACAGAAACCAGGTACTCTCTAAGGAAGGATTACAACTCAGGAGCTACACTGGAAGGACAGAAGTTCGAGAAATTGAGAAGACGGAGTCTGACAGAGCCACATCTCGGTTGTTGTCGCAGCACCTCGACCGAGATGTTCTTAGGGCAACCGAGGCGACTAGGACTGACATCCAGTCAGACACCTCGGTCCGGTCAGGACCACCTCGACCGAGGTGAAATCAAATTCAGCGAGGGGTATAAAAGGCGAAGACGGTTTTTCTCTCTCCTCATTTTTCCCTCCCACGGCGAACCTCGACCGTGGCGTGCCCTACTCCTCAAATATTCAAATCTTGCTCGTTTTCCACGATTTTTGGCTCGATTACACCGGAGAAAGCGAGAGGATCAATTTCCAAACATCAAACAATAAGGAAAACGCTCCAATTTTGTAGAATCTGTGTATATCGTTCAAAAACCCTAACTCTTCTTCTTCTACCGATTTAGCACAGATCTGGCTTTGGTTGCCACTCTCTCTTGTTGAAAAAGATATAAGTACCCCTTAGGAAGCAATTGGTAGTGATTTGGGGGAAAATAACTTACAAATTTGAGAGTTGCGAACGAACAACCCTTCGCCTCGGTCCAGTAGGATGTGTCTCGGCCGAGGTGTTCTTCAGGCAACCGAGGTGACCTGTCAGAAATAATGAGTAGTAGATCTGATCGCCAGCTGGTCTTGAGAGACAAACCTAGTAGTTCCTCTCCTTCTTCTGCATCTCAGCGTGCGATTCCGGTGATCCATGAGCGACACCAGGCTGACTTTGACCGTATTTGCGGGCGTCCTATCGTTGCCCCGTGTTTTCTGGACATTCCTGCCTTCGAGTGCCTCCACGTGGCGGAGGACTTGAGGAATATGATCTCCATGGTAGGACTGGAGGATTTCATGGAGGTTAGAGCGCCGGCTTACTTAGAGCCGACTATGGAGTTTGTCAGTTCCATCACTTACGTGTCGGAGCAGAGCAGTATCAAATACCGGTTGCTGAACCGGAACTATATCGTCCCTATGGACCAGTTTAGGGAGATCTTTGGCTTCCCTACCCCGACAGTTACTGATTTAGTGATTTTCCTTCCCGAGCTGTAGCTCGAGATTTTTGGGGTGAGATAGCCCACGTGGTTGAGCATAGTGATAGGTGGAGACCCGGAGATTCCCGGGAGCGCATCATATTGCATTTGGCCTTCCGCGTTGCTCATAGGATATTCAGCGAGACTCTTCTGGCGCGTACCGAGACACCCCAGAAGGTCCGACAAGGGGAGTTTCTGAGTATGTTTTGCATGGTGACAAGGCGAGTTCCTGATTTTGTTGGGATGTTAGCGGATGACTTGCACAAGATCAACGGCAAGTCTAAGGGAGATATCTGTTGTGGAGGCTTGGTGACCCACATTGCTACTGCCATGGGTCTAGATATGTCTACGTGTACATTTGTTGCGGTTGCGAAGCCGCTGGGATTACAGGAGATGATCACGAGGCATATTCTCATTCCTCGTGGTCTTAGCACGCCTTACGTTGCCATGCCATGGGAGACGACACCTCCATAGGGCATTTTATGGTCATCTCAGTTCTTTGTATTCGACCGCCAGTACTGGTCCGCTGCCTGGTTTCCTTACATGCAGGATGCCAGAGACGCTGGTGATAATGATGATGACGATGATGAGGGAGGAGCTGCCATGGAGACCGGTACTGATACCGGCGGTCCTAGTGTACCAGTTGTCGACCTTGATGACGAGGCGACAGAGGAGGAGACAGCACCACCACCACCACCACCTCAGCGTAGATCCCGCCGCAGGTTCAAAGATCCCGAGGCACACCATAGGAATGATGACCTCACTGATGAGATGATCGATGCATACGCAGCCCTGACAGTTGACATGACCGAGTGCTTTGCTGACCAACGCCGCGAGATTGAGGGTTGGACGCATCAGATGTTGGAGAGCCAGCATTATCAGCGTCGGATGATGGAGATCCAGCACCAGCAGATCATGGGCTATCCATTTGACCCATCCCAGCATCCTTACATTCCACATCCACCACCCCTAGCTGACGAGGATTGAGCTTTATGGATTTCTTATTTATTTATTATGTAGTTCAGCTAGGTTTGGTGAGTTTTCTGTTTTTTAGACTTATATTTGACCCATTGAGACAATGTGTCCCAAGTATGGGGTATTTGGATGTATTTACTTGACTTATGTGTGTATGTTTGTATGACTCTTGGATATTTATGGTTTTATTCTGCTTTACTTGGCTTTATGTGTTTATCTGCCATTACATGCATACATACAGGTTTGAAAAAAAAAATTTTATGACCTCGACCGGGATGTTCTTGACTGGACGAGGTAGACACCTCGGATGACATCAGAACACCTTGACCGAGGTGGCTTAACTGAGAGATTTTTCGAAAACGATTTTGTGCTTCTTCTCTGGATATGACCTCTATGATGATATTGTTTGCAGATTGGTTTTGAAATCTTTATATGCTCGAAAGGTTTTATAATATGTTTAAGTTGCAAAATGCTTTGTTTGAAGTTTTAGCATGTTTAATACTTTGTTTTTATCAAAATTATGTTGGATTTGAAGGTTGACACCACATGATGAGTTCTCTCACATTCTTCCTGGGATGATTAAGGTAATTTATTCTCTTCTCTTCTTCTTCTTGACCATGCTTAGCCCCTCATATACATATTTGTCTCCCTTTACCTATCCGGGAATTTGGAAGCAAACAAAGAAAAGCAAGTGAAAGTGAAGTTGAGATGTTGGCTGAAAGTGTTAGAAAGAAACAATTAGGTTTGGGGAAGTCAATCATGATGATGAGTAACTCGGCACCATTCACATAGTCGGATGTTTGTGTCTTGGCAAAGTCGGATTGAGCGATATTCCTAACGGATTATGGTATGTGCATCAAGGGTTTGAGGCATCTCGAAATTGAGAAACGCCAATATCCTAGGCTTCGGTTATTGTGCACCGATGTCCATAACTCCAAAAGTAAAGTCGAAAAATTATGTGCAAAAGTCTAGAGCAAAGCTCTAAGTTGGAGGAAGTTCATATGGTAAAAAGAAAAGAGTTTGTGTTGTCCTTCTTCTCGAAAAATTGATGATTGTTGATCTCCTAGGCTTCGGTTATTGTGCACCTCTGTCCAAGCATCCCAAAAAGTAAAGTAAAAATAAGCAAAGCTTATTGGTGGAGGATGTTGAGATTCAAAGAAAGTGAAGAAAGATCCTTTTCCCGGATTCTAGCACCACATTTTCTATATACATCCCACTCTGACACGTTTCTTGACCTCTTTTGGAAGCCCTTGAGACCTCGAGCTTGTTGATTGACTTGGTGGTTTAAACAGGATTATACATGATTAATTTCGATAAATATGATTTATTATGCATTCTATAATTTTATGCAAAGATGAACAACTTTTTTATATTTATAAAATGTTTTGATCATGTCTTGATTTTATTTGTCATGAAGCATTCTCTTAGAGTGATCCATGAGTGGAGCACACCACCAAAAGGTTTTGAAATGTTTTTCATTGATCTTTCTGACTTATAATTCATTATATCTTGTATCTAAGAGTTGGAACTTGCTTGGGGACAAGCAAGGGACAAGTATG
Organism: Fagopyrum esculentum; assembly: GCA_033239045.1. Classification (NCBI taxonomy): domain Eukaryota; kingdom Viridiplantae; phylum Streptophyta; class Magnoliopsida; order Caryophyllales; family Polygonaceae; genus Fagopyrum; species Fagopyrum esculentum. The sequence goes on along the minus strand of BSUD01000002.1, from coordinate 140,182,702 downwards.
GGGTATTTTGATAGCATGTATTATAGTCTATATTTTGGGATTGGTTTAGACGTTTTATCCTCATAAATCTGCATGTATGGATGTATATTATGTGATTATATTGTTGTTTTGTCTACCTTTGCGGGAATCGAGGTCTAGACCTAGTTTCGTTGTAATTGTAGGGAAAATGGCACGTTTTGGACCGAAATGGAGCTAAGGAAGGTAAGGAGTCATTGGAGCTACATTCTGGAGCTTTGAGAAGACCTCAAGAAGCATGGAAATAAAATGGAGATTTGATTTTGGACCAGATTCGAGAGATTCACATTCAGCTGACATTCACCTCGGTCAGCTATAGTACCACCTCGACCGAGGTGATCTTGAGGAGCGTCCCGACCGAGGCGAACACCCTACCGCCGGTGAGATCTATATTTTTGGCTGAGATCTTCTATTTTTGGAAGGAGGATATCTTATATTTTTAGCAGGATTTCTGGAAGGAATATATTATATTTGGCTGATTTATTTTGAGAGATATGGATATATTTTATAGGAATTATCTTTTTAAGATATTTTATCTTTGGAAGATAATTCTGCTATATAAAGGGTTGGATTTTCTACAATTTAGCCATCTTCGGATCATCATATGCTTGGAGCATTCTAGATTTTCTGGAGTCTTGAAGGAAGTTTGAAGGAAGTTTGAAGATTGAAGTTCAAGGAAGGAAGGAATCATAGTTTGAGTTGGCTTTTGAAGGAGTTTGTAAGACTTTCTTAGATTGCTTTTGGTTTGTTGTCTTTTCTGATTTGTGACTTGAGGAACGTTGATTGTTGCTTGTTTGATTCAGTTATTGAGACCTTTTTCTTAAGGTTATCTTATTTGAATATTGATTCCTTTTCCATATATTTGATTATTGTTATCATGATGATTGTTGGCTAAGTTTCTTGTGCGATTCTAGGGTGATTGGCTGAAAGTTGTGGGAAAGACGATGATAGAATGATCTTAATCCCAGCAGGACCCTGAAAGCTCGAGTTTTACCTTAACCGTAGAACACCTCGGTCAGTTATTAAACATCTCGTCCGGGATGGAATGTAACTGAACGAGGTGAACCTTTTCCTGATCCTTATCTGAGTTAAGAGTTTAAGTTTGCCAAATCCTATCCTTATTACACCTTTCCTGGTTCAATGCAAGCCTAGGATGAGACTTACCCGGTAATTCCTTTGTTTGTATACCTAAGATCATGAGTGTAGGTAATAAAGGTTTATCCTTTATTGGGGTTTGAGTGTGCCTTCATCCCATCCTTGTGAGTTAGCCTGAGACTTACCCGGTAAAGGTTGATTATATTCCCTTGGGTGGTGTGTTGATTTGAGATTATAGTTCCTTTCCTTAGTACCTTGAGACTTACTTGGTAATAGGAGCTTTGGTTTGGGATAGTGAGTAGTGAGACTTACCCGGTGATCTATTTCCACCTTAGAAACACCTTCCCTTTGCAAACCTCAGCTTTGACCGCGTTATCCTTTGAGATCTTGAGTCGGAACCACAACTAGATGCTTTAATCCCTAGAATCCGCATTTCCCCTTACTTGACTTTATATCATCTTTGATTGCTTTAATTTGTAGTCATTAGCATATTTGACAACTTGATTTCCGTGCTTTGTTTCACCATAGTCCTTGTGTTCAACCCTAGGAATTCTTGCTTTCATTACAATTGATTCGTACACTACGGGTTCGCATATTGTTCAAGCATACTTCTTGGGTTATAAATTTTAAAGCTTGCACACACCTTTTGGAACGAACACTGTCGGAGCCCTATGCAACCAACACTTCCCTGCAACCGCTTATTCTCTACAACCGCCGGACTGAGGGAGTCGATTCCTTCCACACACACCGGAGTCACGCCTACCCTGCCGGAGCTCCCACAGCCGCTGTCTCCGTCTTCCCTGCCAGGTCGGGCCATTGGAGCACCGCCAGTACCCCACCAGCAGCCGCCGCCCTTACCTTTCCTCTGTGTGTTGCAGCAAGTTGAAGAAAACCCTTTTGGGTTATTTGCAAACGGGCCCCTCTGAATCTAGTGTAATAACACTAATGTACCCATATTTATGTATTGCAGTTTTGACCCACAGTTTTGGAAGTTTGCATTTATGCCCTCTGTAGAAAATTAATTACATATATTGACCCGGTTTTAAAAATTATCAATTATGCCCTTGTTGGATTAATTTTGGATTATGACCCTAAAGATTTTAATTGTGGTTTATGACCAAGTTCCTATGTTCGTATAATTTGCCCGGAAAATGTATTGCAGGTTTTTAACGTTGGTTTTTGAAAAGGAGTTTTACCTCAAATTAACATATCGTATATATTACTATCAAATTTAGCGTATGAGGTAAATTTGTTTAGCTTTTTTTTTAGGTTCGGAAGCGCCCCGATAAAGGCCATCGAATCCAAACTCGACATCCGTAGATCGTCTTCCGCCTTCGACCTTGTGTGAGTACCTTCTTCCTCGATCTAGTTATGATTAGTAGTATATGTTAGGTTAGATCTAGCATAACCATGTAAATGCCAAGTAGTGGCTTGAAACCTTAGGTGAGTGATTGAGGTTATTGATGTTCTATGACATGTGGTGTGTTGATCTTGAGTTGTTATACAGTTGTGAACCTCGTGGTTGATCTTGTGAGACTTGAGGTGATATTTATATATTGGTTGAGATTGCGGAGTTTAGGATGAGAGTATCCTGACACATGGGGCTATAGTTGTGATCTTGTGAGTTGTGAGGACTAGGAGTGTTATCCTAGTTTATGAGGGTGTTTGATCTTGTAAGAGTATATAGGACTAGAAGTCTAAGGACTTCTAGCTTGCATGGGTGGTTGTTGATTATCGTGTCTTGTCTTGAACAGGCCTTGGTTGTATTCCTACAGGAAGAGAGATCGGTTTTTAGCTAGCTTTGGGACGAGGTAAGTCCTCGGACTTACTTATCCACTTTTATGCATTATTTGGATATGTGATGGTGGTGTGTGTTTAATTGCTTATAATCATGAAACTGGATTAGGACAACTTGGTTATATATATTGTTGGCCCATTGTTTATTATTATCGGGCGGTGATATCACTGTCCAGCTCCCGAGGGAGACTGAGAGGTTCTCTGCGACCAGGCCATACATGGTATACGGGCGGGCTTCTTTGCCACTCCACATGGTATACGGGTTGAGCTCCACATCACTCCTATTGGTTACATAGGGACAGAGGCGAGAGTTATAAGACTCTCATGTCACACTTAAAACGAATAAAACTAGTAATGGAATGACTTAAAAAGAGAAGATATGAATCGGGTTGTATGTATATGAGCATAATGTGTGTTATGTGTACTTATGTGTGTGTTTGTGCTCTTGCTATCTTTATAATGCCTAGAATGTGAGCTAACGGTTTTATACCGAATGTTGTAGATGTCTTGCAGGTTAGGGATGCCGCAGAGTGATCCGGAGGAGTGGGCAGTCGGGGTCCCCGTACTTCTTAGGTTGAGTTGGGTTTTGGAGTCCTTGTGTTGTTGTTATTTTGTATTATGTTGATGTTGTTGTAAGGACGGCTGAAGTATTTTCTTTCTTTTGTATTCGGGTTTCATAACAATGCATAAAAATGTATTTCGGTTTTGGCCTTTATTTGTGCCTTGTTGCAAGATCCGGTGAAATTGTTGTCAGGCTAAGGGTTGGGACCCATTGTGAGGTCTCCGCCCGTAGCACTCCGAGTTCCGCGGATTCGGGGTGTTACAAGGGATACTAGATCCAAGTAAACTTCCAAGATCCGAGTTTGATCAGTATTTGCATGAAAGGGGGGAAGCGAAAAAGGTTGATGTTTTGGTGTGGTGGAAACTCAATGGCCATAGATACCCTATTGTTGCATGCATGGCTCGTGATGTCATAGCCATTCCTATTTTTACCGTTCCGTCGGAATCTGCATTTAGTGTTGGAGGTCGTCATATTTCTGAATACCGAAGTAGTTTGCTCCTCATGTACTTGTTTGTTGATTTAATTCTTCAATACTTACTTTACAATTTACTAAGCATTGGTTTATTCAAAAAAAAATTTTGTTCAAAGATGGTACAAGCACTAGTATATACTCAAGATTGGTTGCGTTTAAGGAGTAAGAACAAAAAAGATGATAAGGAGGATGTCTTAGAAAAAGATGAAATCTCGAGTTTGACAGAAGGTATATATAAATATATAATTATGTACTTGAGGAAGTTGATGTGGAAGACATTGCTTGAATGAAAAATTTTCTTTGTACCAATACTCTGTTGGTCTAGTGGAATGTGGTGCTAGATTCCTTAAGTGGTTAGTCTGAAGATTCAAGTTCGAATACTCCTGGCAGCATGTATGGAAAAACTGATATCAGTTTCCGGGAGGCGCATCCAGAATGTGTCCGTGTTGCCTCCCGTGTTTGATCGAATAGCAGCCCATATCGTAAATGAGTTTAATAAAAAGAGATACAAGAGCAAGTTATTAACCGTAGGTTATTTAATATGTTAATTATTCTATTTTAATTATTTAGCTTAAAATTATTAAATTTATACGAATCTATATATATTACTAAAACAGCACCCATTTTGTCCACGTGTCAATCTCTAAGGCCGTCCACGTCAGCATTTTTTCAATTTATTTACAGATTTGCCACAATGTATTTACAGATTTGCCATTAATCAATTTATAAGAAAATTTTTTTATTAGAATTTATAAACAGTCATCATGCCACGTCAATTATATTAAAATTAAAAATTAAAAAAAAACTAAATATACTTATCTACCAATTGATAAACTGATGTATTATAATTCGATTTTGTTTAGAAAATCTCACGCAAATCTTTTAGTAAGATTTGACACATTTGTTAGATTTAAAACTAAATAAAATTTCTCCTCTAACTTTATATAAGTAAAATTGATAATATATTGAGTAAATATAATACTCGAACAATAATCTTTGTAATAAATTTTTAATTATGTTCTTTTATTTATTAAAAAATATAATTAATCCTCAAATGTTAGTTATATTAATTAATAAAAAATAATTATTTTTATAGATTAATATCAATACATAATGCATGAAATTGAAAATATAATATTTTTTGTTTAGACAAACCCGCACAAGGTGCGGGCACTAAACTAGTTACTTTCTAAACAGAAATAATTTAACGAAAAGGTCGTGCAGGACAAGACACAAGTTAAACTAGTTAATAAATTGCCCAAGTTAAACTAGTTAATAAATAATGTGCTGGAGGAGGTAATGCAGACATCACATCAGCAAAGAGAACTCCAAATGAACATCATGATTCATAAGAGAAACTACCTTATCTCAATGTAGATGAAGAAAATAACATGAAATTACAATTCAATGCAAGCAGTATGATTTACTGCCAGTATCTGCAAATTTCACTTACCAACATTCTTTCTATGAAATTAACTTAACAAGAACTGACCAAAAACATAACAACACAGTTTCCTTTCCACCTCCAACATTCTTTTCTTACTACAACTTGGAAGAGGCAAAAAAATAGGAAAAGGGGGGAAAAATCAATTCTAACAACAACTCCAACCCTAATCAGACATCTTTCATTCAGATGCTGCTGTTCGCTCTCACGATTGGATCGGCTTATACGTGACTGGATATTTCCACTTGCAACAACCCAGAAAATCTCTCTCTGTTTTGGTTTCATGTTCAACTGCTGCTTGTTGAGTTGTTTTCAAGTGTCCAGTACTGTTTGACAGCAACCAGGATTTTCTCGGGTACAAGCGGGCCCTCCTCGTGATCATGCATCTTTACGTCCCATCTCATGCCACGCGCAATCAGCTTCACCTTGTTCAGGGCATCAACTTCATCCCTGAAGATGACTGACCCTTCAGGACGTAGGATCCGGTCCATCTCCAAAAGAATGTCTTCAATGTTACACCTACAACATGCATTGTTCATCAAGACAGCAGATCATTGTAAACAAGAATTCTTTAGCCACCAAACCCAACCGAGTAGGGTCTACTAATCTAGTATCAAAATGGTAATCTCACTTTTGTCTTTTTTTCTTCTCTTCCTTTGTTTATCAGTTTGCTCATGAAGGAGATTCACCAACAAAAAACAGTGGGGGTGAGGGGGTCCTTGTGTTTTTTAACAGTATGAAATAAATTTGTAAGACTTGCAACATTCTTTTCATTTGTTTTTTTATTTTGCCCAAAAAGGATTCGCCAACAAAAGACACTAGAGTGCCCGTACCTTTCATGTTGAACCTGATTTAAAAGCAGAAACTTTGTTTATAACTCCTTTAAATTTGTTTTGGATCATTCCAGAGCCATAAAATAACATATTATGATATTGAATAAAAAGTTGGAGCTTACTTGTCTTGGTACATGCTGAACAAACCATTAGCATGAATTAGGTCGTACGTTCTTGGGTAAGTAGAGAAGCCCTCGCACCTGCAAGAACATACAGAACAAACCCATGAGTAGAAAGTGCAGATTTAAGAACACTAGAAGAACCTCTACTTGAGGCCCAATCTTGTTAACAACTTAACAATAACATTCAAATTTGTGTTTGATGGGATGATTTAATGCATTCTCCAAAGTAAAGATAATATATACAAACTTTATGCACAATAGTTGGTATCGCTAATAAGAGTTTATTGACAAAATTTGTTTTCCTGTCACTTCATTTCGAGAAATTTGGTTTTTAGTTTGAAGATAAGATTTTGATTTTTTTGAGAATGAACCTCAAATCCTAAGAATATTTAGTGTACTTACTAAATTTACATTAAAAAGCATGAGAGTGGAAACTTACCAGTCATGGTATATGCCGATCAGACCTCTTTCATATACTACTCCTAGCGTATTGTCTGCAATTTTCGGTACAACATTCATCACCCACAGCTTTGATGATTCTAGGGCAGCAGCAAAACCTCCAAGACCAGCATTCATATCCATTATGTTACGGTATCTTGCAGTGCCAAGTAATCTGATGATCCTTTTATAAGCAATTACATGTTTCTTCCACTTCTTACTGTCCTCTTCATAAGACTCCTCTGTGACTCCCGGAATTAACCCCTCTGAAATTCGAGGAGGTACTGCATAAAGCCTGTCGGGGAACTTCTTCAGCTGCCCCCCTGCAACTTCGCTTGAACTTGCAACTTTGGGGTATGGGGTTCTACAAACTTCCATTTTCTTGTACCTGTCACAACGAAAAAAAACACATACATACATATCACTTGGGGGAAACTAGCAAGTTTTATTTAGACTGGTAAATTAAGGAAGCTTCATTAAGTTAGAAAAAAAACCCTTTGGATACTGTTTAACATGGATGTCGATATTGCAACTTACCAGACATCATCAGGATCTTCAGATTCACAAACATCAGCCAATTCTCTTTTGCAAGATTTGTCATTTTCCCTCTTCCTAAAGATGGCAATATCCCCTTTTTCGTATTTCTTCTCCCAACAAAGTTGTTCAGCCAGTTCTTCAATCCTTCTTTGCTCAGCCTGACAATCATCCTTGGTCCGTTGCCACACTTTATAATATGTCTTCCAATTAATTGGAGGACCAGACAAGACCCAGTAACCCCCAGGTCTCAGAACACGATCTACTTCCATGAGATACTTCCCATCTGCAAACAAATGCCCGGGAATTTGTAAGTTATATTACTGATATATTTTTGAGAATAAGTGTGACATAACAAGTATCCCATCTTTCCTTAGCTCACTTAAACCGTTTTCAATGCTTTGGACCCTTAAATTGTATGCGGTATTCGATGTTTTAAATGATTTTTTTCTTTAGAAAGGAGAAGGATACACACAATCTATCAAGAATTCACTAACCAGATTATCACAACCTTTTTTCCCGTGAGGTAGTGGTAGCCTTGTTAGAAAAGATCACTATCTTGTAAAGTCCAAGTTTTAGTTATCTAATCCTTGACAAAATCAAACCACATTGTTTGTAGCCAAATCAAGCATGCATGACATGCTAGCAAGAATAAAACAATGTGCAATTAAGGTCATGATTACACTCACCATTTACAGACCATGGGATTAGACACCGAGAGCACTGAGCCATGTCAAAAGCTCGGGATGGATACGGGAGATGCATAGATCCAAGGACACCAATAACAGCTGGAACACCTCGCTCTAATGCAAATTGTACCTGTGCTTCATGATTGTCCTTTGGGGCAAATGACATGGCCAATACATTTCTGTTAAGCATATATGCACCCCAACTTGCTACCTGTACCATGATAAAACTCAAGCTTGTTAACAGTTGGACCAGTACATTAGCTGAAGGATAAATTGATAAACTAAGACTCAACAAAATTTTTAGCTCACAATAGTTAAGTGAAACAATATTAACCAAACATCACTTAACAATGAACATAAACAAGCAATATACTGAGATAAAACAATATTGACCAATTGGTCTAGAATCCAATACACAAGAGCATTTCAATACAAAGAAATGTTCCTACTACTACATGCAAATCAATTCTGTTGAAGAGCTTAAGTTGCTACAACAATGTCCAACAATTGGGTCATATTATTACACAATAGATAGAAACAGCTTAGAAGCAGTGCTTTAATACACTATGCAGCATAAAATGGGATAAATTACACACATGAGACTATATTCTATAGATCATAAATTTATAGTAACGTGCCTGAAGCTAGCTTTTTCCGATAACTTTTAAAAATGTTTAGCAAAGGCCTGGAATTGTTTTATGCTTTGATACAGTGCAAGACAAGATACAAACCACCATAGACAGTCGGACATGACATTTATAACTTGTGCAACTTCCTTAATCGTGAAACACATCTGCCCTTTGTGATTAGATCCTAACATATCTCAACAAAAGTTTGCCTTCAAAATAAGGATACTACGGCGTCTTCTCAGATAGATGAGCAAGAAAACAGAATGAAAATAAGATTAAGGCATTAAACCTTGCCTAACAAGCTAAAAGCAATAAAAAACAGGAAAATAACATACCCCGCAACCTGTATCTATTGCAGTTCTGACAGAGCCATTAGCAATTGGAATCACAGTAGCAAGTTCATCAATATATGCATCTGCACCTTGAGGGAACATGGTCCCACCACCTGGAAATTTCAAGACTTCACCCTCATACTCCACCCAGTGTTGAACAGCCTTTTCCTTAACCAGATGCTTGTGAGGAACATTAGCATAATATGCATAGTCACGGCTTTTCGGCCATGTAAACGGAGTCCTATAACCCTGAGGAGCTGGAACAAGACAACGTAGCTTCTCTTTTTCAGGCGGGCAGTGCCTCTCTCTATAAACCATGTCTTCTCTAGGAAACTTCATAGCTCTATCCTGCTCTTCACATGGAGTATAATCAGAATACTTGGCAGCACATGCCTTGAATCTCTTGACTTTAGGCTCTATCGAACCGAAAGACCCAACAAATTTGTGATGTGGTTCAAAATCCAAGTTTGAGACAACAGGGCAATCTGTCTGCTTAGTTATCTCCATTGCAATGCTATCACCCTTTCCAAATCCACTTCTCTGCCATGCTCCAAGTAGGTAAAAGAAACAGCACAGCCCCAAAACAATTAATATTGAAAACGGGCGTGCTCTCCCACCAGGGGGATTATGCTTAGTACCCATGATCTTGGTCGGCTGAAATTGAGCCTAGTCCAGACAGCTCCAAATAGAAATAGCCTGCATCATATTTCCCATCATTGAACATATCAATAAATCTATGTTGGACAGCCAAAAAAATCGAGACAACACACGGCTTTTCAAAATCGAAGATTAGTAAGAGAAAAAAAAAGCCAAGAAAGAAACTTTGCAAAACAGCAGCCTTCACAAAGTCCTTTTAGCATGAGAATTATCAAGAATATCATAAATAACACCTTAACAATAACAGGTAAAAAACAATTTACTTCAGATCCAAAAAGCAAGCTAGTGCATATGAACCCCAGATTACCAATCCAAAAAAACCATTTCACTTCAAATGTAGGATCAAACCGTCGTGAATGCATCTCTCGAGTAAGATCCGAATTAAAAAAGAAGAGATCTCAACTTACTTTAAGAACTGCAATCGATCTTAAGGACAAATCACCAACCAATTAAAGCCAACTTAATATTCTCCTTTACGATCACAAAACCCTCATAACCCTATTTCCAAAAGAATTAAAATACAAACACGCACGCGGAAATGCTGAATAAGGGAAGAACACAAGAATTTCCAATCCAGTTAAAATCCGGATGCTAAACACTCCGAATTGAAACAGAAAAGAACCGAAGTTTCCATACGAAAACGATACAGAATCTGAGAACAATCGACATGAAATTGAGACTTACCTTAGAGAGATGGGCGGATATCAAACTTAGATCTCACAGCATAGAGCTATTAAGGCTAGAAATCATTGAAGCACTGGGGAGCCACTGGGCGCTGTCTCACAAATGTGAAAAGCAGAAAGGAGAGAGCAGTGGCAATTGAGATTAGAGTGGAAGGACTAAAATAGTCCCGAAAAACATGATTGTGTCAAATCTGTGCTTGCAAGCCTAAACTTTTTCTTACAGAAATTAGCACCAGAAATGTGTTATCTTTGCACTTTATCTCATATTCGTAGTACTTTTTAACATTTTAAAAAAGTTAGGCTATTTTCTACAATTACTTTTAAAATTGGGTTATTTTTGCAGTTTACGAAAGTTAAATACGAAAGGGAATGAATAAACACAATGGGGAATTAGATATTTTGAAGTTAGATTGGATCTGAAAATAAAAAAACGAAGATTGGATTACGCATACAAAAAAATAGTGTCGGTCACAGATCCGGTGACCATAGTCATAGTTCTTGAAAACACGTGGTGGGCCATTTTTATAATTATTTTATTTTCCAGTATTTGCAAATTGTATCGTATAGTTGTACTATTAGTCTTCAATCAGTGATCATGACATGTACACATAGCAATCATATTTATTGCTTTGGCGGATTAAGTTAGATTTTTTTTGAAGGAACAAGATTTTAGAGACTCATCTTTTATTTTAAATTTTATATATATATATATATATATATATATATATATATATATATATATATATATCTTATGAGAACACCCTCTAACGTGAGAACATGAGAACAAATTCGTAATTATTATTAGTTTTGTTACGAAGGTGCCATATCGTTTAATGTATTATTCGTAGTTATTGTTGGTTGAGTGGATTATTCGTAGTTATTGTTGGATTCCTAATTATTATTATTCGTAGTTATTATTAATTATGATATCTACTCTAAATCTTAACCCTTAATACTCATCATCCAACGGTGTACGATTGTTCTTATGTTCTCACGTTAGGGGTGTTCTCATGGAAATCACACCCTATATATATATATATCAAAGCAGAATTATAATATTTATGTATTGTATATGTAAATAAAATATTAAGACTAATGGAATTTAAATTCAACTTCACCGAGTGGATTCGTAATTAAGCTTTTATTGTAACTAGTTTGATTTTTTAAAATAACTTATTTTATTTCTATAAATTTTATATTTAAAATATGTATTTTGATTTATAAATACTCGGATATATATAAAATTTAGACGTAATATCTAATTTAAATAAAATTTAAAGTTTTAAGAAAATTAATCTAATATAATTTAATATAAGTTATTTTAATTTTTTAAAGAAAAGAATAAAATTACAATACAAATAAAATATAATTCAAATAGAAGTTGTAATCAAAATGAAACTAAGAATAAAACTTGTATTTAAAATTTGAACTTAAATTTAAATATAAATTATTTATTTTTAATGATAATGAATTAAAATAGAATTTCAATAGAATTTTTTTTAAAGAAAAACTTAAATAATTTAAATCCAGAATTTCACTCCCAACGGGGGCTCTTTTTTTTAACACAACACATGGACGAAAACACAAAACGAAGGTAAATACCGTAAGTAAGTTTTATTAATGTTATAAATATAGATAGGAAAATGGGGTCAGTAAATGAAAAACGAAATGACAGAGGCATCACGAATGGAGCATGTTCCACAAATTATTGACATGATTTGTGTCATTATAGCATGCAATCTGCCGACAGATAGGAAATTTAACTGTAATTAATATTGAAGTCACACTAAATACACACCCTAATAAACATAAGAAATTGCAAATAATAACACTCAAATTAGAAATGGAAATGGGTTAGTTTACGAGTGAAAGTTCTGCTTCTGCCAACTGTCCACCTTACCACCCATCCCGTTCACCGCCCGCCTAACACTTTACCCGTTACTCACCGGGTGTTTGGGTGGTTCGAATGAAATAGCCGGGTGTGTATAATGTAGTATATCTTTCAGTTTTAAACATTTACATATGTAAATAAACACAATATTTTTGCATACAACAAACATAAATCAACATATACTACAATCAGACTCCTTTATAGCTCAATGTAGCGATACTACAATCATCCGCAAACAACATGGTAAAATGTCAACTAGTATTGACCACCAACCTGTCTACTCTCATATTCTAAAAGGTCCAAAATTTTCGACCTGGTAACATATAGGAAGACAATACACACAAACTCCCGCAAAATGTAATGGAACCATGATTAACTAATGGAACAACTTGCAAAGAAGTTGCCTTAATCCAAAATTATCAAACTAAAACAGTAATCCAAACATATGGTACGAAATAAGAAGATGTATGAATCGTATAAAAGTGAGTGTTGTGTTGAAGGGAATGTGTGACTCCAAAATCGAATGTAGATATGAGGAGAGGATGGAGAGAAGACACTAGTGACGATTAATTACTAGTTGAAAGAATCAAGCGAGCGATGCGCAAAAGTGAGTAACCAAACGGGGAAGGGAGTGTATGGTTCGGGGCTCAACGGCGGTAAACTGAGGTAGTTAGGTATAACGATTTGGCGAAGGACCGAAGGTTTTAGGGAGTCTAGCGACTAGCGAATTAGCGATCAATATAAAAAATTCAGATTGGGAAGGGGTTAGATGAATGGTGATGCGGTTGCACTCTTGTCTCTTGATAATTAAGGGTTTTTATGTTTTTAATAATTTTATATGGGTAGAATTTAGGGTTTTTTATTTTTATTTTTTTAAATATTTTATACGGGTGATGCGGGACGTGTGGTGGATGGTTCGGTGGTGGGTGGTTCTACCTATATCCATACCCACCCACCACCCGTCAATTTCACCCGTCAACCATCCACCACGCTGAATTCTTCGGATTTTCACCCACTAATTCGGGTCGGTTGACCTGTTAGATCGGATGGTTATGCACTCATTTCCACCCCTAACTCAAATGTATTTACAAAATGGCCCCTACACAAAAATGTTTACACAAAACTACGTTTAATTAAGGTCGCCCTCCACCAATACTCAAATTTAGGAGACTTATTGTTTTGACGTGCCTTATGTTGATATATGCTTTATTGAAGCTTCATCAACATGTTAGTTATATTTCTTAGTATACAACTAGTTAGGCTTATTATTTCATTTTGGCTTTGCATCTTCTTTTGTTGGTATTGTTACGCTTCATTGAATATCTTAAACATGAAATTAACATTAAGTTATATATTATTCGATGTAAAATGTAGAGTAAATTACACAAAATTACCTTTTATTATACCAATTTTCATATAATCATCTCTTATATTTTTTTTTCTCATTTGATCACCTCTTATTTATGATTTGTTAGCAATCAGCTATCTCTTTATTAAACGAAACCATTACGGTGATGTTATTAGCTTGGATGCTAGGAAAAATAATTTAACTCGGTTGTTAAAGCGGAAGCTTTTGCGTTGAAAGCCGGACTTAATGAAGCTATAAGGCTTAATATTAAAAAAGATCGAAATCGTTGGTGATAGCTTATGTGTTATCAAGACACTCCAAGTACTTTGGTGTTGTCCTTGGAAGATCGAGATGCTCATATCCGACTCCATACTAGATCTTCGCTTCTTTGAGAAAGTTCAGGTCAGACATGTGTTCAGAGAAATCAACGGTGTTGTTGACCGATTGACCCATTTGAAAGTTTTGAACCCCAACCCACCCTTTTCTGACGATCTCGAACTTCGTTTTCTCATCCGCAATGATGTTTTAGAATGGACTATCTCTAAGAGATAGTTTCTTACTAACTGCTTTCTGTTTTAAAAAAAAAATAAAAACTATCTCTTTTAACTTCAGTCTGACTTCCGTCCAATTTTAACGAGATCCACGCAAAAGATCTTAAGTTTGAAAAGCAAAATAGTATTGATTTCCAATTCTCAAATATTCACAATATCACCTCTTTCCTCTTTCAAATTTTATGTCCATCTACCTAGTGATATTAAGTCCTAAAGAGGGATTGAAGGCTAACTTGAAGCTCTGATATGTCAGATTCGATCAATTCGGCGGGAAATAAGTCGTTGACGGTGGATATCGACAGGTTGTAATGGAAGGATCTTACAACAAAGATGAGAATCGTTGAGGTACCAAAACTAGGGATAGGGATTAGACTAAGTGTCCCTTTGATTGAAGCGTTGAAATGAAAACGGAATGCAATCGAAAAAGGGTAAGGAAATGAAATGAAAATGATGCGATTACTTTCATATGTTAAAAGACCTCTATACAAACATAGTTTTTTTTTTTTTTGATTTTGAATCATTCCGCTACCGAATGATTCTTAACGCTTCCAAACAAGTTTAAGAGTAATCGCGGAGTTGAATGGTTGTGTGGGGTGAGGTTGTAAACTTGTAATGGGGGAGTTGAAGGTGATATCGAAGAAATCGGGGTTTGTTGGAGCACGGTCGGTGGTGTGGGATGAGAGTGACAAAAGTCGGAGAAGATCGGATCATGTGAAGTAGCGAAAACGATATTGTACGATTTACAGAGGAGGGTGGTATTGGTGCTGAGTTGTGAGTTTTTTATACAATGAAAGAGATGAATGCTTGAGTTTTTTTATTTTCTTCTTTCTATTATCTTTTTAATAAATTGGAGTAGTGTAATATATTTTTGAGAAATTCATGGTATAATATAAAGTTGAGGGTTTTTAATTTTTTTGTTCAGATGTTTCAATAAAATTTATTTTCACACTACTAGTTTTTAGATTTAGAGTTTTTCCTCTTGGATTAGACTTTTTCTCATGGTATCCACTGATTTTAAAAATTCATCTTGGTATCCTCATGGTTTCTATTAATTTCCTCTCTATACCCTCATAGTTTTATTTTTACCTAATTATAATTATTATATAATTATTATTAGGTAAAAATGATATTTTTAAAAAATATTTATAATTCATTTTGACTAAATATATCCACTATAAATTAAATATTTATCCTTGATTATGCTGTTTTGTTTTTAAAATTGAGAACTTATTTGTGTGAGCTCACCAATTTAATAGAGTTTAGGCAAAATGGTGGAAGGGTGGTTAATTGTTAAGAAATACTAATTATAGGTGGTTAAATGAAAGAAAGAATATAAACGGAATGGTGGAAGGGCGGTTAATTGTTAAGGAATACTAATTATAGGCGGTTAAATGAAAGAAAAATGGGCAAATTAGGAAAGTAGGTCCTTTTAAGAAACCATTTAGTAACTAGGCTTTTATTAGTTTTTCGTTTAGAAAGTATACCCTGTGAGGTTTTTTTTACTGTGAACCTAACTTCAATCTCGCAGCCCTCACTTCCTCCCTCTTTCATCCTTCGTTCCACCCTCGCCTCTCCTCTTCGCTTCACTTTCTACCTCCCTCCGTTGTTGCCCTCGTCGCAACCGCCGGCAAGACCACCGCCACCTTCTACCGGCCTCTCTGCTCTCTCGCCCATCTCTGTCACCCCTGCGACCACCCCGTCTCATCATCCCTCACCCATTCGAAAGTGTATACCATGAATCAAAAGCAAGGAGTTCATGAATCACTCCTAATTAATTTATGCCTCGCCTCCCCACTTCGCTCCTTTGTGACCCACTGTGGATGGAATTCGACTTTAGAGAGCGTGTGGTTCGGGAAGCCTATAGTGATCTGGCCGCTGTACGCCGAACAACACACCAATGCATTTGAGTTGTTGAATGAATTGGGCCTAGCGGCGGCATGGTTAGGCTACGGAACAAAGCGTGGTGATGTTGTGACAGCAAATGAAGTGGAGAGTGCAGTAAGGTCTGTTATGGATAAGGATAATCCGGTGAGGAGTAAGGTGAAGGAAATTTCAGAGATTAGCAGGATAACTCTACTATATGGCGGATCATCCTTCAATTCAATTGGGAGTTTCATCAAGAACATCATCACAGGTGAGCTCTGAGCTCTAAATCTTTCTTTTATCTTTGAGTAATATTTAAATAATCAAGCAGGTAGTTCCTTTGTTATGCACTTTCAATTCAAGGGAGTTTCAATTTTGCACTATGATGATGGTATATAATGAAAACAAAAACCTGAACTTGTATATGGAAGTAAGGGCTGTGCCAATTGCAACTAGAACATTATAGTTGGACACTGTTAGAGCCTTGTGACTTGTGATGAGGATGATCTGTTTTTTTTTTTTTTGCTATCTTGTGTGTAATTTTCTATCTGAATCAGAGTTTGATGGATTTTTGCTGCCACTTTGTTTCAGAGGTTTGGTAATATAACCGGACTATTCAAAGTGATGGCTTTTGGTGTTGGTGCATTGAAGAAAGAAGATATTGATCCTGCTTTCATGGCTAAACTTGCCAAGATCGCCACAACTGAAATGGTATCATACAAGGTAATTTCTGCTAATCTGTTCCTGTGTAAGCTAAATAATTTTGTTTGCATGTTTGACCCAAGTATTTGAGTTTTCACTAGTTCCTAACCAAATATTAGTTCGATATACCCTGAAAATGTGCACTTCTTGGAAGAGTAGGGGTTAAGCTTGGACTTGAAAGTTATCTATGATCGTTCAGCTGATTATGGAAGCATAGGTTGTCGTTTATATATCTCTAAACGTTCAGGTGTTTCTCTGAATTTATTGACCATTAACTAATAAGATGTATTAGCTAGTTTATGATGCATGACAAGCAAGACAAAAGAAGATATGAACCTCATATGCAGCAGTTGTTTCTCTGAATTTATTTTCTGCTTTTTCTCTGTTATCAACCTTCTTATTTGGGTGCCATTTCAAAACCAATTTCTTGTGTGCACGCTTTATCTCTACAACAGATGCGGTTTTTGAAACTACTGCTTTTAGATCTTACACAGCCCCTCCCCGACAGTATACTAAAACAAATGTCTTGGGCTTTTCAGAAGGACAACTTAATATAGGTTATTGTCAAACACCCAAGGTTCATGGATGAAAAGCTCTCTCCCATTCATCTGGACTCTTAGCTTAGGGCTTTCAGTGTTATGTTTTGAACGAATGCTTTCAGTATTTTGCGTGGTCGTTAAGACAGTTTTGCATCTATTTAGTGTTCATTTTCGTAAAGTAAAACAGATTCTGGTATGAATATTCGGTTCTGGTATGCTCATATTTTCAGTTTTGGTATTCTGTTTCTTTTATCATGTCCAATTATTGCATGATCTTTTGTTTGACTTATCTTGTAGGGTTGGAACAAGTTTAGGTACATTTCTTTCCAGGGGGTGAGATAAGATCATTAGAGAGATAAGATCATTAGAGAGATAGAAAAGAGGATTGCAGATTGGACATTCATTCTTGTTGGTGCGTGATATAGGGAATTTCATTGGAGCATTCAGATGTAAATCATTCGCATTGTTTGTCTTACAAACATCTAATTTTTCAAACACAATTGCTTCTTTCTGTACAAATGAAGCTCAACACAGTTACTTACTTTCCTTTCAATCTAGGAAGTTGCATTTAGATGTTATTCCAGTCCTGCTGACCATTTCTGGTATGAAAACTCATATCAGAAAATTATAAAAAGTTAAAAAGGATCAAAAAAAACAAAAATTAAATTTTGGTATGAAAAAATTTTGGAATGAACTTCTGGTATGAAAAAAATTCTAAAGTGAACTTCTGGTATGAAAAATTCTGGTATGAAAAATTCTGGTACGAAAAATTCTGGTATGAGAAATAATAAAGAAAATTAAAAAAATAATAAAAAAGGCAAAAAAAATATAAAAGAAAAAATTTGGTATGAGAAATTCTGGTATGATAATTTCTGATACTAGCAACAATACTAAAAAAATTCTGGTATGTGAAAATTTCTGGTATGTAAAAAAGTAGGGGTGAGCATGGGACGGGACGAGACGGGATAGGGGTCGTTCCGCGTCCCGTCCCGCCAGTTATTTGCAGGACGGGACGAGACGGGATTTATGACATTTTTTCTTCGTCCCGCGCGGGCCCTATCCCATGTGGGATGGGACGGGACGGGATGGGACAAATCCCGCGAAAATTCCGCACCGATTATATTTAATATGTATACTTGTTTTCTCTCGTGTTTAAAGACATAAATGATCGGGAAAAAAACTCGATACCGAATTATCGATTCATGACGCCTACATTAGTAGTTTATACATTGAAAACAAATTCAAGTTACATCAAAATGTCTTACCGACTCACATTCAAAAAATAATCACAGATAATTTAATGAAAATTATATTTATATAACTATCGATTACAATTGTGGTAATCCACAAATACAAGGGCGATGGAACCGACTAGAGCAAAGGTGTCGATGGAACGGACCAGAGCAAGGTGGCAAACGGACTAAATCAAGGGAGATCAGAAACTCTAGTATTTTAGATCCAACCGAATGAGTAGTAAAGAATGAGTGAATGAATGATGAAAAATCATCGAACTAATAATTTTAAAAATAAAAAAATAATTTTAAAAATTATAATTTATGTATAATATTTATCTATATAATATTTATAAAAATATAAAAATATTATTTATATATATGCGGGACGGGACGGGATTAACCGGGATGGGAAGTCTTCGTCCCGCGTCCCGTCCCGCAAATTTTTTGCGGGACGGGATACACATTTTTTTTCCAAATTCCGCCGGGATCGGGACGGGATCGGGACGGGATCGGGACGGGATGCGGGAAGGGACGGGATTAAGCGGGATTTATGCCCACCCCTATAAAAAAGATCCGGTATGTGAAAATTTCTGGTATGTAAAAAAAATTCGGTATGTAAAATTCTGGTATGTGAAATTCTGGTATGAAAAATTTCTGGTATGAAAAATTTCATACCATAAATTTATTACAAGAAATAAAAAAAATAAAAAATAAAATAAAAATTTTAAAAATTAAAAAAAACAAATTCAGTAATATTAATTACAACTTAACACTAACTAATGTCTATTATTCTTTTTTTTATTAAATGATAAGGGTTAATTATTTTTTACCTACTATTAAATGAAAGTGGTAAAAAATTATAGGGTACATTTACTAAATCATATTCTCAAAAAGGCCTAGTATGTCAAATTCTCCCAAGAAAAATATAAGGGATGGTTATGTGAAAAATGGTATAAATAGAAGGTAATTTTGTGTAATTTACTCTAAAATGTATTATAAATAGCGCATCATTAAAGTGATTTGATAGCTTTTTTTCATGCTTGATTTCTTGAATGCATTTAGTCTTATTTTAGGCTTAGAATTGCATGACTTATGCATCCATTTATTCCATCTTAAACTATATTTGTCTATTGAATGTATATATTTCCTTTGTATTGTCTTGTAGGTGTGATTCGAAGCATCCATGCGCTTAAAATAATTTTAAAAAAATTTTTCAAATGAGTCCTTGAGGCAAAACCGGGTTAATGTTAAAGTATTGACTCTATTGAGAAGCATAAAGTGAGCCCAAGGACCAAGAACAATCAAGGGTACACTTAGATATCTCAATTATGGATGTTTGGAAGTTCCATAAAAGGTTCATGAAGCAAATAATGAACACTTGTGGACAAAAAAAGGCATAGATGACGCTTTTGCACACTTTTTGTAAAACAAATTTATAGGAGGTCTCAGAATGAGTTAGAATACCCACAAGTACTCAATCAAAAAGTATTTCGAAGGGCTACAAAATTGTAGTTTCCACCGATAATTGAAGCACTAGGGAAAACCTCTGAAAATGGCCAAAAACGGTGGATTGGCATGTGGACCGACCCAAATTGGTACTGACCTACAAGAGTTTGGACCAGTCTCTAGACCGACCCCGGCCGGTCTATTGAATGTATATTTCATTTGTAGTGTCTTGTAGGTGTGATTCGAAGCATCCATGTGTTTAAAATGATGATAAAAAAAAAGTTTCAAATGAGTTCTTGAGCCAAAACCGGGTTAATGTCAAAGTATTGAGAAGCATAAAGTGAGCACAAGGACCAAGAACAATCAAGGGTACACTTAGATATCTCAATTATAGATGTTTGGAAGTTCCATAGAAGGGTCATGAAGCAAATAATGAACACTTGTGGATACAAAAAAGGCTTAGATGACGCTTTTGCACACTTTTGGTAAAACAAATTTATAAGAGGTCTCAGAATGAGTTAGAATACCCGCAAGTACTCAATGAAAAAGTATTCCGAAGGGCTACAAAATTGTAGTTTGCACCGATAATTGAAGCACTAGGGAAAACCTCCGAAAATGGCCAAAAACGGTGGATTGGCATGTGGACCGACCCAAACTGTACTGATCTATAAGAGTTTGGACCAGTCTCTAGACCGACCCCGGCCGGTTTATTGAATGTATATTTCATTTGTATTGTCTTGTAGGTGTGATTCGAAGCATCCATGTTTTAAATGATGATAAAAAAAAAGTTCCAAATGAGTCATTGAGCCAAAACCGGATTAATTTCAAAGTATTGAAAAGCATAAATTGAGCCCAAGGACCAATAACAATCAAGGGTACACTTAGATATCTCAATTATGGATGTTTGGAAGTTCCATAGAAGGATCATGAAGCAAATAATGAACACTTGTGGACACAAAAAAGGCCGAGATGACGCTTTTGCACACATTTGGTAAAACATATTTATAGGTGGTCTCAAAAGGAGTTAAAATACCCACAAGTACTCAATGAAAAAGTATTTCGAAGGGCTGCAAAATTGAAGTTTGCACAGATAGTTGAAGCATTAGGGAAAACCTCCAAAAATGGACAAAACGGTGGATTGGCATGTGGACCGACCCAAACTGGTACTGACCTACAAGATTTTGGACCAATCTATGGACCGACCCTAGCCGGTCCATGTGCATTCGTCAGGTTTCTCTTTTTGAGTGTTGGTTTGCTTTTAGGGGTGGTTTTGTAGTTTTTTAGGTGTTTAAAGGTCATAATTTTTCCCATAAATACCTTAACCCTCGAAAAAAATAAGATAGAAAAACACTCTCTCCTAAATCTCTTGTGCTTTTTTTTTTTAATCTAAAAGCTCTCTTTTATGTGTTTGTGAAGAGCAATAACATCACCTTTTAAGGTTTGAATTCAAGTTTTTTCAGATTTTTATTTCTTCTCCAAGTTTTAAGTTACTATTTATTTTCTTCTTTTTAAATAGTTAGTCTTAGAATGATGTTTGATATTTATTTTCTTGAATTTCTCCCCATGAAAAACTAAACCTATTTTTAGGGCTTGGGGGTGAAAACTCCATTTCTTTGTTGAATTGCAATGATTTGAAATGACGGATGAATGTTAGAATTTAATATGCTTGAAACTTAGTCTTCTTCTAGATGACAAATTAGGTTTTGAATGCTAGTTGAGTTTGGTTTCTTAGTTGATGGTGTTAAGTAACATAGAATTAATATCACCTCAGGAATGAACTTAGCTTAGTTATTGGAATCTCTTAGTATTGCTTATAAGTCTTAACCGGGAGGTAAACACTTAGTTGAAATGCAATGTTAAGATGCTAGAGAAGTGTTAGGATTAATCGAAACGAGAGCACGATTAACTCTTGATGTGTTAAATTCTATCTATAAGAGTTTGTTTGTGTTATGAGGTGATCAATGCGAGAGCAAGTCATACCTCATTTATATGACCATGCCCTTAGTTTCTTTAGTTTAATTCGTTTTGCATTAGTCACGAGAGTGCACGTGTAAGATGTTTTGAGTCATTCCATTCACTCAATACGTGAGTCGGATCTTAAGATATAACCACCTTGAAATTGCATTTATTGTACTACATTTGTTGTTTTTTTTTGAAAACGGAAATGATTCTACAAAATTTCGAACCAACACACCCTTTTCTGACAATACCGAATTTCGAACACCAACACACCCTTTTTTTGAAATCGAAATGGAAATGATAAATGACTCATTTCAACTTTAAGATAAAACTTCATTCCATAAATGAATGATGGGTATCACTCATTCCAGTATATTAAGCATTCAAATTTAAAACAACATACGTATATTTTCATTATACATGTATTACTCACTTATTTAACTTTTAAAATAAAAAAAAAAATTATAAAAAGATTTACGATCAACTAATTTGAATATATTCCAATTATTTTTGTAGAAAAAAACCATTTACAAAGACTATTAAATTAAATAATTGATTGTGATAAGGATATTTCGGCCAAGATGATATCACCCGGAAAGTGTTCGAAAACAATATAATTAAGAAAGAATTGGCAATAAAGTACCCTTGCTTTTTCAACTTTGTATATTAACCCCTATATAAAATAATATAAACTATTACAAAAGCTAGAAAATAGGTGCACAATTTGGGGCAAATTGAAATGATGTTTGCTGTACAAGTTTTTAAATATGATTAGACATTTACTTTTCACATTTCTTTGGTTTTATAAATAGAAAGAGGGAAGCATCATTTGGTTTGTAAAGAGAAAAATGGATTGAGTATGTAACGAGAGAAAGGAAGGAGAGAGTGAAAAATAGAAATAGAGGGGATATGGTGAAACGGAGATCCGCCGGAGGTTCAAGACAAAGATTCCGACGAAGATAAGAATATCATTTCGGAGGCCAGCGAGAAAGAGGAGAGTGCTAGGGTTTCCGCCGGCGAGTCTATCATGGCGGAGGGTGCTAGGGTTTCCGTCGTCCTTCAGTTTGGAGGCCGACGAAAAAGAGAAGTCCGACAAGGCTTGGTTTCCAGCCGCAGTTTCGAGACAAAGATTCCAACGAAGATGAGGCTATTGTTGCGGAGACCGACGAGAAAGAGGAGTCCGACTAGTCTTGGTAAGTTGGTACCAGATCTGCATTTTTTGGGTAAGCTATCATGGCAGAGGATGGTAGGATTTCCGCCGTTATTCAGTCTGAGTTCGTCATTGCCGGAAACCAGATCTGTATTTATTGGGTAGGCTTTTGTACTAGATTTTGGGTAGGTTATTTCTACTAGATTTTGGGTATGCTGTTGATTCGTTTTGTTAAGTAGTATTGTGTATGTGTTTGATGAATTGAGTATACTGTTAGAGCATTATTGATACGTTTGGGCATGTGGATTTAATCGATAAAATGTTACCTAATTTATGGGTATGATTATTTTATTAGATAAATATTATTATTTTTGTGGTATGTTTCTTATTGTTATGTATGTTTAAAGTGAAATGTTGGGTATGTTTTATGGGGTATCAAATGTCATTTGATATTGATGTTTGTGTACATATCGATTTGTGTAAAATTTGGGTACGACAAATTGAAATTGGGTATTCTTTTAGTATCAAATGTGAATTAAATTGAAGAGAAAAAAATAGATTGAGTATGTATACTTTGGGTATGAAAAGGTCATCGTTTTGGGTATGACAGTGACGAATATTACTCAGTTAAACCCGGACAAATAGTAATCTTACTCAATCGCAGGTCGAACCTCCTTCTATCTTCACATACAGCAGTTTCAATCAAGGAAGAAGAGTAGGTTTTATTATGTATGAAAGAAGAATGCCCAATTTATTTGGAAAGGATGATTCGAAAAGGGAAGAAACTTCTTTTGTTGCAGCAAAGGGCATTTTTGGAAGGAAAAAAATTATCAATGCTTGCAGAGGGGTACTCCAAGTACCGTTTTAAAAAATTCATCATTGCTCTGTTGCTTTTCTACCACTTGTACTTTCCAACAGTATTTAGAGCATCTTCCTACCAGAACGCTTCAAAGTATTTCTTATCTATTTTTTTAATTATTTTTTATCCTTAAAATTATTTAAGGAACCTCTCTCTCTTCCATCCCAAAATTTAAAAAAGTTTTTGTAAATTTCTTTAAATTACGTAACTCCAATGAAACAAATCTTACTTCCCTATAATTGGGCAAAAACAAAAATAAAAATCCACAATTTTTTTTATTTGTGTGAATAAGGCGGGAACTTGTCAGAATCCATTTCTTCCCAGAGAAACTTCTTTCCACTCATGACATTGATTCTTTAACACATTATGACATTAATCTTTATTTTTATTTTAAAAAATAGCTAAAGAAACTCCCAGTATATGAGTTGAAGATGCTCTTATGAGGCTTCTTATTTGGTGATTTGACATGTTAGGGGTTATTTTGCCAAAGATTTAAAGTGGGGGTTAGTTTGTATAGTGTATTAATGGATTAGGTACATTCTACCAAAACCGCCTATAATTAATTCAGTTAGACAAATATATATTATATAAAATAAACTATATACTTATTTATTTAAGTTGGCGTTTGATTCATGCTTGTATTTTAAGTCATTAGTTGATCTACATTTTTCTTAAACGTAAATTTACATTATGAACACACACACATATATATATATATGGGTGTGGTTCCCATGAGAACACCTCTAATGTGAGAACATGAGAACAATCGTACACCGTTGGATGTGAGTATTAAGGGTTGAGATTTAGAGTAGATATCAAAAATAATAATAACTACGAATAATAATAATTAGGAATCCAACAATAACTACGAATAATCCACTCAACCAACAATAACTACGAATAATACATTAAACCATATGGCACATTCGTAACAAAACTAATAATAATTACGAATCTGTTCTCATGTTCTCACGTTAGGGGGTGTTCTCATAGGATCTATACTATATACATATACATATACATATACATATACATATACATATACATATATATATATATATATATATATATATATATATATATATAGGGTGTGGTTCCCATGAGAACACCCCTAACGTGAGAACATGAGAGCAATCGTACACCGTTGGATGTGAGTATTAAGGGTTGAGATTTAGAGTATATATCAAAAATAATAATAATTACGAATAATAATAATTGAGAATCCAACAATAACTACGAATAATCCACTCAATCAACAATAACTACGAATAATACATTAAACGATATGACACATTCGTAACAAAACTGATAATAATTACGAATTTGTTCTCACGTTAAAGGATGTTCTCATAGGATCTATATATATATATGATTTCTCGTTCCATAAAATCAAATAACATGGTTTGAAAATCCTTCATTTCAACGTCATACCAAACATATCAACGTGGATTTCAATTCTTTATTCCATTATGATTATTGATTTCAAACCATCCTTATTGTCATACCAAACGAGCCCCTTAGAGGTTTCACACATTTTTCAATTCAACTGAACACTTGAGCGTGTAAAGTTTACACATAAGTAGAACTTTCAACAAGCAACACCAAACATACAAGAAAAACCTAACCAAAAACAAACCACCACACCAAATTTCCCTTCAATATATGATCTGTTATCAACAACCTCATGGCTCGTATCCATAAAAACAAGTGTACAAACCAAAAATGCACTTCATGACTTTCTATCCTATACATGAAGACATTTAATCAAGATCGGGGAGGGTAGCATTACTTAAGATGGTTTGTTATCCCCATTGCAGCAGCCTATGTCAAAGCACGTCTTCGAGACCAATGTCCCTTCATAGTATCTTTGATGCTACTCGAACAGACTAAGAATTAAGAGATCTTAGATGTTCATGGGGGCTCTCATTCATTTGAACAATGCCTTCCCACCTGCAGAGGAGAAAAAGACAGAACATATTTACTCTTCACTTTGGATACGAAAACGAAATCAAATATTTTGTAGACATAGGAGTGGCATATAAGCACTCACCAAAAGAAAGCCATCTTTCCTTCTTATCAGTTGTCTTTGCATCTGCAGATGAATTTTGGTGAATCGTCTCAGATTTGCTCTTCTTCCTTGAAGAACTCAGAGAACCTTCAACTGAACATAGATGTAATACAGAACCAATAAACGGAGAGATATAAACACACAGAAAGAGAAGCTGAAATGGAAGGTTCACGTGGACACAGTGATTTATCATTGGCAAATGCAGCAGACTACCCATTAGAATGAGATCTTAAACAGAACAGAAGATATTGGACTACTTTGTTGATGCTGTAGCAAAAGATGAATATGTGCTTTAAATACCTTGCCACTCCCAAACCACTTTTGATTCGCCCTTCACAAGCTTTGGAAAGCATTCCATCCTAGAATCTTCAGCCATTAACTCCTCGACCTAACATATGATCAAAGACAATTTGATAGGATGGATACAATTATTTGAGCATGGAAATGTTCACAAGATCCCAAGGCTATGCCTATTTGTAGTATAAAGGACAAAAACATCTGTAGATAAGTTGAACTAACTCAGTAATAGCCCACAATATGGTAATCTGGTGCCATTCTTTCTAAAATTACTTGATTCAGTGTTTATTTCTGTTCTGTATTGGAACAATTAATTTTGTTACAAGTCTCACATTTTTTTTATTGTGAAGCATGCATTGCCTCAGGTGAATGCTAGATTTGCTGATTAATGCATTGTTACTTCTTCTTTGCTGGAGGTGACATTATTTACCATCATGTACACATTGTCCTCCTGATTAGAATGTTGAAATTTAGCTGGAAAACAAAGGTGATATAATAGCAGCTTTCGTATACATGGCTAACATATTAGGATGAGGTAAGGAAGTGGTCCAACTTCTTTCAGGAGGATTATGTTTCTTTTGTACATAGAATGATGAACAAAAATAAACTTGCAAACTGCCAATGTAAAGGGAAAAAAGGACAAGAAAATAGACCTTCTTCCACAACTGTTGGTCCTTCCTTTCCATGGGTGAAAGTACATGATCTCGTAACCTGGAAGCAACAACCCAAGTCTCGCCACCAGCCATGCCATTTGACACCAGTGCATTCTCTTCAAGTACATCACATACCTAGCATGTAATTGAGGTAAATATATGAGAAGTTTCAAAGAATACATGACGGAAACACATGCAAAGCTCTGTGCAAAGGGTCATAAAAAGGGTGACTATAGTACTTTTGGTCTTTTTGGAAGCATCTACACTCACATAAAGTCCAGGAGAAGACTTAGAACGAGATATGTGCATGCAGAAGAAAAACAAGAGGAAAAGAAACAGGAAGTAGTACAATCCTTTCAAAAGAACCTTAATTGCTCTCACTTTTGACTGTATAAACACTACCTCCTCCTTCATCCCTTTTTCAAGACCAAAAGCAATATAGTAAGAAGAGAGGACAGCCTCGCCACGAAAGCATAAATAACATCTTGTTTTCTCTTTGGCACTAGACCTATACTTTACCATCTCTTCACGTCTTGCTTTAAACATCCACAAGCAGATAATTTTTCAATACTTTTTCTTGTTCTACCATATACCATAATTTAAATTAAGCGTGTCAACGGAAAAGACTTCATTAAGACACTTGATTAGCAGCATCTTAGCAGCTGCTGCATTACCTGGAGCCTACATCTTACCCCCAAAGTACAGCGTCAGACCCAAATTTAGTATGCTTACATGACTGGACAACTTGATGAAAGCAGAAGCATATATCAACAAGTTCACTATTTCTCACCGAAACTTCAAAACCACTACATCTATGCTATGGCAATCCAAAGCCACATGGTCCAAATATGAACAGATGCACATGAACATGACTAACAACATTAGCTTACATCTAAACAGATTTTCAAGAACATTGCAATCATTTAACAAACATCTTACAAAGTTACTAATGAAGATCAGTTTATTGAAAGCTATGATGAATGCATTTTCTAAAGAATCTAGATTATTTGAATGAATATTTCTACATTCTCATTTTCCCTTCCTTGCCTTAAATACTTCTTCAGGCTAAACTATGTTGAAGTCAAAAGGCTTCATCTATTTCTGAGGGCATATACATTGATTCTTAATGTCCATAAGGCTTTTTCACAGAAAATAAGATCATTTAGCATTTTTCTTTGTTTCAAGGATCAATATGAAAGACAACATTACGAAAAATAAAAAGAAGTGCGAACAATATATCTATGCGTGTACTAAAATATGTCAATTGTATGACAAGGCTAGCAACTCCAACAGTGATGGTGACAGATGGGGGAAAAAACTCTTCTAAGCTCCATCTACTTTGGAAAGGCAGGAGAGATCTAGCATACCTGATCGTATATTTGAACTACCCTGCTTGATAAATACAATCTCCTACGAACTCTGAAAAGTAAAATTGTGCATCCCCCAAGCTGAAAAAATTATTTTCATCAATATTCGTTATCAGGCTCAAGTCAGGCATATAGTTTTAAGGAGCTGCCTCTGAAAAATAGATACCAGTGCACAAACTGACATGAGAATTAGAGAATGCTTAGCTATCCATTGCTGAATACGACAAAAAATTGGTTTATATTTTTCGGTCAAAGGAAGAGGACATTTGTACTCCTTGGTCCTGCATGTGAAAGGATATGCGAGATATAAAGTTAGATGCGCGTATCCTAGACTTGAGGATTAAAAATGACATATACATTTACAGTTTGTATAGCATACCCATTAATATTAAGCCTTATCTCAAAGTCCTCGTCAATTTTCTTCATTGCTTTTTCTTTGACATACTCATACCCCACATTGTCCAGGCGGGAATTATCCGCCCATGCAAAACTATCCAAGGTATCCCGTAATTCATCTTCGGGAACCTAATTGAAGTAATAAGAAAACATTAAGCTCTAGTCTCAACAATACTCCAGCATTTCTAGTTGTTGAGTAATTTAAATTGTTGATAGCTATAGAGGCTACAAACCCAAAGTGTTCCAATTCCATCACACGTAGCCTTGACATATGCTCTGCATAGCTGATTTTCTACTCTTTCCAACTGCAGTTGTAATTAGAGGGGGAAACCAGAGATTGACACAAACATTCACACATTAAAAATGTCCCAACCAGCCACGCAGTGTATATTACAACAAAGAAGACAGTAGAATGACGTACAAGTATCTTAAGTGCCATGTCAATATGAGCATCTTCTACACATCTCTTTCCATACTTCTTATATCCTGGATTACATTCCAACTTTCCCTCATAACAACGGCCATTACTTGGACAAGGTTCACATGAATCTACAATAAGCAGAAATAAAAACACTTCAATTAGATGACAGCAAAAAGCCAAAAACAGACCTAACTCCTAAAACCTAAACCCTAAAGCCGCTTGTGGTTTCCTGAAAACTAGAATTTTGATCATACGCATAAATTTTGCCTATAATTCACTTCTGCAGGTTGAAATTGAAATTCTATCGCACAAGCTTTGCCCAAGGGAGAAGGATAAGCAAGAGACGCACCGAAAAATAAATCATCAAACTCTAAATCGCTGTCACAGAAGGGGTTGGGCTGGCGATTATAGACGGTAGCCAAATAGTGGCAGCCGGAGGCCACGGCGACAGCAACGGCGATGACGACGGCGAGCTTGATAAAGTCCGATCCGGAAGGGAAGAGGTCTGGTGGAGGTTCGACCAAGAGAGATGTGATGGAGGAAGAAGGTGAAGAAGAATGTGGTTCCGGAGAGAAACGGTTCCGGTTGGCAACGGGTCTGCGTTTCAGGCGATTTACAGGCGTCGAAGACATGGTGCAACGTTCAGGAGACTATGGATCAGAGTTTCCCGTTGCTTTTGTATTAGATTGGCCCCGATGAAAGGCTCGCCCCAGTTAAAAATGAAAGGCTCGCCCCAGTTAAAAATGAAAGTCGACCCAACCAGTAGAGACCGGAGAGAGTCTACTAGACTCGATTCTTTTATGGATTTTTACTCGTGCCATCAAGGTTTGTACTTCTCCTCTTGATATTCACTAAGTTTTAAAATTACTTTTGATATCCTCAGGTTCCATTTGTTTCCTCTTTATACCCATTCTAAATATATTACATTAAAATTCATTAAAAAAATATTAAAAAAAGTTTAAAAAAATAATTTTAAAATAGATTAGGACCTTAATTAATAAATTTATAATAAATAACTTTTATATATATATATTTTTATTTTTTGAAATAAATATATTCTTTATTTTCGAATTAATTTTTTTTTTTAAATTTTACTTTCAATTTAAAAAAAATTTTATGTTAATAATATTTATTTAAAAAATTTAAAAACAATTTTTTAAAATTTTTAAGAGTCCAAAAAATTAAACATATAGTATTCTTAAGTTAATTTTCTATAATTTATTTTAATTTGAAAATAACAATATTATTTTTTATGTGTTACTTTATTATTTTTAATAATATACTTTTCCATAATCTTAAAATTGAAAAAAACA
>BSUD01000002.1:140020603-140148104 GCA_033239045.1 Fagopyrum esculentum | reverse complement strand
TTTTTTTTTTCCACATCCTTTGGGGGTTGTTATCCCGAGACAACTTGTCATACAACTCCTCTCTTCTTTGAGAGTAGATCCAAATATCTCATCTGGGGAATTAATAAGCCCATATGGAATCGCTACAACTCGTAGTGACCATAGTTTGTCCGGAATGGCGCATTTACATTATCCTTTTCTCGAATTCTCAATTGGTGACAATCAAACCTTAAATCATTCTTAAAAGAGACTACCGACCCTTGCAATCAGTCGAGTAGATCATCTATCCGGGGTGAAGGATACTTATTCTTCATTGTTATCTTGTTCTGCCCACGGTAATCGATGTGCAAACGGAGATAACCGTCTCTCTTTTCGCAAACTGGTGTTCTCCATAACAACTTCAAATCAATAGTTTAAGATATATTTCAATATGAACTTCAAATCAAGAGTTCAAGATATAATTTGGAGTTCTCCATACATTTCACTAATTCGAATGAACTCTTATCAATAAGCTCTTGCAGTAGCTCCTTCACTTGCTTCCCCAACTCATGTCTCTTCACAAGTGTCATTCCATACGACGCCTTAGATATCGGAATTGAATCGAGCTCGACCTTAGTGGAAAAATCCACATTTTGACGCATTGGAATCCGTGATATCTCAGGTTCCATCTTTTCTCTTCCCGTCACATATCATAGTAACCGACACCATATTGTCTTATCACTTTACAAGTGGCCATGACACAATTGATATACCTCAATCTATTGAGGTGACGTCTTTAAGACTTGTGTATTGTTCCATCCTCAACTATGACCGTGTATGTTCTCTTTCAAGTGTCCTTCTCTCGAATTCGTACTGTTCCATCCTTTTTCACCTTGAGGGCTTGGTCTTAATAACCTTTTAAGAACCATACTTATGTGTTGCCATAAGCGTCCTAACTGTAGGGCATAACCACATCTTATAACAAATCGATCTTATCGTCTTCGCTCTTCCGGACATCCCAACATGTTGAGGGAGTTCTTTGTATTCCACCTAAGCTTGCATCATGCCTTCGAGTATGATTAGAACTACTTCATTCCCTTATGTAACGTCAATCCGACCGTAGATGTTCTAACCTCAATCTTTCATATACTTCTCGTACACCTCATGTCGACATCAAACTTCAAAATTCGGTCTTCTCTTACTCTGGTTGGTCACCTTACGCATCTCTTGGTATTCCATGAAAAATCTTCACCACCGTACTAGTATGCCTTTAGGCGAAATTTCCCAATCACAACACTTAAAGATCCACTCATTACTCCACCAAGCACTAACATCATAATTCTAAGCTTGTCGCGTTACTATAATCTAAGTTCCTCGTTTCATGTCATCACTATCATAGCTTCTCCGTGTGAGTCCGGAATACTTTGACTCAGCGTTTGTTCGTGTAACCTAACATTCACTACCTTAGAACAACATACCATGCCTCCCCTTATATATATTCTCCCTTTTACGCACAATAACTATAGAGGACTCACATTTCTCTTTGTCCTTCTAGTTTCCCTCATCTTGATCCGTGTCATTCTTCCATATGACAACCCCATGACCTAAGAAGGTCGCATCATACCGTTACAATCCTTCCCCACAAGGTACGTTTCCCTCACTTGCTGGAATCGATAAAATGCTACTTGATTAAGGTAATTGCATTTCCCTTGATATACTTCTTTATTGCCGACATTCAACCACCACGAATATTCTAAGTTCTCGTTACCCCTCTTCATGATCCCATCTCTTTGGTTACTCTCCCAACCTACATCCACCAGTATACAACCCACACCTGTACATTTTTGGTGGTCACCGATTAACTCATGGAAGACCCTCTCCAAGATCAACGACTTACCCTCCTACCTCACTTCTATGTTACCATACTCTTGAAGGATACCTTCTCGGGGTATTCCGCCTTAACTTCACTAGCTCATTTAACTCTACTTTCAACTCCGTTAGCTCCTATTACGCTCCCCTCTTCCTTGCACTTCTGTAAGATAACTGCACCTTCTCGGCTCTTTTGTGTCAAATGACCCAACTTCATAGGCTTAACCGTCCTTCATAATGTGTTGTAAGTGTAATCTCCCCACATCTCTATCGTTTATAACCATTCTCTTCTCTTGGTTGGTAACTTAAGTCTTTCGATCCTCGCCCCTTGTTTCATCTTTTATCTTTTGAAGATCATCACCCACACACACTTTCTCCTTCTTAACATTGCCCAGTCTCATCACCACGACGGAAAACGATTGACTCCGCAAGGTAATTCTACTATGTGAACTTTTGCCATGTAATCCTCCTCATAACTCTCGTATTTCTGAAGAAGTCTCCCGCTTAAGCGCTCACAAAAACCGTCACTTCACTTTCTAGTTATTTGGTAAGCTTAACTTACGCATCTCATGAATCTTCGTATTAGTTCGACCACACTTCACACTCTGACTCCCATGCTTAGGATCATCTAGGAAAAACTTCACGTCTCAAGGAAATACCACTTCTACCCTTGCTATATGCACTCCTTTCCTTCCCGCTCCGCGTCTTTAGTTATCCATGCGTCGTCTTTGAAGAATCATAATTTCGTTGTCTCGACTTCACTTCATTGTTACTCGTCATTGCTTTCTCGGAACCACTCCCACAACTTCAGATTGCTTCCCTATTTGTATATCTTCCATCTCAGTTTTGCTTATGTTGACTCGAGGTTCTCTTCTCTTTGTTTGTCTTTGTGATTAACATCATCTCTAGTCTTCATAAGGCTGCTTAGATGCTCTCTAAGGAGTCTGAGGAGTCATCGGGGTGCTCACTAAAACGTGATGTTCAACTCGATACTTGAGCATTTTCGTCTTCGTGGTGACACTATCCTAAGCCAAAAGGCATTGTTCAATGTGCGATGATAGCTTTCTATCATCCTAACTATAAGGTCCAAAAACCATGTGCTACTATATATCCTAGTACATGTATATGACTATATAAGTCCTATGTCCACATTGCTATAACCAACATATCACATCCAAGCAAAACTATTACAACAAAACAAGGTCCCAACACTTATATGATATCATCATGCCACATGTACAAATATCAATATAAAAATCATGCATTCATTTTCACATAACAAGTCCATCATGCATAACTATAATCCACATATAATAATATTCCAACAACATCCTAGGCCCACGATAAATATCTACATAACTACACATATCTATATATATATATATATACTAAAAATCCAATAAACTATGCTGCCGAGATCCACGGAAGGAGTGGTGGTCCGTACATTCTACCCCGACTCATGCATGTGATTTTGAAAACGAAAACTCAGAACCCGTGGGGTTCTGTTTATTCCTTATTCGGCCTTTAGAAGATTGCGAGTGCCATTGTTGTCAACCTAGGGCTCTGATACCACTTTTGTAACACCCCGAATCCGCGGGACTCGGGATGCTACGGGTTGGGACCTCACAATGGGTCCCGACCCTTAGCCTGACAACAATTTCACCGGATCTTACAACAAGACACAAATAAAGGCAAAACCGAAATTCATTTTAATGCAATGTTATGAACCCCAAAAGAAAA
Organism: Fagopyrum esculentum; assembly: GCA_033239045.1. Taxonomy (NCBI): domain Eukaryota; kingdom Viridiplantae; phylum Streptophyta; class Magnoliopsida; order Caryophyllales; family Polygonaceae; genus Fagopyrum; species Fagopyrum esculentum. The sequence continues at coordinate 140,144,537 of BSUD01000002.1, read as the reverse complement.
CATAACGAAGGACTCCAGCCGAGATACAACCCCAAAGGCAAACGCCATACACACGGCATACCAACATAATAAACGAAGAATAAAACACAACCCGACTCCAACCAAAACCCATCCTAAAATGTACGGACCCCGGCTGCCCACTCTTCCGGATCTCTCGGCCGCGCCCCTAACCTGCAAGGCAACTACAACAATATCGGTATAAAACCGTTAGCTAGCATTCAAGGCATTAGAATCATGGTATTGGCACACACACACACATAAGGTATCATAAACACACAACATGTTCCAAAACACACAATCCGGTTTATTATCTTTAATTTAAGTTATTCCATTACTAATTTCCATTTAGTTGTGGCACGGAAATCACAAGGATCCCGCCCTTGTCCCCTTTCACCAAACAGGTTTGGGCCAGATGCGAATCAGCATCACCTGTTGGACTGGTCGCAAGGCACCTCCCGGCCATCCCCATTTTGGGCCGGACATAGTGGTCACCGCCCGTTATCATACACTTGGGCCAAATATAAACATATAAAGTCGGTTGTCCTATTACCGGTTTAGATGTTATAACATAAGCAATAAACACACACATAAACAATAAACACACACCACCAAACACGCATTGAAACTAATACAGAGAATACGAGCTAAGTAAGTCCGAAGACTTACCTCGTCCCAAAGATAACCCGCTAACCACCGCTCTCACTTCTCATAGGAAGGCACTAAATGCCTGGTCAAAACAAGGCACACAATCAACATCTCTCTCACATGCTAGAAGTCCTTAGACTTCTAGTCCCAAATGACCTCTATAAGGTCATACAACTCACACGATAAGATACCACGTTCCTAGTCTCAATGCTCTCACAACAACATATAATCCCAAATCTCAAGCCTAACGATTCTCACAAGATCAAACCATATACTCGAATTCTTATAACAACCTCACTAGATCGCAACACCACCTCAAGCTTGGAATCAACATCAATCCATCAAACAATATCAAATCCACAAAACTCACCTAAAGTCCACAACCACTACTTGGTATTCACTCTAAGTTATGCTAGATTATTCAACCTAGCATGATACTAAAACTAAACATAACTAAATCGAAGGGAAAGAATACTCACACGACGTCGAAAGACGAAAGTTGTTCAACAGATGTCGACTTAGACTCGTTAGGCCTTTATCGGGGCGCTTCCGGACCTAAAATCAAAGCTACACAAATTTAGCTAATACGCTAAATTTGATCGTAATATAAGATATATTATTCTAAGGTAAACTCATTTTCAAAACCAAGGTTAAAACCGCTTAAATACATTTTCCGGGCTAATTATACCGTTCCAAAAATATGGGTCATAACCCGTAATTAAACTTTGAGTCATATTCCAAAAATATAAATATAGTCCAAAAGATGTAATTAAGCATGCAGGGCATAAAGTTCAATTTCAGAAACTTGGGTCTTTTTTATAAATAAATTTTGCAAAGGGTATAAATGCAAACTTCCAAAACTGTGGGCCAAAACTGAAATTATAAAGATGTGGGTATATTATGCAATTATCACAAAATCAAGGGGCCCGAATTGGAATATTGAAAAGGGTTTCTTAACCCACTGTTGAAGGCGGCAGAGGCAAGGCAAGCGAGATGCGGCGGTCCTGGCGAACGAGTCCAGGAGAAGGCAAGGACGACTTCCGACGGTGGGGCACTCCGGCGAATCGATGCAGGCAGCGGGGTTCCTTGGTGGGCTCATTGGCTGTCGCAGAGAAGGGCAAAAAGGGTTCTCCTGGTGGTCTCGATCGAGGCTACGGTGGAGCGCTTGACTGCGTTTCAAGAAGGTCCAAAGGAGGGTCGAGTAGAGGGGGTACCGACGACAGGTTTTGACCGCGCTGCAGGGATCGAACCTTAGTTGCATCTCCTTGGTTGGTGAAGTTCGTTGTAAGCAGGTTGAGAGAGAGAGAGAAGAATTACAGATCCGGCGAGAGTCTTGTTGCTTGATTGTTGTTGCAGGTGAAGGTAGGAAGGAGGAGGAGATGCGCTTGGCGTGGAGAGGTGGGGAGATTAGAGCCCAGAGAAGGATCTCACGGTGAGGGTTACAGAGGCTCGGAATAATGGGGCGGAGGGAACCAACCCGAGAGGCTACCAGCGGGATTGAGGAGGCGGGGTGGCTCCTCAGTCCGGCGAGTTCACTAGAGGGGGAGGCTACGCAGAGGCTCCAGTTTGCAGAGATAAGAGAAGAAAGGAGAAGGAGAGAGATGGGGGTAGGTTGCTCACAAGCTGCGAGGGAGTCGTGAAGGAGAGGTCGGGTAGGCAACCGAGGGGTCGGGTGCAGGCTGCCAAGGGTTGGGGTAGCCTGGGCGGCTGGCCAACGCAGAGGCAGCTAGCCGGCTAGGGCTGCAGACAAATCACACAGAAATAAAAAGGAAAGGGAAGTTGGGAAGGGAAAAGAGACCCAACGCAGTTCACAGGACTCGAAACCATGACCTTTGGGTTCGAGAAGGAAGGATAAAATAAATAAATAAATAAAAAGAAAGGAATAACTAGAATAAATCAAATAAATAATACCAATGGGGAAGATGACAATTAATTCAACTCGTTAAATTACCGGAACGGAAATTTGTCGGATTCGGAAAGTATTCCGAATTTTTTCCGAACATAGAATACGGAATATTTATAAATATAAGTTATATAAACTCCCGAAAATTTAATTTACGACGTGAAAATACTCGTTAAAGACATTAAAAGCTATTAAGGTATCGGTAAAAGCTGGAAACAAATAAATGTCACAAGCACGCCTAAAATTGGGGCGTTACACAAAGTATGTCGTCGAAGAAAATGCACATAAAGAAAGTCTGGAGAACAACTGAAGAAGAGTCGTCGAGAACATATCACAAATTTACGACCCCTCATAAACGAACAACTTGAACCGTCACCTAAACCAGCTCCAAACTCGGAAGACTCAACAAAACATGAAAAATCTGACTGTGTATCATTGTGCAATGAAAAAGTTTTCGAAGAAACAAGTTGGTTTCACAAATAAAATAAGATTTGAGCAAAAGAAATAACTTATCAAATAATTTCGTTGTTTATTCAATTTTTTTTTTTGGAGCAATGAGTTTCTTCCCTCTTACTTTGTTTATTTCCTTTTTTATTTTTGTTTTTGACACAATCTTACAGAAAATTATTAAATTATAAAAACTTTGTTATTCTTTATTTTTTTAATGTTTTTACTTTTTCTTTGAGGGACGAGTTGACAAAAATGGGCATTTGGTCTCATGTTTACTTTTTTTTTTTAAATTCCTCGTGTGAAAGGTGTAGGTAAGAGTGAGAAACTCTAGCGCCAAACGCAACCATTTTGTAGAAAATGAGTGTACTAGATCAAAATTTATGTATTGACATTTTTTCCACAAAGAAGAACAAATAGTGGTAAAAAAAACGTGACTCTATCTTTCCCTCAATTTTCAAAATCCCAAGTCCAAAAGCCCTGAGATGACACAATTGACTCGACCAAGTCAAGAACCATAGTCACTCGCAAGGCTTCATGGAGGATGACGGTGACTTTCGACTCCAGTCAAGAAGCTTTTCCCCTAAGGTTGCCCGTTTGGAGACATGGAATCCGGGTATAGCGCCAATAAGAGCTTAGATCGAGCATATATGTTCGATCTAGTTGGAGATGGGAAACGCGGATATGAGGCAAAGAGACCGAAATTGTATTGTTCTCTATTCGAAGGTCCTCGAGTCGAGAGCATTTTCATGGAGATGCCCTAATGTTGCATCTTTATAGGAGAGATTTCACTTTTGGTTGTCAAGTAGCTTTTTATTTACCTGAGTAAATGGGGTGGGGGTTGTTTGTTGCTTCTTTGTTGTGGTTAATAGAGGTCGGACTACCGGCCACGAGGAGTTGATGAGGAGTGTTTGTCGTGGAAGCAATGGAGAAGTTTGTCAAAACGGTTTGGTTACTCTTCAACTAGAAATACGAACAAAATCCCAAACTAGTCACCAATCTCTAATTTATGGATTCTAAAATGAAGAACATCCAAAAATATTGAAAGGTATTCTAAACTGAAGAACAACAAAAAATAATGAAAGGTCTCCAACAAGGTGGAAGAAGAAAGGAAAAGTGCAAAAAATCTCCAAAGATCTAAAAAGAGATGAAAAAAATCCTGCAAAAGGCTTGCAATGTTATCTTTATACTCAAGGTCCAGAAAAAGGAAAGGCCTGGACTGAAAAGCACTAAAAAGTTGTCAATGCTGCAGATTTGGAGGAATCTCGGCCCCTCTGCTACCAATCTCAAGTCGAGATACAAGCAAAATCGGGGTCGAGATTTGAGATTTGTATATGCTTGTCTTCGGTTTCTGTGAATCTTGGCCTATTTTTCCAAAATCTCGGCCCGAGATAGGGGCCGAGATTGCTCTCAACTTTAGCAATCTCGCATGCAATTTAACTTTGAATTTCTATCTCGGCCGAGGTATATTTCTGCTCACCCGAGATTTCACAAACAACCACCATTTGCTCATTTGCTCGATCTTTTGCCTTACCTCCTCACTTGTGGGATTTTCTTTGCCTTATTATGCGTCCCCGAGCTCTTGGCATGCTCCATCCCGAGGCTTGATCCTCAAATGTCGTCGTTTAGTTCCGAGTTTCGCCGTCTTACCTGAAAAATCAACCAAAGCGTGTGTAGACATCCATACTTGCAAAGTAAACAATAACAAGTGTAGATGACACAAATATAGGCTTATTCATGCTAAACAAGAGGAAAAATCAACTTAAATGCATGCCTAAACTATGGTAATAAATCATGTTATCAAGAGGATTACTCTTAAAGTTGTTGATGGATGCTACGGTTTTCCCCTTCTCAAATAGAGTGTTTTGTTGAAACTTATAGGGTTAAGTTGTTGTTGAAGAGTAGAGAAGGGAGGGCAGTAGAGTGTAAAATCGCCTGATTGGCCTTGTTTGTATCATTCCGAAGGAAAATTGTAGTCGGAATCGGAGAATGATTGTTGATCGATGGTGGTAGCCATAAGCTTTGAAATGAAGGTCATCCCATAAAGAAGATAAACTCCAGTAGTAGTAATAAAGGCTACAATACATTTGTTGAAATCGGGGGAACATTATATGCGTTGCACTCTCTTTTCAATCGATTAGGTTTTTTTATCCCATTGGTTTTCATGACAAGGTTTTAAATGAGGTAGCTTCACCAAAGCCTATAATGAGTTTGAAGTCAACAATAAATGCTCAAGTTTGATAATGGAAGAAGGTGGATATTCAAGGGGGAATGTTATTGAAAATATGTAATACATGATATTTTGTAAACATATATCACATGCATGGCTTCTAGTGTGGTTTGGTCAAGAAGTGAAGAAAATTGTACAAGGTGAATTATTCACCTTCTTACATCCTAATTTATTTTATTAGGCAATCCTTTAAATCTTGACCTATAAATAGAGGTCATTTTCAATTTAATAAGATGCACCAAAAGCAAGTAAGAAATTCACTCTTCTTGTTCATTCCTCTCTTCTAACTTCATCCTTAAGTGTTCTTGAACACATTCCACAAAAGTATAAGTAATCAAGAGATTGAACTAAATTTTATAACATATATATATAGTATAGATCCTATGAGAACACCTCCTAACGTGAGAACATGAGAATAGATTCGTAATTATTATCAGTTTTGTTTCGAATGTGCCATATCGTTTAATGTATTATTCGTAGTTATTATTGGTTGAGTGGATTATTCGTAGTTATTGTTGAATTCCCTATATATATATATATATATATATATATATATATATATATATATATATATATATATATATATATATATATATATATATATATATATATATATATATATATATATATATATATATATATAATATTCCGTTCCGGACCGCCGGTCTTTTCAGCCCTAGACTGGGATCGAAATCCCAAAAATAGTGGACCAAAGATCAAACCAAATTTTTTCGATCCAGTCCAGATCAAATTTACACAACCCGAAAATGTTGTCAGAATAATAGTATCGTCAACACATTATCATTAATTATGTTGTATCAAACATAGTCGTCATTGTCACAACAATAATTATTAATTTTTGAAAACAAAACTAAATTTTTTGAAAAGAAAATTATTATTTTTTGATTTTTTACTACTATTTTTAAGGAAAATTCCGGTTGGTACCCATGGGTTTGGGGTTTTCTGGAATTTGCATGCCCAACACTTTTTCACAGTTCGATTGGTATCCTTGTGTTCTTTACGGTTCCGGAATTTGCCCTATTCCGTCCGAAATCATAACAGCGTTAGCCTATAATAGTAAAAAAAAGTTGGCTAAATTGGCACTTAGGACCTTTTACACTATAGATTTGAAATTTAGGACACTACCAATTACAAATTGAGGAATAGAACTCCTACTTTACTAGACTAATTCATAAATAACACAAAAAGTTGACAAAAGTGATGACTAATGAGTGATGGCTGATGTGAGTGTTGATTGTGACCTTTTGATTGACATTTGGAGGGAATTTGAGGCCAAAAAAACGCAGCCCTCTACCCAGAAAAAATCCGCTTACCCAAAAATTCGCTTACCCAATTAATGCAACAATCATACCCAAAAATAAATTTCTCAAAGTACAAAAACATACTCGAAAACAATATACCCAATAAATCAAATATCAAAATAAAATAATATCCATAAATTGGATAATATTTTGTATTTATACCCAATTTAAACATCACTTAATACAAAATTCATACCCAATTTAAATTTGTCATACCCAAAATTTTCAAAACTCGATATTGTACACAAACATCAATATCAAATGACATTTGGTCATTACCCAAGAATTCGCTTGACATTTGATCATTATAACACATTTTGGTTAACCATAAAACATACCCACGACATCACTTTAAATATACTTAATAATAAGAAATATACTACAAAGCCAATACACGTATAAAAGCATACCCAATTTGAATTTGCCATAACCAAAATTTACACAAATCGATATTGTACACAAACATCAATATCAAATGACATTTGGTCCTTGTAACACAGTTTGTATAACTATAAAACATACCCAAAATTTTCACTTTAAGCATACTCAACAATAAGAAACATACCACAAAAACAATAAACATATACCCAATAATGAGAAAAATACTATAATTCATATTTGGGTAACGAAAACAATGTCACCCAAAAAAATTAAACATTCATGGACTTGAAAATTTCATCAAACTAGCTACATTAACCAAAAATAAAAGATAAACATGTAAAAAAGATATTTAAACAAAAAGTAAACATCTAATCACCATCATTTCAACTAATGAAATTATTGCCCTATTTGCTAGTTTTCATACCTACTTTTTCTTTCTTTTATATAGAGGCCTAGTTTACAAAAGACAATTTTAAGGGGTCCTATTTCCCTAATTAATTCAAAAAAGTTCCGTTCTCCTCTCTCGAATAATGTAAGCCTTCTTCTCCTCTCAAACTCATTCATGGAATGTGGAGATATGGTTATTTCAAGAACAATAAGGGCAAATAATCAAAATCTACTCTCATTTCCTATCATCTTCTTCTCGGCACAATAATGGTTAGCAGCCCACAATCAGCCACATCATTCTAGGCATATACTTTTCTAAATTTTTTTAACATATGAAAGATCTACTCTTCCACCGCCTCCGCCTCTGTTTTTTCACTCTTGGCTTTCATTTGCTCTTCTATGAGCTCATCGATATCAATTTGAGTTGGTTCGTGAGGAACTTCCGTCTTGCTCAAAGTGCGACTCTTTGAATCTTTCTCTTTGAAGATTGAGAAGATTGAGAATTTAAAGGGATTTTAAATTAGGTTTAATCGAGAAATTTTTGACAAATTCATCGAAATTGTTCACCTGGAGAATCTTCTCTAACTTTAGATATTCAATGGGCTTGATCAATTTCAGTTTCTTCATCATCTTCCCTTTCATTACATCCTTCATCATTCCAAATCCTCTACAGCAAAATACAAATGCTAACTGCATGTCAAAGAATTAAGACGAATTGAGCTACAAAATACATGCCTCCATTACTATGCCAGCTCCAAAACAATGTAGCTGTGGAATCGAGTCCTGATTGGCTCCTTGTAGTTATATATCATCTCAAATTTGTTGTCTCTTTTTTGTTACTGATGAAAGTTTAAAAGCTAAGTAGTTAGGGTTTCTTACCAAGGTAGTGTTGCTTATTGTTGTTCATCCATACTTTTAGAACTTTGCACTTCATTCCATTCTCTTGACAGAAGTCTTGAATTACCCTATCATTTTGCTTCTGAAATGTCCAACCGATCTTCTTCGCAAGCTCAAGCACCTTCTCCTTCCATTCACTACTGAATTTGGTTCTGAATCGCTTCCTCCCGCTTGATCCCATCTCCGCCACAACTACTTAGCTTTTTTGCACTATCGAAGGCTAACGGTTGTTATAGTGTTGGACGGTACTCGGGCAAATTCGGAAATTGTGAAAAACAAAGGCGTATCAAGCGAACTTTGAAAAAGTGTTGGGCAAATTCCGGAAAACCCCAAACCACAAGGTACCAACCGGAATTCCCTATTTTTAATTAGAGATAAAAACAAAGATATAAATTAGGATTAATATTCTAACTCAAAACTTTTAAGGGTGAATTGGTAAGTAGGCTCTTTTGAGTTTCTTATCTAGTAGGTAGACCCCTCTCATTTTCTTATTAGGTTAATGTACCTTTTTTTTTTTACCGTTCAAACAACCTCCCGAATTAGGGTTTACATTCTCTCTCCTCTCTTCTGGTACTTCTCTTCTGCCGCCTCTTCTCCGACCCAAAGCAGATCTCTTCAGCAAATTTATGGCCTTCGACCGTCACATGTACCTCATTCTTGGCGATTGCGAGGAGTTCAGGAAGCTCCCTCCAGCGAAGAGCAACAAGAAACCCACAGAAGACCGCGAAGACCGCCACACTCTAGGGCTTGTCCTCATCCACGGTGAAGAAATCGTTTCCATGACCGTCGAAGGACCTCCTCCTCCTGACGAGTCCTATGCCAAGTCCGCATCTACCGCCGCCGCTGGACCCGGAGTTGGACATGTTGCTGGACGTGGAATCCCCATAGCGGCTCTGGTTCAAGCACAACCTGACTTGGCAGGTCCGGTTCGTGGAGTCAGTGGACCCGCACTTGGTATGATGCAACCTCAGATCGCTCGCCCTTCAGTGTCTTATCCTCCTCCGGTGATGAGGCTCGTGATCAGCCTATGCCCGGGTTTCCTCCACCGCAAATGCCTCCTAGAGGCCCCTCCGACTGGACATTTTGCTTCTGGTTCCAGGCCGCCAAGTCCACCAGGTCCGCTGTTCCCTGGTCCACCTCTGCGCAAACTTGTTCTTTATGTTGAGATCTGGAAGTGATAATATTATTGCCCAATTTGATCTCTATGCTTCTGCATCTGTACATCCTCTCTTCTTATGAGTTTCAGACCGAAAAATTCAGGTGTAAATTATGGTATAAAAATTCTGGTATGAAAATCTGGTATAAAAATTCTGGTGTGAAAATTCACACTAAAATAAATAAATAAATAAATAAAGTAAAACAAAACAAAATAAAATAGAAAACAAAATAAAAAATTAATTGTACATAAAAATTTCAGGTTTGTAATGCCTGTTTTTTTTTATCTACCATGTAAGTGATAAAAAAAATAATAAATAAACTTACCAAAAGCTAGAAAAATGACATTTGATCAAATCTTTCAACTTTTAATGGATTAGTTTAAAAATTCATAAAATTTATGCCCCTCAAATGTAAAATAAATGAGGATATACCGATATAGGTGAAGAAAAGTCTAGCCGACAACTTGCTTGCAAGCTTCACCCCCAATCTCCGTCCTCTTCCAATACCCTCCTCCGACGGTTAGAGCGAAGGGCACGGCCATGGGTCTTCTATGGTGGAGAAGCAACAGCAATTCCCAACCCAAAACCGAATCCTCTCCCAAACCCGACCCGAATTCCCAAGTCCCCGGAATGAATGGTGCTGTTGAGGTCCCCCGCCCGCCACCACCGCCTCAGTCCGACGTGGCGGTTTTCGAGTTCGGGTCCGTCGCTAACTCAACTGATAAGGTTACCGTCGCCGGTTACTGCACTGTTTCCGACGACCTCGAGCCTTGCCGCTGGGAGATTCTCCCCGCCGATGATTCCAATGCTCCTCAATTCCGTATAGTATTTTGACCTAATTTTATTAGTGTCCTCTTGTTCATGTAAACTTAGCTGGAGGGGTGATTAAATAATGAACAACGTAAATTAGGGTTTTGGGTATTCAACGCTTTGCTTATCGAGAAATTTATCTTCTTGCGAACTAGTCTGAGTTGCAGATCTTGCTGGATTTTGCACTTGATGTATGGAATTTTGGATTTTGCAGGATCTGGCTTTGTGAACAGTTTAAACTTTCATTGCTTGTGATTGTGCTTTTTAGTCTACATGAATCTTCTTGGTATGTAGACAACATCCTCTGAAATTATGAAAGTCTCATGGGTTCTAGATAGCCATTTGGTAGTTCTTGCTCTATCCTTGGCTGATGATAACAAAATTTAGGCATGCTATGTGGAACTGGAAATGCATGTATCTTGCTTGGTTGTAATCCAAAATGTAAATCAGACATTTGTTTATGGGATAGACAGACGGTAATTTATAGGGCTCAGCATCTACTGAAGACCAGGATTCTCTTGAACTCATTCTTTGTATTCCAATTCCCAGTTGGTTGAATATTATCTGCAGCATTGTAATGGAAAACTTCATTTGGAATAAACCAGGTAAGTGAGTTCTAGATGCAAGTGTCTAGAATGGATAGTATATGATCATTTTGCGTTTGTTTCTGCTCCCATTTCAAGCTTTGCTTGTTACCAAGCAATGTGCTTTTTATGCACCGGATAAGACTTGAGGGGTGTATTGTTTGAGTCAAGCTAGCCTGCCCGAGTGCCAACTAGGATTGAACCAAAGCGGACCCTGAGTTGGACAGAACTGACCTGACCAAACCAAACTTTGGATTTCACTGCCCGGAGGCTGACCTCAGTTTGGTGGGTTAGGGCCTGTTCTAGTCTGGGTGTCGGACCCTATTCTGCTTATCTGGAGTGTGTAACCTGATGAACCGGACTCGGTCACTCGGGGAATGCCTTAACAAGTTGATTCACACTGTTGGACCATAAGTTTTGAGAATTGACAGGCAAAACCAAAGCTTTGATTAAAAATGGAGCAAGTGATGTTGTCTTAAGAGTATACTTTTTAGATAAAAGGCATGTATGAGCTAATGCCCTAGATTAAGTTATCTTGCACCCTAAAAGCAGAAATCCTCAGTCAGACCAAAATGGGGGTACAGTAAGAAATACACAGATGAGCGATAATCGTGTCTCATTCTAACTCCCTATCCACATCCCTAATTCATCTGTAAGCAATTTTCCGCATTGGGCTGTTAGGAGTGCACTAAAAATCAAACTGAAGTGGCTCAATGCTCCTTGTTGGTGCCAAATCCAAGGAATTCGTCCACGATACGTGAGACTGCAGTTGCTAAGGAGTCTGCTGCTTCTTGGGTGGCTGCTTCTGCATAAACTCGGATAACATCCTCTGTGCCAGAAGGCCGTATAAAGCACCTTCCTTGAGGATACTTCTCTGCAGAAACATATCACGTTATAGGTCAACAATATGAAAGATAAAAAAATACATTTGTTAAGATGATGACACTTGTAATATTGCACCAATGCAACATTCATAAGCATATATATTTGAGGGTCAGTAACAATTTGAGGTATGGAATGGAAATTTAGTAGTTGTCATGAAGGTCCTGACAGGGTCTGTCCTAGTTCAATTCATGTTTTGACACTACCAATAATTACCAATGCTTTTGTTTGGCATAGTTTGTAACTTTATTAGCTAGAATCTTGTGGAGTTTTGTTTTTTTACAGAGCTATGGTAAGTGTTTGACATGTAGAGCAAAAATTGTTATCAAAACTCCACAGCAAAAGCTACCCAAATAAAATTGCAGTGCACCCAACTCTAAAGTCTAGGGTTCATCGATGTCCTTAACATTATCATCCTTCCAATTTTCATTACCAAGTCCCCATGAAGAAAAAATATGTATAGCTTATTATTCTGTAGGAGTACCAAGTTCTAAGAAAAGGATGATTTTGCATCGTTAATTTACAAACTCTGTAGAAACACAAAGCAAGATTTCATATCTCCATAACCATTCATCCTACAAATATGTAAGAAAAGAAGCTAATGCGTACCTATTTCAGAATTGATTGCTTCTTGAATGCCTGACGGCTTGATGGCCACAGTTTCTGCATTTGCAGTAACAACAGCAGTTCTATCCATAACTTTAGCCTGAGAACAAACATTCAGCAATTTGAAATATAAGAATAAAAACCAATTGCACCACAAACCTTTGGGGTTCAGAATACACATAACATTTACTGCATGTGAATGAATAGAAAAGCTTAAAGACCAACTTATAACGCGTAGATAACTAAGTCACAGTTCAAGGTCCCTAAGGATTAAAAGGGAAACTTAGTTTATCAAATTTTAGTCAACGTGATTTATTAGATTAAGGTTTCCTTTCACTAAAAAGAGGTCATCTGTAAGGCACAAATATAAAGCAATATGCGATAGTCCTTTACCACACTATAATGCTCAATAAGTGACAGGCTAACCAAAGGAGGAGGAAATGCTAGGTGTCGAAAATGTTTTTTGTATAAGTGAAGGTAATGTGTAGGATCTGTACCCTTCTTAAGTAGAAACACAAAGGGTTAGGAGAGTAAACCTTAAGCTGCCTGCTAGGAAGATCATGGTATATATTAATCCATTTTTCAATTGACCATCCCATATGACGTAAAATGGCCTCTACCAAGAGCAATCCACTCAAAGCGTCACCAACTGCCTGGTTGATCAGCTTACTAACAGCCAGTAGCCGAAGAACTGCCTGCTGCTTCTGTGAACCTGGAACAAGCAGGCACTGAACTAAAAACAGAAAGAGAGAAAAGAAGGAATAAAATAAAACATGGAAATAACAGTTCTTTATTTGGGAGGCTGAAATTTCTATATTCCATAATACCCTGTTCCTGACCTTCTTAATAACAGATTTAGCAGACTGGAACTCACCTTTCGATGTGGACGATAACTCCTTGGCTCTACCCTCTAGCCATGACACGTAGTTTTCTGAAAACAAAATTGTCCCGTGTCCATTTGCCTCGAAGTATATTCCTATATCATATTTAGCAGCTTCTTCATGCAAGTACTTCACTCCAGTAGGAGTCAAGGCAACATCTAACCCTAAGCTCTTTAAGTAGGCTGTGGATGCCCCATTGGCATATGCTGTTTGTACTGCGCCAAGCCGGGCATGATAATGAGCATTTGTGTTATCATTTTCATCTAGAAAACTTAGTTGCTCCTTGATATACAACGCAAACAAGGATAGAATCTTGTCCCCATCAACAAGATCAGTCTTATTGCAGTTTGGTTGCACGGAAAAATATACAAGTCGGTCAGCATCTCCATCTAGACTAGCACACCTGGAAAACTAGAGCCAACACAATGGTTAGAGTAATCTCTATCTGATTGGGAAAATTAATGTCTGAACATCCTTTTTCAATAAAAGAAAGCCGGATGATACAATTTATTAAAATTAGATGGAGGAGACCAAATGGACGCCCACAAACCTGAGCCCGCTGTCAACTTCACTGAATCCAGATGGTACAATCTTCTCCTTCTGAACAAAATCAGCACCAACTCCTTCATTTAACATACCTCCACTTTTGCTGGAATTACGTATCTCAATAGTCCCGTCTTCAAACAAATCTTTCAACATTTCAAGCTTATCCCCACCAACTCCATTTGCCCCATCAACAACCACTTTTCCTCCGATGTTATCCGTTTTACTTCTATCATTTATCAAATCAACCAGACACCTAATCCAATCATTACACAGAATCAGAACATATAAGAATTTTCTAAATTTCATTTCACTATTATACTGCTGAAAACAAACAAACATATACAGGATACACACCTGTAAGATGCAGAAAGTTGTTCATAGTAGTCCTGTTCAGTTGCCTTTATGCCCTTATTTCTTGCTCGAACCATCCAGTGTAACTGCGGAGTGGTCACAATTCCCATATCATAGGCTACTGCTCCAATCACAGAGTTTATTCCCTTCAATCAAAATAATCAACACAGCTAGGTTATCGCTCTTATCTTATAAATTAAGTGTAGTCTGACAATAACCCTAAAACCATGGAGAAGGAATAGAGTACATGATTTGCAGCTTCAAGGAGAGATTCTCCACTAGGCCTTGTATCTCTTCCCAATAAGACCTCAGCAGGGCGCCCAACACCAATCGAAATCCCCTCCTTTCTCACAAATTCATCCACCAGCTGCTTAGAATTTACACCAAAAGGCACATAAATTCAGGCCTAGAGTTCCAATATTCACAAGGTCTTCCATAATTTCAACATCTCAGACTAGTTTCAACCAAATCTATGTCATACTAAACAAATCGATCCAGGGAGAAAGTTAGAAGGAGAGAGAGACCGTAATTAGGTGATTGGGATCAGATGCATTGGCGAGGGAATCGGCGAAGGGCTCCCACTGCTGATTCAACATCTCACCGCTAGGATCGGAGATTTTAACGCCATTATCAGACACCTGATTGTGGGAGGCCGTGATCATAAGTCCGATCACTGATTGAGTTTTAATAGATCTCAAAGCCGCCAAAATTGCAACCCTATAGACGGTCGCTTCAAGGAGCGATGCATCAGCACGAAATCCGGCTGTTCCATACGATAGCTTGACCCCTGCAAAATTGTCGGATCATTTGTAAAACAGACACTATAGAATCCACCATGAATGGGGTTATAAAAAGAGAATCTGAAATGTTGCATTTTGAAAATGAATCGAACCTTGGGGAGGTGGATAGCGAGAGGATAGACTGAGGAGACGGGACCGTTGTTCTTCCTCCATTGCCGTGCGATTGTGATTGACGAGGAGAGAGGCTTTGAAGATTTAGCCTGCTAGCGCTCGCCTACTACTTTAGTAGAGTTTTAAACCATAGCTTCGAGTCTTTGACTCGCTCGCTTACTACTTTGAATATAGCAGGCTCCTAGATTGTTTTGGATTATCAATAAAAAGAAAATTAATTGGATTTAATGGATAATATATGTATATTTTTTAGGATAAACATAATTTTAAATGGTGAAAATATCGTATCCACTCGGCTGCGAAGCAGTGGTGAGGCAATGGAAAACTCATTGGGTTCGGGTTTTGGTTTTCGGTTTCGGTATCTATTGTCTCCGTCTTCATCTTCGTCACTGTCGAACTCACATGTGTCGGAAACTGTGTTGCAACCTCTGGTGGAGATGATAAGTTTCCCACATCGAAAGATGGGACATTCCGAGCCTAGTATATAAGGTCGCCGAGCTACTCCTCTTATTGCTAATTGATTTTAGAATGGAACCTAATCGGATTTATGTGTTAGGCTTGAGCCTTAGCCTCTATTCAGCTCGCGATCCTAACCTGTGGGCAAGTGCACTCGGTCTATATATCTAGTTGCACTTGTGGGGGTGTTTGAGATAAAAAGTTCCCACATCGATAGATGAGACATTCTGAGCCTGATATATAAAGTCGTTGAACACTCCTCCTATTACCAATTAGTTTTTGGATGAGATCTCATCTTGTTTATGTGTTGGGCTTGGGCCTAATGCGCAGGTGCGCTCGTATGCACACGACTTCTGCTCTACTGGTCCGTCTATATCACTACAGTGAGGCGCGATTTTCATTTGGGACGAGTTTTTTCCGGCAACTTCTCGTAAGTCTTGCGACACCAATGTACTTTTCGTTGCTTTGTTTTACTTGATGATTTTAACTAATTTATCACGTGATCTGAATTTAGTTGGATAGATGGATCAATTGAAAAAGAATCTCTTGCCAAAGAACTTGTTTAGAATAGAAGAGGATTGGATTGAAAATGAATAAGATTTTTTGTTGATTTGCTGCTACTTTTTTCTTACGATTTCTAAGCAGATAAATTAAGGGTTTTGTATTTAATTTATAGATGAGATATTTTTTTACCACATAGTGTTATTTGGTCAATAATATACCTATATTTTAAGGTAAAATTGATGTTAGTTCATCCTTTCAGGATTTATTATTTAGTTTATTATGCTATATGATTGTTTATGGGTTTCTTTTCTAATCAACATACCCTAAATTTGGCCTCTTTGTTTTTTGGTTTTGGAGATGAAGAAGCAAAATTTGACGAGCATGGGACGTTATTCTAAAACTTGTACATTTTACTATTTGCAAGATAGGTGTTAGAAAGTTGCTAGTTTGTGTCAATTATTCATATTAAGGTTGTTTATGCAGAGAAGCTCTTACACAAGAAAATCTATTATGGATAAAGCAATTGAGGCGTTGGATGCTCTTGGCTATGGAGTTGCAAATTTCACTGCCATAATGTGAGAATAGTTAGGAAGTGTCAACAGAGTGAGTCATTGGCATCGTCGTTTTGTGTAAATCGTGTGAAGAATTTGAGCTTCTACAAGTCAGTCAATGATAGTGTCGTTTCACTGCTATAATGCCTTGTAATTTATTGTCCCTTAATATATGTGTCTCTACAAGTCAGTGAAGTGAAGAATTTGAGAACAAAATGAAAACGATTGAAACGTAAGTGAGTAGGACAGGGATAATTTTGGACTCTGTTCAGAATGACACTATGTAGGGGAATAAGGGAACAAAAGAACTATCAATCCAATTATATAACATTTTAACATGTGTATGTGCTTTGTTGTGTAACTACTTTGTGCAATACCATTTAACTTGTGTATTTGTATTGTTGTGTAATAACAATATTAAATGTCGACCGTATTGTCATGAATTGAATTATCATCAATTATACCATCATCAACGACATTATCACTAATTGTGTTGTCATCAACTAGATTGTCATCAATTGTATTGTCCTCAACGATATTGTCATCGACCGTGTTGTCATTATTTGTAGTGTTGGAAATGATAATATCATCAAAAAATTGTTGTCAACGCATTGTCATCAACTAGAATGTCATCAATTGTATTGTCCTCTAACTATGTTATTATATTTACTAATCGTTTATGTCCCATCCAAGACCCTTTTTTGCGGATTCTGATTAGAGCAAGTGAGCCTCGTAATGGCGTTTATTGGCTAGAATGGGTCGACCCTTCCACACCTCATAATGGCGTTTATGGCACTTACGCCTCGGACATCCGTCAATTAAAATTACTACTGCTATTCCAAATATTGTGTTTTTTGATTCAAATAAACACACATTTTACCATGTGATATTTGTCACAAAACTAAACAATTTCGTTCATCTTTTCTTATGAGTCAATCACATGCCTTATATAATTTTGATTTGATTCACTATGATATTTGGGGTCCATATCGGACATCTTCCTCATGCGGTGATAAATATTTTCTTACCTTAGTTGACGATTTTTTAAGAATAACTTGGGCTTTTCTAGTTCAAAATAAATCTTAGGTTTCTAAAACTATTCGTAATTTTTTTATTATGACCAAAAATCAACTTAATAAAACTATAAAGAAATTCCGCAACGATAATGGATCGGAATTTATTTCACTTAAGCCTTTTTTTACCAAAATGGAATTTTATTTGAAACCTCATGCGTTTATACAACACAACAAAACGGTTGCGTTGAATGTAAATATGGACACATTTTTAATGTTGCTCGTGCTTTAATATTTCAATCCAACGCTCTTATCAAATTTTGGGGTGAATGTATTCTTACGACATGTTATTTAATTAATCGAACTCCATCCTCGATTCACAACGGAAAATCACCCTACGAAATTTTCTTTCAAAACGTCCTAATTACAAAAAATTTCAAGTCTTTGGATGTCTTTATTACACTTCAAATCTACCTTGCTCATCTGATAAATTTTAAAAACGCTCTCAAAAATCTATTATTATGGGATATCCGGACGGCCAAAAAGGATGACAACTTTTAAATTTATGCACACTTACTTTTTTTTTTATTTCCCGTGATGTCATATTTTACGAAAGTATTTTTATTTTCAAAATCCCATTAATTTAAATAAATCTACTTCTTCACCAAATTTACAATTTTCAACGCCGTTAACATATGATCTATCTTCGTTTAAATTTAACTCTACCATACAACTTTCCCTCTCATCCAATCAAATCCCTCCTCCTTAATTCATGAAGCTCCACCCCACTTATCTCCTTTCTCTTTTATGGGTAATATTCCATCAAATTCTCCTACCCCTCCCAATCCTTCCCCACCCACTTTCCAAACTAACCAATTAAATATATCTTCCTTATCCCATTGACCTACACCTTAAATATATGTTTTCCCTTTTACAATGATAATACACCCCCTAATTCATGTCCAAACAATATTTTATACGTCAATCTCTCCTCTATGGGACCTACCACTACTTGTTCTTTACCGATCACTTCCTTACCAATCACTTCCACACCCCCTCTCTCTTCTTCAAACCCTTCTTCTAATCAATCTTCTAACCCTAACTCCCTCTCTAACTTAAATCCTTCTTCCTCTCCTGTAAATTAACCCGTTTCCGTAGACAAAGGGAACCAACAACCTCAAACTACTTCTATTTCTACACCGTGTAGGGATAGAAGTACATCTCATCATTCTACACTATGACGATTACATATGTAACACCGTCCTCTCTATTCCGCCCTCTACGAGTCCTCCCGCTCTATCCCAATCCATTCCTTCGGTAAGGTATCCTCTCTCTAATTACGTCTCTTACTCTCATTTATCTACACCTATAAAAAGTTATATTACAACTATTGAAAGAATTTCGGAACCAACGTTTTACAAGGATGCCTCTCAACACTCCGAATGCCGTTCCGCCATGAAAACCGAGATCGATGTGCTTCTCCGCAATAACACTTGGACAATTGTCGATTTTCCACCAGACAAATCACCAATCAGATGTAAATGGGTCTATCGTTTCAAGTATAAAGCATATGATTTTCTCGAACATTACCAAGCACGGCTCGTCGTGTTAGGCAATTGACAAAAACAAGGTATAGACTTCTCAGAAACTTTCGCTCCCGTTGCTAAGATGAATTCGGTGAAGGTATTTCTTGCAGTTGCCTCAATCCAAAAACTAGAATTGCATCAACTAGACGTTCACAACGCCTTTCTCCACGGTGATCTCCAGGTTGACGTCTACATGCATGCCCCACCCGCATTCCCTCCTCCTGGTTTATCAAAAGTGTGTAAACTTCAAAAATCTCTCTACGGCCTTCGACAAGCACCATGAAATTGGTCCGCTAAGGTCTTTGCAGCCTCGTCAACGTCGGTTTCCAACAGTCAAAAGCCGATTATTTTTTTTTTCTTTCAAACGGAATGCCATTGTTCTCCATCTACTCATATATGTTGACGACATCATCGTATCCGGTAAAGACTCACTTTCCATCTCTAAATTTAAATTTTATCTTGACCAATGTTTTCATATGAAAGATCTAGGTATTCTTCGTTACTTTCTTGGAATCAAGATCACACGAACACCTACAGGTCTTCTCCTTTCACAACGAAAATACACTCTTGATATCCTTAGTGACACTAGAAATCTCGCCACTAGATCAGTCACTTTTCCAAATCGAGCCCAACCACGGTCTTGCCCTCGACAACAATCCATCCTACGCCGATCCAGAACGCTATCACAGACTTGTTGGCCGCCTCATCTACCTAACACTCACTCGACTAGAGTTATGCTACTCCGTCCATATCCTCGCTCAATTTATCAACTGTCCGACTACAACACATTGGAACACAGGTCTCAGAATACTTTGCTATCTTAAACCATCACCAGGAAACGGTATTTTCTTATCCCAAAATAGAAATTTACAACTCAATGCCTTTTGTGATTCTTATTATGCCTCGTGTCCACTTACCCGTCGTTCGTTAACTTGTTTTTTCATTATGCTCGGGGAGTCTCCCATCTCATGGAAAACGAAGAAGCAGACAACAATCTCCAAATCTTCAACCAAAGCCGAATACCGACCCGCGGCCTCCACCAATTTTTAATTAATCTGGCTCAAGTCCCTCCTACAGTCTCTTGGTTTCACCCACACTCAACCTATGAATCTTTGGTGTGATAATCAAGCGGTGCTTCATATATCATCTAATCCAATCTTACACAAGCGTACCAAGCATATTGAGATCGATTGTCACATCATTCGGGATCAAGGCCAAAATGGAAATATCAAAACTACTCACATTCGCTCCTTCAATCAACTAGCGGATATCTTCACCAAAGCATTAGGGCATCAACAATTTCATTATCCCCTTTTCAAGTTGGGCATCCGAAATATTCAAACTTCAACTTGAGGGGATATTAAGTTACCTTATGTAAAATATTATATTTTGCTTCCCTGATTTATGTTTTCTAGTAGGATAGCAGATACACAGTTTCCTTTAGCTTTCATTGTAATTTCTCTGTAATCTTTATATCTATCATTCCTCTTTTTGAATAAACACAGATTTGAAATATTAAATTAATCTTTCATTCTTGTTGCCGATTCTCCTCCTAGCGATACACCAAGGTCCCGTTACACACCATATATACAATTATGATTCTATTAACATTTATGTTAAATCCTTAAAACACTGTATAATTTTCTTACTTACAATAGGTTTGCTAGTAATAACGAAGGGAGAGTAACCATGAAGCTAATTACAGTACTCATCTAAACTCCAAGAAAGATTATGCAAACTATGAAAAGAAAGCAATTAGTTTCCTAATGATGTTTTGTTTATAATACTTTCATGTTTGTGAATCACCATTAGAGCATGGTGTAGGAACTCAAATAGAGAAGATAGAAATTACATGGAAACTAGTATTAATCTTTTATCCTCTCAAAAAGTGTTTAGAGGAAGCTTGTTCCTTTTGCATTACACGAGGAAGAGGGTAAACTAATTATTAGCTAATATTATTGTGATGCCAGCTACTAATACAGCTGCTGATATTACTACTGTGTCAGTTATTAATACAGCTATTGGATAAAGTTACTTTATGTATTTTAAGTTCCAACATATAGCCACCCTAGATTATGTAGTCTCCCTAGAATAGTTATTATTATGTCCAAGCAAGAGTTCTTCTGTAATTATACATAGAGGCTTATTGCCCTTTAATAAAGACCACTTCTTCTCTATTCACTTTCATGGTACCAGAGCCACTCTAGAGAGTTGCTTCTTTTTTTTTTTCTCTACCACCACCTTTGTCACCAATTCCTTGCCAGTACAATATTTCTACTTTCTATGGAGAAAACTGAAGAAACTAAGTTTACCCCCACAAACTTCAATCGCTCAACTCTTCTTCCAATTCAGATGGTGTATCGGCTCAATGGAAAAAAATAATATTTGGGTTGAAGTTGTTAAGGCATCCCTCACCGGAAGTGACAAGGATGACCATCTTTTTGTTGATGCTTCTGCGATGATAAATCCCACCTTTAAGCTATGGACTCGTGAAGATTCAATCACCAAGTCATGGTTGTGGGCTTCCATGGATTCTAGTATCGGATCCAATTGTATATTTTTTTCAAATTTTAAAGACATTTGGAATTGTCTGAAGTGTTCTTATGGCAAGGCTCAAGATGAGGTTGCTCTCTTTGAGCTTTCAGTGAAGGTTTTCTCCACCAAACAAGGTTCCATGTCTATTTCTGAATATGCTACTATTTTACGGAATCTTTGACATGAAATTGATTTATCCCAATCTCTCGTTCTGAAAGATCCTAATGAGCAAAAATTGTTGCGTGTTTCTATTAACCGTAGCCGTTCATACATATTCCTTGTTTGACTTGAATCCTGAATTTGATCAAGTGCGAATTCAAATTATGGGCACCAAACCTCTTCCATCCTTGAAAGAAAATGTTTCTACCATTCGGATGGAGGAAATCAGGCGAAACATCATGCTTTTTCCACATCCTGCAGAATATGAAAATATGGAACTATTTTCAAAAAGGAGAAAGAAAGACATTAATGGTTTATGGTTCACCCATTGCAAGAAATCCAGACACAAAGGAGAGATATTGGAACTTACAGGCAAACCTCCTAATCGAGACTAGGGACAGAAGAATCCTCAAAATTTCTCACTTGAGCCCTCTAGTTCTCAACCAAAGGCCCATACTATTGCTGCAACAACTCTATCCTCTCCTGCTGAAATGATTACTGAGATAGAACACTTGCAAAGCATGTTGAAGGCTCTTCAAGCTCCTTCCGGTTTCATGAATTCCGAGACTTTGGCTCTCAGGGTACAAAAAATCCATTTTTTGACCAAAACTGGATTCTGGATAGTGGTGCAATTGATCATATGACAAATGATCCTTCTTCTTTTACTTCATATTACCCATTTTCTCGTCAAAAACATCTTATCACAACAAATGGAACCTCTTCACCCATCTTAGGAAGTGACACCTTTGATACATCTTCCTCTTTTTCCCTATCTAATGTTCTATTCATACCCACTCTCTCATCTAACCTCATTTCAGTTAAGAAACTTATTAATGATCTTAACTGTTATATTTTTTTCTCTTCTTCTGGTTGTGTAATACAGGAACCGGGCTTGAGGAAGACGATTGGAGTTGGTAGAGAGAACGGGGGTCTTTACTTATTAGAGAAACCTCATGCTACTACCCACCTAAGCACCACTCTTGAATATGATTTTGGCTTTAACATTGTCGCGTTGGTCATCCATCTATTTCCCTTATAAAGCACTTATTTCCTAATCTGTACACTGGTTTAAAGTCAGAAGGTCTTGTTTGTTCTACTTGTGTGAAGGCCAAACAAAAAGGAGTCTTATTTCCTATTAGAAATAAAAGATGTACTCTACCTTTTGAATTAGTTCATAGTGATATTTGGGGACCTGCACGTCAAAAATATTAATAGGGCTTCATTGTTCCTTACCTTAATTGATGATTGCACAAGGGTGACTTGGTTGTTTCTCCTTAAGCATAAATCAGAAGCTAGTACCATTATCCCAGCCTTTTACACCATAATTCTCAATCAGTTTTGTAAATCCATTCAGCGCCTTCGATCTGATAATGCTAAGGATTATTTCAATCAAACCTTGCCATCTTTCTTCACTCCAAAGGTATTATTCATGAATCTTCTTGTGTGTATACACCACAACAAAATGATAATGTTAAACGGAAAAATGGTCACATTCTTAATATCACTAGAGCTGTCATGTTTCAATCATGTGTTCCAAAGTTTTACTGGGGAGAAGCAATCCTCACAATTGTGTTTCTGATCAATCGGACCCCTTCTAAAACACTACAATACCAAAGTCCAATAAGCCACCTTCAAACCTTTTATCCTAACCTCTCGATCAGCCATGGGTTAGAGCCTAGAGTCTTTGGTTGCACTACTTATGTCCATGTTCATACTCCGTGTCGGGGTAAACTCGATCACAGGGCTAAAAAATGTATCTTCGTAGGTTATTCCAATACCAAGAAGGGTTACAAGTGCTATTGTCCTCTTTCAAAACAAACATATATTTTTGCTGATGTTACATTTGATGAAAACAACCCATTCTACATCTCCTTAACTATTCAAGTTCAAGATCCCACCTTCCTTGAATCTGTAGTTAGTATTGAACCACCATCACTAAACCATGCCAACTCATTTTTGGATCCTATCATCATTGACCCAACATCACTTCCTAGTTATACTACTACCCTTACTCCATCGGCTCCAGTCAACTCATAACTTCCATCGGATGAGCATATTTCCTCTTCGGCTAAAGATCATTATGACCCTGAACCCATCTAGCTACCTTTATCTCCAGCTGACCAAGCTCCACAAAATCATCCAATAACCTCTTCAAGGTTCCACAAGACTTACTTCAGAAGGGTCACCCCTTCTCAAAACCCTTCAATTGTTGAACAAGGTCTGGTGACTGTTGCAGAACCAACCTCATTACCACCATCATCTGACGTTCCAATCGCTCTAAGAAAAGGCTCAAGGGCTTGTACCAAAAATCCTCTACATCCTCTCTCTAATTATGCCTCTTTGGATCGTTTTTCTGATAATCACAAACGGTTTCTCACTAACCTTAATCAAATTAGAATTCCTAAGGATGCACGGGAAGCTTTTGGATTACCTGAGTGGCGGCATGCAATGAATGAGAAAATGAAGGCTCTTGAAGCTAATCACACTTGGGATCTTGTGGACAAACCATTTGGGCATAGCATTGTAAGTTGTAAATGGGTATTTGTTGTTAAGTATCATGTTGATGGTTCTTTGGCTAGGTATAAAGCCCGCCTTGTTGCTCGCGACTTTACTCAAACTTATGGTTTGGATTACCAAGAGACATTTGCTCCAGTTGCAAAGATGTCTACCGTTCGTTTGCTCTTATCCCTTGCTACACATTTTGATTGGAAATTGTTTCAGTTTGATAACGTGTTCTTGAATGGTACATCAATGAAGATATTTATATGAGCTTGCCTCCGGGATTTTCATCCACATCTCTTGATCGTGTTTGTAAGTTGCGTAAAGCCTTGTACGGACTGAAGCAATCTCCTCGTGCATGGTTTGGCCGCTTTCGCGGGGTGATGCGGTCTGTAGGGTATGCTCAGAGTCAGGGTGACCATACATTGTTTACAAAACACTCTTAACTTCGGGAGGGTTAGTATTCTTCTTGTCTATGTAGATGATATTATTATGACAGGAGATGACTTTACTGAACAAACCCGGTTGAAGACCATATTGACTTAGGATGTTTGAGGTTAAGGTGCTTGGTCAACTGAAATACTTCCTGGGAATTGAAATAGCTATATCCAGAAAAGGTATATTTATTTCCCAACAGAAGTATACCAAGGATGTTCTCCAAGAAGCATGAATGGAAAATTGCAAACTAGTAAGCACTATTATTGACTATAACCAGAAAATTGGCAAGGTTGAAACTGAGGCAACAGTGGACAAGCATTTGTACCAAAAAACCGTGTGGAAAACTGATTTATCTTGCTCATACCAGACCAAATATTGCTTTTTCAGTAAGTGTTATTAGTCAATTTATGCAAGATCCTAGGGTTCCACATCTTCATGCTGCATATAGGATTTTCATATATCTTAAAGGCACCTCAAGAAAGGGTATATTATTCACAAAGAGGAGCAAGCTCCAACTTGAAGCATACTCGGATGTTGAATATGTTGCGGATATTGTTACTAGACGTTCTACAACCTAATATTGTGTTTATTTAGGTAGAAATTTAGTTGCATGGAGAAGTGAGAAGCAAGGAGTTGTTGTAAGATCAAGTGTAGAGGCTGAGTTTCGAGCTGCAGCTCATGGAATTTGTGAAATGTTGTGGATGGGAATCATCTTAAATGATTTAAGAATTGAGTGGGAAGATCCTATGGAGTTGTTTTGTGACAAAAATCTGCAGTTAATATAGCCCATGATCCAGTTCAACATGACAAGACAAAACATGTCGAGATAGACATACACTTTATCAAAGAAAAACTTGGTGTTGGCATCATTCAAATCTTCCATGTGCCCCCGAGCATCAGTTAGCTGATCTTCTAACCAGGGGGCTCCATCCTAGCCGATTCAAGTTGCTCACAACCAAGCTTGGTATGGACAATCTGTATAACCAAGCTTGGGGGGTATTAGCTATATTATTATTATGCCAGCTACTAATGCAGCTGTTGATATTATTGTTGTGTCGGCTGTTAATATAACTACTAGATAAAGTTACTTTATGTATTTTAAGTTCCAACATATAGCCACCCTAGATTTTGTAGCCTCCCTAGAATAGTTATTATTATGTCCAAACAAGGGTTTTTTTTTTTGTAATTATATATGCTTATTGCCCTTTAATAAAGAGCACTTCTTCTCTTTTCGCTTTCACTAATAAAATAGCAAACCCGGTTTGGTCCATAGGAAAACTGAATGTATACTTGATTATTAGTATAGAAACAACAACTACGATTAAATACTTAAAGTAGGAAAAGTTTAACTAAATGATGTAGTTGTAATAGATAACATTATTTAGCTTCCATTGGTATCAAGAATCAGGCTAGCATTTTATAGATAACTCATCTTATATAATTTGATGGATCATCCATAAATTATACATACAATGTTCTACTATACAAATGTACAAAAGCAGGCTCGGGTCGTACCATATCTAAAAACTCTATCCGAAAGGTGCGGGTTGGCGACTCATCCGGGCTACAAACGCTGCTCATGTCCACCCATGTAAAAAGCGGGTGGGCTACCAAGATAGCTGGTATGGCCCGTATGCATTGTACTTGATTGTGGGGTTTTCTCCACGGAATTTATCGTTCAAAACAAGTAATAATATAATGTATTTTTTTTAATAATGTATGTAATACACACTTTCAATCCAATTTATACTTGGATAGTGTACTACCAACAAATTCAACGACAATCAATACACAAAAAATGAATAAACTCAATACCTTAAAAACCATTACAGTCAAGTACCGTTATATATATATATACCAATGGGCCAAAATATTTACTCATACCCGTCCCATAAAAACACGAGCGGTGCGAAACTAGTTACTCATACCCATATTTATTTTCCGAACGGACGGGCTGGATGGGCCGGACCGGATTTGTACTGGTATACTCTACTAGTCTACTATGATGTATTAAAATATTTAAAGTTTATGAGAATCCACGTTCAAGTTTTTATGTAAGAAGAAATGTATACCGTCGTCGGCTTGTAGAGAGTTCAACGTGACATTGACACCGCTGAGATTTTGACATAAATTATCGTTGAAAGACTAATTCAAAGCGGAGTTTGGTGACAATGAACGTAATCGAAAGGGAGAATCTACAAATCTCCATGGATTTTTCACAATCCACCTTGTACTAACGAAATAATTCGCAGTTGAAAATCTCAAAATCTCAGGATCGGATATATGATTAAGCTGATTTCAATATGGATCTGCAATCCGATACTTTTCCCACATATTGAAAACAAGTTGTTTGATCAACATTTCCCCCTTATAAGTATAACCTCCAAATTGCAAATTTACATAAACAATTGAAACTTGAGCATCTCAAAATTCATTAATTTAGCTGATCGAATTGAAGCAGGCAGG
The DNA here is from genome assembly GCA_033239045.1 of Fagopyrum esculentum. NCBI lineage: Eukaryota > Viridiplantae > Streptophyta > Magnoliopsida > Caryophyllales > Polygonaceae > Fagopyrum > Fagopyrum esculentum. Next base: position 140,117,390 of record BSUD01000002.1, on the reverse strand, counting down.
CAAGAAGTAGAAGTAGCAATGGAGTTGATGGGTTTGTCAGTCATTTTGGTGGCTTTGTGGGTGCTTCTAAGGAAAGCAAATGAATGGTTTTATGTGAATGGATCATTGAATAAGGAGACGAAGAAGCTTCTTCCTCCTGGTGACTTGGGCTTCCCTTTCATTGGCACTCAGTTGTCTTTCCTTAAGGCCTTCAAGTCACCTGATCCGGACTCTTTCATCTCCAACTTTTCTTCAAGGTCTTTTACTATTCTATATCTCCTTGTTATCTCTACAAATTGATTTCTTTATATATAGATACTAAAATGATGTGATTCATGTATATAGATATGGTGCAACCGGGATATATAGAGCTTTTATGTTTGGAAGGCCATGTGTTATAGTCACTACTCCTGAAGTCTGCAAGAGAGTGTTATCTGATGAAGTGACATTCGGTCCTGGGTACCCTACATCTATCACTAAGTTGATGGGGAAGAAGGCCTTCCATGGCATCTCGTACGAAGAGCACAAGCGCATGAGGAGGCTCACCACTCCTCCTCTTAGCGGCCAACGAGCTTTGTCTCTCTATATTAACCACATTGAAGACACCGTGGTTGAATCATTGGACAAATGGGCGTCCATGGAGAAGCCTATTGAGTTCTTGACCGAGACAAGAAAGATCGCGTTCAAGGTGATCATGTATGTGATGATGGGCGAGAGGAGTGATTCGATAATGGAAGCATCGGAGAAAGAGTACACCACTTTAAACTATGGATTGAAGTCCATGGCTATTGATCTCCCCGGCTTCGCTTATCACAAGGCACTCAAGGTGACTACATACTTGTAAATTTTATTGATCAAATATTCTTTATATAGATAAATATAAAGCGATAAAAAGATAAACTAGAGATGAAGATAAAATAAAAAGATAAACTAACAAATAAAGGATAAGTCCAACATATGACCAAGGCTCATACACTAGCAAAGCTGATTAAGAAGTATAAAAGAGTAATAGCTTGTAATTGTGTTGATGTAGGCAAGGGGGAATTTACAAAAGATCTTCCAAAGCGTAGTGGATGAGAGAAGGATGATGAATGTGGATGAAGAGAGAAAGGATATGATGGGCATGTTGATGGATGTGGAGGACGAGAATGGCGGCGGGAAGTTGAGCGATGAGGAGATCATAGACCTCATCATCATGTTCTTGAATGCTGGACATGAGTCTTCAGGGCATGCCATCATGTGGGCGATTCTCCTAATGCATGATCATCCCAATGTCTTACAGAAGGCCAAGGAGGAGCAAGAAGAGATAGTAAGGAGGAGAGAAGCAACACAGAAGGGGTTGAGCCTCAAAGAAACGAAGCAAATGGTGTACTTGTCTAAGGTGATCGACGAAACCCTTCGTGTTGTCAACATCTCATTTACGCTGTTTCGAGAGGCCAACACCGATGTTAACATCAACGGTAAGTCACTTACATTCGATCTATCTACATATCTATACATATTCTTAATCTTCCATTAATTTTTGAATTGAAGGATATATTGTCCCAAAGGGATGGAGGATACTGACATGGCTGAGAAGTGCTCATTTGGATGAGGATAAGTTCCTCAATGCCAAAGACTTCAATCCTTCCAGATGGGATGTAAGTAATCTTATCATAAAATCATACATTTCAACTGTATTATATATTTAAGATTTATATTTGTATGATAATGTAAAAGGATCCAAAAACAAGGGCAAACTACATTCCATTTGGAGCGGGTAGCAGGCTGTGCCCAGGCAGGGATCTTGCAAGGCTTGAAATCTACATTTTCCTCCATTATTTTCTTCTTAATTACAGGTAATAAATACTTTTTCTCACTATTTTTTTAATCAGATTTTTAATTGTGTGTTTTGTAATGGTAATGGTTACAGGCTTGACAGAGTGAATCCAAGGTGCCCGGTGAGATACTTGCCCATCTCAAGGCCAACTGACCATTGCCTTGCCAATATAAGAAGGATCAACTAAGCTGCATACTTATGTAAAATACTATGAGAATAACATCTGTATAATCATTTGAAGATTTCCTCAATTTTCTTTGAAGTTGCTTGTAAGTTGTTCCTATTGTATCAGAGATTGATTCATAATGAAAAGCAAGGTGTAATAATGAAATGAATACTAATGGCTAACAATTTATAGTTATTGTCCCTACAAATTCCCTTATGGTCTGATACCACTCTGTTGGTTTTGACAGAGGAAGAAGATGTTAACAGAGAGGAGAAATGCAATATGCTCTTTCTTAGCTGTTGAGTAAAATGATGACTTAAATAAGCTAGAAAATAAACCAAAGTGACTACACTAAACAGCAACATAATTGACTTATTATGTTTCCTGAATCATCCCATTCTACACGTGCAATAGAAGGTTTGAGTTGTGAAATTGCAATATGTATGTGAAACTCCATGGATATTTACAGTCGTACCTCGAAGAGGTAGCAACTTTGGCCGTCGGAATCTGATCACAGTTTGCTTCTCGTTGTCATAGAGACCATTTTGCCTTGCATTGATACATATCTGTAAACTCAAAAGTTTCAAGTTGGTGAAGACGGCAAGAACGTGACCATTGTTAAGGTTTTTATGTTAAGGTAATTAATTCAACTGCATTCTTCAAAACAATATTGGAGTCGAATATCAACTTTGAAGGTCTTCGAAACATGGTCATTGTTTGGATAAACCACATAATTCGATTGAAAGGAATCTACAATAAACATATTGTAATTAATATAAACAAATACCCTATATTATGGGTCATTTGTGAAATATCGCCTTTCAATCATTGATTTATATAAAAAACACCCTATTTCAGGCTTTCATTTTCCATCGAGCACCATTTATAATTTGTTCAAAAACTCGCCCTTTATTTGTTAGAATCGTACATTTTTTAAAAAAAAAATTCAATTTCACAATCATAAAGCGATTTAAGATTTCCAATCCTACAATCTCCCTATTTGATATAACCTTTTGAGTAAAACCCAAAAGCTTACCTGCACATACAAGTTTTTCTATGTGCAGGTAATAATAATGCATATAGTTGAAGATGGCTGCAAAAGATCAAGATTTATAATTTGCAAACAACCATTTGCCCATCAATGAACAATCCACTGTTATTTATACATCATATGTTCTTCACCAACCCATGAACAATTTAGTCGAAATCGTATGTTCAATCCGAGTCAAATGGCAGCTCTAAAACAGAATTTCATTGCAAAGAAAGATGGATCACCAAAATGTCTCAATTTCAACTTACAGGTGCTAGAATGTACCTATCTTTAGAAGGTAGCATCTTCTCCTCCCACGTATGCTACAAATAACTATAACAACAAGCTTGTTACGACATTTCCCGGAATCTTGCAAGGGCTTTCTTTTGAATCAGGGTCTTGTAGCTATCTCCAGGCTGCACCTCAAGGCTAGGGTCCACCTTCTTCTTCTGCTGGCTTCCTAAGCCTGCTCTGCTATCTACTGCTTGGGCTTGAACTGGCTCTACCATACCACTACCATCCCTACCTAGTCCCTGTATATTGTAACCACACGCCGACACAAGAACATACACAAACCAACACCCAGAATCAATGTTAGAAACTCCAATTCAATTCAAGAGCAACCCATGTGCTGAAATAGTTGGTCAACAAGGATTTCTCCTTCACCAGATACGTGCGTCCAAATCAATGGTAGAAATATTGGCAAATCTATACTGCATTTTAAAACGGAATACACTTTTCCTACATGCCGTTTTCTTCTCAAATCTCTTCCCTTTAAGGCTTTTGCCAATATTTGATCTTCATATAAATAATTTATCTTATATAAAGCTTATCCAAAAGCAAATCATTAAAAAGTTTATTTGAATGATAACAATAAATAAATGATATTCAGCTTCTATGATAAATTAATTTTGTATATAGAGTACATAATAATGCAGCCTACTCTACTTTACTTTCACATAATCATCTATTTATATCCTATTCAGAATTTATTTAATATTTTTTATAGAAAGTGTAACAAAAAAATTATATATTATAAATTTTATCATATAAAATAGGATAGTAAAGTGAATTTATAAGTAAAACCGTGCAGGGCAGAGGGTGAGCAACTATGCTGCCACTCTTTTATCAGAATATTCGAAACAAGAATAGTAGGGATGCATAGTTAAGAAAGAACAATACCGATCCCTCTTGCCAACCCATGTTGCGCAGCATTCTATTGCCAACATTGCTCTCATCAATTGCGCGATCAGTTGTGATAACGTCGTAACTCTGTACACTACTGTCAGCAGTCCCTCGACCACCAACACCAGGGGGAAAAGGCATAGATCCTGAATCTGAAGCACCTTTTCTGGATCCCGGATCTAGATCTTGTTGATTCAGAATTAACACACAACATTCTAATAAATTAATTTGAGTGACATAAAAATGAACCATGGAAGTCATCCACAGATCTCAATCCACTACTAGGAGGTTATATATATATATATATATATATATATATATATATATATATATCTGTTTACTTCCACAGATGCTTACAACTATATAAACTAACTCTATGAAAGACTAGTGTAATCTTCCAATCCATGCTATTGGCTGTCAATGCCCTTGGTTATTTCACCTGGCCATCTCGCAAGGATGTTGTGTTCAAGCAAACAAAGCCTAACCCATTATCAATATCAAACGCTTTCATGATTATTAAACATTGCAAGGGTAAACAAAAAGTTAATTATAAAGTTCACAACAGAACCAACATCAACTAGTTCCACACTGTTGATATTATTTCGTACATTTGAGTAAGGTGAGTTTTTGATTTGCTTTTGTTTAAGTAGGGATCATTTATTGTATTTCTATACTTGACCTTTTCTATGGCCAAGTGTCTTTTGCATTGTGTGTTAAACTCTTTGTGTAGCTAGAGTTTTGTACATGCCTTCAACTAGCATTACACCATTACCATTCAGAAAAAATTCTATCCCATAATCAACAGCTTCCGGTACCTTTTTTGAAACATCAAGCTCAAACTGTGGAAGGAAAAAAAAACATATATAACACATTAGAATTTATAACTTACTTGGATCATCAGAGTTATCATCTCCATAAGAATTCATTCCATACAAACTCCTCCTCTCAGCAGCACGGTCCCGGTAAGTAGTCTGCTGATCCTTCTGAAAAGCAGAAGACTGAACAGGTGCTTCAGAAAACCTCCTTTTACCACTTCCAGGAGCTACATGTGATCCATAGGAGCCTAGTGCAGATGCATCAGTTTTGAACGGAGTTGCAACACCAGCTGTATCATAATTCACAGAAGGAACCAATGAGCCAGTAAAGGAAGTTGCTGGTGTGGAAGCTACACCAGATGATCCTGAATAATTAGCATCTGTTTTAATAACCCCTTTCCCCGAGCCTCTGATTACTCCCATCAATGTTCCCCCCGGGGTATTAACAGGCCTCTGGTCTGGTTTGGATTCCGAAGTCGGGATACCAAGAGCCAGAGTCGTGAATCCAGAACTAGCTGTAGCTGCAGAATTCTCCTTCGCACCCATAGCTTCAACTCTAAACTTATTAACCTTCACAGACAGTCCAGGCATATTAGGGCGTTCATCGACTATAGGTAGAGTTTGACCAACATCCAGGGCCACACGTGGAGCTTGTCCTTCATGACTTCTTTGCTTCCACATTGACAAGACGTTACTCATCTTCTTCTTACTGGCGACGAGGCTACTCTTCGAAGCAAGTTTGATTTCTTTTGCCTTCTCTTTCTCTTTCTTTTCTGCAGCTAAAGCTGCAGAGGCAGCAGCTTGGATGGCATCTGGTATGGAAGCAGGTTTCTCACTTGATGCTATGGTGGCAGCAGGAGCAGAGATGACAACTTTTCTAGTGTTATTATTTTCAGCCTTGGGTGCTTCAGGTTTTTCAGAAGTGCTACTAGAATTTTGATCGGTGCAGGGGACATACTGCTGATTTTGCTGATCATATGAGTACCAGATGGCATTATTTCCATCATAATATAGACCTGGAAGGGATTGAAAAGTACAGTTAGAGCATGCATACAGATGAGATTCAATTTAGCTGACACAGAAACTACGGCTGATTGTGATGCATATTTACAGGCTACTTATGCGACAGATTTTTTTCATAGAGTAACCGCAACCAAAAATGTTTTTCATGCCATTATCATGTAGAAATGGGCCCATCCCAATAACAAATATTAGTTTGAGGAACTGTTCATCAGAAGAATATATACAGCAGGAAGGTAACAGTACAAAAATCATACAGAAGAATAACTATCACGGCAAGAAAAATCATCCATGGTTCCATTTCCTTAAGTTCTCTCTTGAGAGAATTTTCAGACAAGACATTAGAATAGCTAATGCCATGTGAAAAGCAAGATAACCAACCTGTATTTGGATCATAATAGAAACCAGAAGTGGCATCATAATAATAGCCTGATGCTTCATCCCACACAAATCCAGACTGTGGGGCTGAAACTTCATTCTGAGCTTTAACATGTCCACCTTGCTCCTGTCCACCAGCAGAGTTCTTTTCATCTGGATTATACTCCTTGGGGGCCCAACCAGCAGCATCATACTGACATACAAGCATTTCAGCAATATATGATGAATGATTTTGGAAAACAAAACAGGTGCAACAGTAAGATATATCATGAAAATAGGCCCATGGCCAACAGTATATCAGAGGCTGTTCACTGGGGATATGACAAAACATAATCAAAACAATGGCAGATATGTTAAAAAACAGAAATGATAACAGAAATTTAAAGGAAAAGCTTATAACTCTCGCAATAATTGATCATCAAAAACACCAACAGATCCACAAGGTTCTGATTACTGCCACCAAGCAAGTGCCAAACATAGAAACAAATGTTTTTCAAATTGAGAAGTTATTGCCAACATTTAGGGCTTAATTTAAACAAAAACACTTCTCTAAATTAAACATACAGTTAAAATCAAATTTGATGCTCTAATCCGGGACGTCTGCATAAACTGATATCCAAGGTTCAAATATGGCCCCCAAAGGGGTATTTCAGTGACAAAATGGTGCCGCAATTATAATTACCTGTTGAGCAAATGCTGCAGCTTCAATTGCTGCAGCAGCAAGGCTACTTGATTGAGAATGTCCTGATGAGCCAGCTCCCGGACCAAGTATGCTTTTAGCATATGCTACACGGAGAATTTGACCATTCTTCTCGAGAGTTGTTCCATTTGTAACTTCAAGAGCTTTTGTAGCATCCTCCACCTAGCCAATAGCAAAAATAATCAGCATGTATCTGGTGTTTAACTGGATCACTCGACAGTTGACACAGAACCATCACACTAGGAAAAACTAATATGGACACCTAAGCCATTTCTAGGGCCCAACTCATCAATAACCAGCAACCATTGGCAATTAACATAGGAAACAGAAGCTAAATAATGCCAGCTTTTATTTCTAAATAGCTCCAACAGTCTGACTGGAAACAGCTGCACAATTACTACTTGAAATAGAACATTTAAGAGGAACTAACTTTAAAAACCTCAATTTTTTAGTACACAACACCGGAAATATCCTCATCCTCATGACTATATACTACTCATTAAATAAAAAATTTTAGAGGAACTAACTTTAAAACCTTGAACATTTTTGACACAACCCCTGAAATTTCCTCAATACCATACATCATATGAAAATACAGAGAAAAAACATACCGAATAGAAATGAACAAAGGCAAATCCTCTTGATACATGGGTAAACTTGTCTCTAACAAGACGAAGGTCCTGCATATAGATAAGGAAAGTTCTAGTTACATGGCTACTACATACATGAATGATAGCAAATTGGAGTCCTCAGTCAGATATTAATACCTTGATAGGAGCATGTTTAGAGAATTCATAACGAAGCATTTCCTCGTCAGCATTCTCATCCAATCCACGCACAACCAAAACATGTGTAGGACCTACGAAAGTTGCAATTCAGGAGAGGTGAGCATAGAATAGCGCATGTATATGCAATTCCAGTGAGAATTTACAAAATAACCAACCTGCATCTGTTCCCTTTCTACCCAGTAGACTGGAGCTGGATGGTGCAATATCAGCAGCTGGTGCATCCTCTGATCGGCTTTCATTGCACTGTCATTAAACAAAAGCATGGATAAGCTACCAAGGACAAATGATACAAAGAATAATAAATAGGTTAAGCTAATAAGAGAACCTGGAAGCAGGACATACGACGTGCGAAATTGATACAATCACAGATCGTACACATCCAATCAGATGCCACAACAGTGCTTCTATGACTTCCATTGGTTGGTCTTCCACTATCTTGCCTATAAGATGGTCCTCCAGCACCTCCAGTTGGCTTACTACTGAAAAGGATCATGGTTACCAGTTGCCATACAGAAGATGGCATGAAATAACATGGTTACTAATTTATAGTGCTATTTGCTACTGCCAAACAAACAGTACCACCTAGCTATCAAGTGACAAACAAGGCAACAAAAATTGATATATGATTTTTATACAGTGAAATGACTATAATAAAATTTAAATCACAACCCAATAGAAACCTAGATAAGCATCTTTTCTGTACTGAGAAGTCTACAACAAACTTTTAAGAAAAAGAACAAAACAGATGAAATTTCAATATCCAAACCAATTCATCATATCCACAGTGCAAATCAACCAGTCACCCTAAGTCAAAGCAACAGAAATAGCACTTAATCAGTGTAGATAAGGGGTGTCACATGATCAGATACTAATCGAAGCCAAACCATTTCATCATATCCACAATGCAAATCAACCAGTCATCGTAAGCCAAAACAGCAGAAATATCATCGACCTTCATCAGTGTAGATAAGGGATGTCACATGATCAGATACTGATCAAAGCCGAAGGGAAAATCCATGAATTTGATTGCTTACTCTGATGTCTTAACGATTAGTCAACCAATGGAACTTCCTACTATATCTTCATCTACGTTTTCCCAAGATTATTATAATCACTAATGTAACAAGTTCTCCACAGCAATGATAAATTGACAAGCATATTGCCACTAGTGATACTTAAATATGAACATCAGTAATGAATAATACCTGTACTCAAAGAAAAGCTTCCTGCCATCTATAACCAGGCCATCAGCTCCTACTTTATCCATCATTGCTTGTGCGGAATCCTGAACCAGCACTTGTCATCTTCAAGCTCAAAATAATTATATATTATAGGGCACACCAAACAAAGTATTTGTTATTACCACTGAAGGAAAATCGATAAAAGCAAATCCACGAGAAATGCCAGAGTTCCGCTCTTTGATGACACGAACATGGCGAAGAGGACCCCATTCAGCCTGTTGAGAGTGATGTTAGTAAAGCAAATTTCAGGTGCAAAAGAAACAAAAACTATGTGACATGTGTGCAAATAAAAAATATACCAGGATCTGATAGAGATCTTCTTCAGTTGTCTTTTGTGAAAGACCTTTTACAACAACAGTGGCAGAAGGAGCCTGAAAGAAACAGAACAATGAGTTAGTAACAACAGAATATCCTAAGACAACTGCATTCTCGAGGCGTGAAAATATCAGAAAGCATACCGAAGAGTAATGGTCGTGGCGTTTTTCATCAAGATCACGACGCCTCGAACTTCTATCATACCGATCGTCATCATAGCTTTCTTCTCGATAGCTACGACCATGACTTCGACCTCGTGGAGACCTTGATCTTGGGTGATCATCCCGGCCACGTGATCTAGACCGAGAGCGAGATCTGTCATACTTCTTGTGGGGACTCTGTTCCTGCTCATGGCTCATTCCTCTCCTATCACGCTCTCTATCACGAGAATCACGTCTTCTCCAGCTACCTTCTCTTCTACTTCGGTCATAATCAGAATCATGACTATGCCTTCCATAATCATAATCTCTTTCACGACTATCATCTCTGCGGTGTCTATGGTCATAGTCATCAAATCCATAACCATCATGGTTGTGCACCCCAAATCTACCAGCCCTGTCAAATGCATGTTCTCTGGAGTTGTCAGTGTCATAATCATCCCAAAGTTATCAAGATCCTGATATGCACCATCTGATACCTGTTATCTTCATGAAATGAATCTAAATCATCATATGAATCAGGGTATGACTTATCATGTCTTCTAGGTTCCCTATCAACTGAATATTCTTCTTTATAGCCTCTTCGTCTCCCTTGAGACCACATACCAGCAGAAGGGTCATCTCCATAGTCTTCTCTTTCAATAGTGTCTCGATGATAAGCACCCCTAGGATAACCTGGCTCCCTAGGGAATCTCTCATCCATAAACCTCCTATCATCATACGAACCACCACCCCTGCCACAATTACACAAGGGGGAATAATAACTATTTCAAAAACAAGAAATAGAAGCGTAAAAAAGGTTCAAGCGGATAAGATTTGACCATAAAAAAAACTGTGAAGCAGCAGTTTTTCACTCCAGAATGTAACACAAAATTTAATCAAGAAAAAAGAAACGGATACTTCTATGAACGAGCATATCTTCTGTTGCACTTAGTGAAGTGAGAAACTCACCGGATATTTGGCTCATGGACGGTGCCATACCCCTCAAAAGCCTGTGGATTGAAGAGAATAAACTAGGTCAGGAACAAGTAATCATGGTAAAGACAGGGAAACCCTTTCCATATCCTGAATGACCACGGCTTTCTCTCACTCCTATATGTTTATATTGGACAATCAGATGAGCCCTAATTGTTGTATAGGGTGATTGATTAAAAGGAAAACCACAAATTACGCTGTTATTTTCCCATCCTTGCTGAAGACCATAGCGGCCATCCATTTGACTCGCAACACGCCCTCGGGACGTTCTGAGGAACAGGAAATGTTTCCAAAATTTCTGCCTGTAATGGATGAACAAAGACAGACAAATATGATTATGCCGTGATAAACCCTTTGAAGCAATTCTCACGATAGCGCCCTTTCCCTTTTGAGCAGAATCCTCAAAAAGGGAAATAAATTCCAGGAATATGTCAACTTCAGTCGAAGGATCAAGGTCATGGATCTGATTTCAAGACCAAAAACTCAAGAGATAATTTCACGATTTAACCAAATATTACAAACCGGAACGGAAAATTGAAGAAGAACTCGCCTTATTGGCCGACTCTATTGTTTGTGTTCTTGATCGTTGGGTTTGAATTTCAGTTTTGATTTTTTACGATTTTCCCAAAGCCTTGCGGGTGAACAGCCACCAATTTCTCTCCGGCGACCGGTAAGTAAGACGAGATAAGGAAGGAGAAAAAAACGATGGATGAGGAGAATAAGCAAGAGCAAGGTGTCAGACAGTTAGGGCAAAGGATGACGACGAGCTAACGGAAGAAGAATCGTGAATCGACATATAATTATAACGGGCCGGCCTGGGGGGATGAATGGGCTTTACATTATTCACAACCCGGTCAACAACAAATCCTAATGTATGTTTGGAATCGATTTTTTTTATATCTAAAATCGAAGCTTATTGAAAAGATAGACGTGAAGGTGAACGAATGATTTATGAGTATACGTTAAGAAGACACAACAATACAACGTGGTGAATTTGGTAAGTAAATCTTTATTAATTTATGTTCTAATAACTAGGTCCATTAAGTTTTATAATTATATAAATGTATTCCGTTTAATTTTTAATTGTCCAAACCATATACCGTCTTATTCTCTCAATCTCTCGCTTCTCCTCTGGTAGTAATGGTGGCGCCAACCTCTCTCTAACACCTCACCACCAACATCCTATGCCTTCTTCCCGCCTTCGCTGCATCGCTGCCACGCCGCCCTCGCCGATCCAGCCGCCGAGATCTGCTACGACCTTGGTCTTCTCCAACCTTATTGCTTTCGCGTAGCGTAGATTAATAACATCAGTACCGAGTACGATACCATTCTGTATCATCAAGTTTTGAATCATAACAATCGGCACCCATAAGCAACTGCCACAGGACTACAAAAAAACACCCTCATCATCGTTTTGAACCTTCCAATCAACCCTTTCGATTAATCAATATGTCTCTTCAATGGATTTAGATTCACATCATAGACATTGAGAGTTTGATTTCGTCATTTTGAAGAGAGATGTCGCTCAGGATTAAAACGGTGGTGGATAGGTTTGTGGAGGAGCTCAAGGAGGCGCTAGAAGCAGACATTCAAGATCGGATTATGGAGTTACATACAACTATACAAGAACGCGAACGAGAAGTCGCCGAGCGCGAGATGCTTGGAAGGCTCAGCCCTCTCGCAGGGAGGTATTTTTCAATTTCTTGTTCGTGTTTCGTCAATTGAATTTGGGGTTCTCATCAGTAAACTCTAATATTAACCCTAATTCACTCCACGTTTCCTGAAATTGGGTCTTTTGCTAGAATTAGCTACTTGTTTTTTGTATTACTTGTGCTTTATAGAATGATGGCACTATGTTTTCATATCGTATATTATCAAAGGAGATGAACGGCGACCGGAGCATGTTGTTTGCAAGGTGGAGTGCCTTGTCTCAAGTATCACCAGTATGGATGGCAATTTCATTCGAACCGACGGAGACCCGATCTCCTGATCCATAATAAAAGGGTGAAAACCCAACCTGAAACGGGTGAAAGCGGACGGTGGATGAAGCGGGTGATGGATCGGGTCGGATTCGGATGAACCTTTCATCCACCTGTCACCCGATCCATCAACCCGACCTTTTTCACCCGCGTACACCCATTGTAAATTTATAATAATTTAATAAATTTTCAATTTTAACAAAACCCTAAAAAAAAGTCAGACCCCTAAAAAAGTATGATCACTAAACCTAACTCGCAAGGTCTGCTTGCTTGAGAGTCGATTACTTCGCAAGTCGCCAGACTCGCCACTTCGCTAGGTCTCTTCTCAGTCTTTTTTTACTACATCCGCCTGCGGCCGGCTTTAGATTTCATTCGCAGGTGACAAACATCGCTCAAATTTTCAGAATTATTGTGCGTTAGCTTTTCAGAACCGAAGGCCATTTCTCTTTTTTTTCAAGAACTTGGATAATTTGTGTTGACTTCAGATTTATCATGTTTTATGGATAAAACGTTTTCGGGTTGAATTTATTTTTATTATTATTGATTTTCCGTATCCAAATCCGAGTTTAATGTCTATTTAAAGGAAATGCGCATAACACCCGAAATCTCACCCGATCCACCCGCTTCATCCGCTGGATGCGGGTGGTATGTTAGGCGGGTGGCGGGTCGGGTGGGTGGATGAAATTTGCTAGCGGGTCGGGTGACGGATTGGCTCATCCACCCACCATCCGATTCATTGTCATCCCTAATCACCAGCCAACAAACGACTCCTCTAAGAGGAGCATGTTGAGCATGAACCCGAGGAGATGGACGGTGACCGGAGTTGAGAGCTGGAGGAGTAGAGAGGTTGGGGTGGTGATTAGACATGGGTCCGGTTTGGGCAAACCGCCCAAACCGCCGATTTACAAACCGGCCCAATCCGGCGGTTTGGTTTGCCGGTTTGACCAAACCGTAGGTTCACGGTTTAGGTTTAGGTTTGGCCGAAACCGGCGGTTAAACTGCCGGTTTGGTCCTTAAATCGGCGGTTTGGCCCTTAAACCGACAGTTTTTTTTTAAAAAAATTTCATATACAAACCGCCGGTTTAGTTTTTGCCGGTTTAGGTTTAGGTTTAGGATCCAAGTTTAGTAGTGATGTGCGTCAACACCTCTAGTGGAATAGGATTAGGAGACTTCTTTAAGAAAAGCAACAACTTCTGGTATGATGGTAAGTATTGGCCTATTCATACCAAAGTTGGAAGGTGTTGATTTATATCTAGGAATTTTTAGGCATTTATAAATTGAGAAAATGATTTGTACACGTTAGTGATGATAGACATTACTGAGTTCATGGTAATGACCATTAGAAAAGCTTGGCTGCAAAGTATTCATATGAGTCTACTGTTGTGTGATACAATCAAGCTATCCTGGTATGAACTCAAGTTCATACCACGATAGATGAACTCAAGTTTCATATTCTTTTGATTTTGATGTTTCATACCAGAAAATTTCTTCTAGTTGAGTTTTCAGTATACTAGAAAACAATTTTTTTTAAAAAAGGAAAAAAAAAAATTTTGGTATGAATTTTCTAGTAGGAAATTCATACCAAGAAATAAAAAAGGGCAAAAAAAAAATCTGGTATGAATTTTTTTGTATGAGTTTCATAGCAGAAATTTTTTAAAAAAAAAGAAGAAGAAAATTCAGGTATGAGTTTCATACCGAGAAACTCATATCAGAAAATAAAAAATAAATAAATAAGGGCAAAAAAAAATATATGGTATGACAAAACAAAAAGAAAAAAAAATCAGATTTTATATAACAAACATTAAAGCAAATTCATGTTGTTTTTTTAAAATAGAGAGATTAATTATTTTTATCTATCATTAAATGAAAATGGTAAAAAATAATGGGGTAAATCTAATGGAATAAGAAAAGGGTCTATTTAGCCAAATTCTTTCATGCAACAATGAAAAATTATTTTCAACAATGAATCGATTGAGTGTTTACCGAAAGTAACGAAAAGGATTCCTTCTTATAGGAAAATGAAAGATTGATGAATCCACCGCAATTAGTAAATCCATATATATAATGGAAAGTGAAGCGGGGTTACGGTAGAGTTTCTTCTACGAGTTTTACGTTAGAATATAATCTATATACTCTACTAAAACAAACGTCAATAATGCTGACGTGGCGCCCCCAAAATTTTTCTTGAATTAAATCTTTTTCTAAACAACAAATTAAGCCAATAAATATTTTTTATTAAAATATATAAATTTTATAAAACAAACTGGTAAACACTTTTCCGATTTTCAGGCACAAATAATTAAGAATATTTAAAAAACATTCAGGCTTCTTTTATGTTTTAAAAGATTTGTTTAAAAGATAGCCAGAATTTTTTATTATTTTGTAAAAAAGAAATTTAGGCTCCACATTTTTATCGGATTAAATCTTTTACTAAATCTTGAATTAAGCCAATAATTTTTTTTTACTAAACCTTAATTCTTTTGTAAAATATGAATTTTGTTATCCCACATCGGTTATTAGAGAAGGATGACACTATGACAACATGTATAAATAGACCTAGAAGGTTTGAAGATTATACAATTCATACATTTCTGGACATTTTGGTCAGAATTGAGCATAATACTTATTCATACGGGATTAGTATTTGTATGTGGATTGTTGTGTCCTACTAATTCGTATGTCGTTTTAACCTAATGATTTGTGGGTCGTTTTGATCTAATGATTTTTGGGTCGTTTTGACCTACAGATTTTTAGGTCGTTGTGACCTACTGATTTTTGACTCGATTTGATCTAATAACTTGTGGGTCGTTGTGACCCACTGATTTGTAGGTCGTTGTGACCTAATAATTTGTGGGCCGTTATGACTCACTGATTTGTTAATCGTTTTGACATAATGATTTGTGGGTCGTTTTGATCTAAAACTTTGTGGGTCGTTTTGATCTAAAACTTTGTGGGTCGTTATGACCTATTGATTCGTGGGTCGTTGTGACCTACTGATTCGTGGGTCGTTGTGACATATTGATTCGTGGGTCGTTG
The DNA here is from genome assembly GCA_033239045.1 of Fagopyrum esculentum. NCBI lineage: Eukaryota > Viridiplantae > Streptophyta > Magnoliopsida > Caryophyllales > Polygonaceae > Fagopyrum > Fagopyrum esculentum. The sequence goes on along the minus strand of BSUD01000002.1, from coordinate 140,101,806 downwards.
TGACCTACTGACTTGTGGGTCGTTGTGACCTTCTAATTTATGGGTCCTTGTGACCTAATAATTTGTGGGTCGTTGTTACCTACTGATTTGTGGGTCGTTGTGACCTACTAATTTGTGGGTCGTTGTTACTTACTGATTTGTGGGTCGTTTGTGACCTACTGATTTGTGGACCGTTGAACTATTAAATTCGTAATTCTTATTTTATCAATATACTAATTATACATCTATATACTTTACTAAAACAAAAGACAATAATTCTGACATGGCACCCCACGTTTTTTTTCGAATTAAAATTTTTTCTAAATTACGAATTAAGCTAATAAATCTTTTTTTACTAAACCATAATTATTTTGTAAAATATGAATTTTGTTATCCCACATTGGTTATCAAAGAAAGATGACAGATTGACAACATGTATAAATAGACCTATAAGGTTTAAAGATTATACAAAGCATACATTTATGGACTTTTTGGTCAGAATCAAGTATAATACTTATTCATACCACATTAGTATTTGTATGTGGATTGCTGTGAGATTCGTTGATCGTTTTGACCTAATGATTTGTGGGTCGTTTTGATCTAATACTTTGTGGGTCATTGTAACCTACTGATGCTTGGGTCCTTGTGACCTAATGATTCGTTGGTCCTTGTGACCTAATGATTTGTGGGTCCTTGTGACCTATTGATTTGTGGGTCGTTGTGACCTATTGATTTGGTGGTCGTTTGTGACCTACTGATTTGTAGGTCGTTTTGACATACTGATTTTTGGAATGTTGTGACCTACTGATTTTTAGGTCGTTGTGACCTACTGATTTGTGGGTCGTTGTGAGTTGTGGCGTAATGATTTGTGGGTCCTTGTGATCTACTAATTTGTGGGGTTATCGTGATCTACAAATTGTGGGTCGTTGTGACCTATTGATTTGTAGTTCGTTTGTGACCTATTGATTTGTGGGTCGTTTGTGACCTACTAATTTGTGGACCGTTAAACTATCAAATTCGTAATTCTTATTTTATCAATATACTAAATATACATATATATTCTATATACTTTACTAAAAAAAAGACATTAATTCCGACGTGACGCCCCCACGTTTTTTTCTCGGATTAACCATGTTGTAACACCTCGAATTCTCAAAACTCGGGACATTACTGGTTAGGACCTCACCATGGGTCCCGACCTCAGTTTGACAACAATTTTACTAGGATCTTGCAACAAGACACAAATAAGAAAAACCAAAATTCATAAAGTAGTATTTTCAAGAGATGAATGCAACAACGTCTAACAGCCTATAGTACTTAAACAACGGAACAGACTAACTGTCTTTAACAAGAAAAAAGAAACAACAAGGTAAGCACCCAACCCCACTCTAAGGAGTACGGAGACCCGACTGACCACTACTTCCGGATCAATCAGCTGCTTCTCTAATCTGTGGTGAATATAAAAACACAATAGAACAACCATTAGCTAGCTATCTAAACATTAGATAAATAATAATAGCACACACACACATCATAGCAAAAGTAAACACTCATCATGCTTTCAAACAATCCATTTATTATCTTTACTTAGGTCATTCACTCTTACTAATGATAGTTATTTTGTGACACAAGGGATTCCCAAACCTTACATCCGCCCCCGTGTAACCATCAGGAATAGATCCGATGCATCTCACCTTGTACTTGTATGGTCTGGGTATAGAGAACCTCCCAGTCTCTTGTCAGAGCTGGGCAGTGATGTAACGGCCCGTTATACATACACTTGGGCCTTAAAATATAATAATAATTGTTGTCCTATCAAGTTATTATTATAAACACACATCGCACACACCACTATTATCATTCAACTAACATCCATAAACTGGCTAAGTAAGTCGCAAGGACTTACCTGAACCAAAGAAAACTCTCACAAATCTCAACTCGGTCTGTACTCGCGGTAACTCAAACGCTTGTCAAACAAGGCATGTGGATCAAAATCACATCCCATACTCTTAGAAGTTATAAACTTCTAAGAGGTACAATCTCATGAGGAAAATTTACGAAAATACAACTTTCTTAAGGTAAAAGATTATTTTACCCTTGATCCCGGAAACTCTCAAAAGTCTATCATTAAATTCCAATACTTTTTTTTAGAACCTATTTCCATAATTTGGTTCTCAAGGATAGTTTACTAGAGATTTTAAAGTTAACAAGGTTCTAAACTTTTCAAAAGGGTTGCTAAGGTCCGACCTTTACACTTAGTTACTAGGTCTAAGATCAAATCCTAAACATACTCGTCAAAGAGAACAACGTCATTCCCTTCCCAAGTTTAGATAAAATCTCACAATTATTCTAGGTAAGAGATCAAGAATCTAAACGAGCTTAGCTTAAGTTAACATAACAAATCCTTAGAATATTCCCGTAAGTGGAACTCGTTAACAACGATAGCCTTTGACCACTCCTCGGAACCACCACAACCTTCATATCTAGTGCACACTACCCGGTCGCTCTACTCTAGCCCTTCTCGGTTACGATTCTGCCACCCGTCTCCGTGGCTCCTATCTTCACCACTCTACTCTTATACATACATATATATATATGTGTGTGTGTGTGTGTGTGTGTGGTAACACCCCGAATCCGCGGGACTCGGGATGCTACGGGTTGGGACCTCACAATGGGTCCCGACCCTTATCTTGACAACAATTTCACCGGATCTTGCAACAAGACACAAATAAAGGCCAAAACCAAAATACATTTTTAAGCAATAATACAACAAAGGACTTCAGCCGAAAATACAACCCCAAAGACTAAACGCCATACAACATACAATAACTACAATACTCAAACTCGACTCCACCCAAAACCCAATCCTAAAATGTACGGAACCCCGGCTGCCCACTCTTCCGGATCTCCCGGCCGCAATCCTAACCTGCAATGCAATCTACAACAGTTGGTATAAAACCGTTAGCTCATATTCGAAGCATTAGAATCAATGGGAAAGGCACAAACACAAGTAAATCATCATCAAGACACAACATTCTCAAACAAACAAGCCCGGTTTATTATCTTTATATTATTAAGTCATATCCCGTTCTAATTCAACTTAGTTTTGTGACACGAGACCACCGTGGTCCCGCCTCGGTCCCTACTTACCGGCATAGAACGGTACGGATGCCTCCGACCGTCTAACCAGCACGGGCTAGTCGCCAAGAACCTCCTAGACTCTCGCAAGAGCTAGGTAGATGATGTCACCACCCGTTATCATACACTTGGGCCAAAATAATATAAGGTCGGTGGTCCTATTACCGGTTTAGTTGTTATAAACGATAAAGAATAAACACACACCACCAAACACACATCAATGCTAATACAAGGAATACGAGCTAAGTAAGTCCAGAGACTTACCTTATCGCCACACTCAACTCACAACACTCTCGCTTCCCTTGGGAAGGAGTCCACAATCTACTCACAAGAAGATAACTATATCAACAACTCGCTCAACTCAAGAAGTCTAAGACTTATACACAAATGATCTACGAGATCATTTGACTCACATTCTAGGACCGCATCCTAGAATCTCTCATTCTCACATCACACTCAACACAAGCTATAAGTCCTTAGACGTCTAGACCCTATGATCTCGCAAGATCATAACCCACAACACATACTAGGATAAACATGCCTAGTCTCAACAATCTCAGCGGTATCAACACTATGCTAGGACGCATATCCTAACCCATAATTTCAACAACCATATAACAACAACCTCAAGCCTCAGATACTCACAAGATCAACCAAACACTCAACGCCTTACAATCCTCAAAAGATAACAAAGCACTTCAAGGCTTAGCATAATCAAACCTCAAAACTCACCTAAAGTCCAAACCACTACTTGGTATTCACCCTAAGTTATGTTATATCCAACCTAGCATGATACTAAAACTTAACATAACTAAATCGAGGGGAAAGAATACTCACACGACGTCAAAAGACGGAAGTCGTTCAACGGATGTCGACTTGAACTCGTTAGGCCTTTATCGGGGCGCTTCCGAACCTAGCACCAAACTAAACAAATTTAGCTTATAAGCTAAATTTGAACGGAATAATCAACATATATAAAACTAAGGAAAACCCCACTTTTAAAATCCAAGTTAAAACCGTGAATATATATTCCGGGCAAATTGCATAACATCATAAACCCAAGGTAAAACTCGTTTTCAAAGCCAACTTTAAAATCCCGTAATTTAATCTTTGAGTCATAACCCGAAATTAATCCAATATGAGCATAATATATATGATATATATAATTAAGAATATAACTCAAGTGAAACCCAAATTTAAAATCGTAAAAATATTTTTCCGGGTAATATATACAATTCTAGAAACTTGGGACATTTTCTGTAAATAAAACCTTGGGCCAAAATCTGGAATTAATCATGCATGGGCATATTACTAAATTTCAGAAGAGTGGGTCAAATCTACAGTTACAAAAATTGGGTTCCAAATTGCAATTACACCAAAGTTTAGGGGGCCCGATTTAATTAGGGCAAAAGAGGTTTCTTCACCCTTTTGAAACAAAACGCAGCAGATGAAGGGATGAGCAGTCGGCGGCTATGCAGGCGGAGGAAGGAGACGCGGCTCCGGCAGGCGGCGAGGGATTCGTCCGGCGACGGCCGTGGCAAGGCGTGGCGTCCCGGTGAGTGACGGAGACTCTCCCTGGCGACATAAGAACCAGAAGGCGGCAGGAGGAGAGAGAGGATAAACGGCTGCAGGAGGTGGTAATCCTTCGCTCCGGCGGCAGCAATGAGTGGCGGTGGCAATGGCTTCCTGGTGGTCTCCGGTTGGCCGCGTCCGACGGGTTCGAAGAGGGTTCCAGTGAGGTGCTGCAGATGTGTGGGTGACAGGCTCCAGCGAGCTTCTTATCGAGAGAGGCAAGAAAAAGAGGGAAAAGGAGGTGTGGCAAGGCTGCTCTGGTGCGAGGGTGGTCGAGAAACAGAGGGTGAGGGTTGTAGATAGAGAGCCGAAGTGGGCCGGTTGGTACTGCTCCAGATGGTGGAGGCGTGGCTTTGTTGGCTTGCTCGATACAAAGGGAGGTGAAGGGATGACGGAAGGGAGCTGCTCGACTGTATTGAGGCAACAGGGCAACATATCAGGAGCTGGGCAAAGGCAAAAATGAAAGAGAAGGAGCACTACCAGAAAACGCATTTGTAGCCATGACATTACCTACGCAGGTGACCACGAACTTACCCTCTAATGAAATTTCGAGGCTACATAGGCAGTGGCTAAATTTTCCCATGAGATTTAGCCTAGAATTTTTTTTTTCGTCGCTAATATACCCACGAAATATTATTCGAGGTTAACTTTGGGGGTATGTGCGAGGGTACTAGTGAGGGTAACATCTAGTGCAATTGGAGGGTAAAGTCGAGGGTGAATTGGAGGGTAAATTTGAGGCTAAATTCGAGGGTAAAATCGAGGGCATATTCGAGGGCACAATTGGAGGGTAAATTCGAGGGTACCGTTAGAGGGTAAATGCGAGGATAAAATCGAGGTTATAATTGGAGGGCAAATGTGGGGTATATTCGAGGCTAAGATTAGAGGGCAAATTCGAGGGTAAGATTGGAGGGCAAATTCGAGGGTATATTCGTGAGTAAATAGTCGTGAGTACTAGTAAAAGATTCGGTTTAATTGATAACCTCGTCTTTTTTTGCAATGCTATATTCTTAAAGTTACAAGATATACAAAAGACAATTATCGTGGAAGACAAAATATATTAATCAATTGCATACGTATGTCAATTTCTTAATTACAAAACCTACCAATCAAGATTGGCATACCATATATAACTAATGTCAAGCTTAACTTCACCAAAAATCAATCCAAAAACTTATAATCCCCACAAGGAAATTCAAAGTCAACGTTTCGAGAAAGGTAGCATACTAAGAAGTAGGAAGAGGCGGAGTGCTCATGGAAACACCCTTTTGTAGCCTTAGTAACTCTAGTAAGAGGTTTTGTTGTTGTTCCATGCAATCTTGCAATTTTCCCATTTTTCCGGTTAGCTCTTTCACCTCGTTTGTTGAGGCTTCTAGCTTTTCCTTCATCTCTTTTACCTCGGTTTTCAAAGGTTCCATCTCTTGAGATGTATGGTAAGTTTTAAAAGAATTTTCATAGTTGAAACAATTTGCAACCAAGCCGGTGCGAATGAGTCTCATGCCTTGTTCTCCTAATCCAAAGATTCTTCCATTTTGTGAACCCTTACATGCTTTAACCCAAAGCTCATAATCATCCAAAGGAGTGTTTGTAACACCCCGAATTCTCAGAACTCGGAACGTTACTGGTTAGGACCTCACAATGGTCCCGACCTCAGTTTGACAACAATATTACTAGGATCTTGCAACAAGACACAAATAAGAAAAACCGAAATTCATGAAATAATATTTTTAAAGGAATGAATGCAACACGGTCTAGTAGCCTAACGTATTTAACAAGGGAAAAACGATCAACTGTCTTAACAAAAGAAAGAACAACAACAACAACCCCAACCCCCACTCTAAGGAGTACGGAGACCCGGCTGACCACTACTTCCGAATCACTCAGCTGCTGATCTAACCTACGGTAAATCTAAAAACACAACAAGAGAAACCATTAGCTAGTTATCTAAACATTAGGAGAATAATAATAGCACACACACACACATAAAATAATAAACACTCACCATGCTTCCAAACAATCCATTTATTATCTTCATTTAAGTCATTCACTCTAATGATACTTATTTTGTGACACAAGGGATTCTCAAACCTCGCCTCCGCCCCCGTGTAACCATCAGGAATGGATCTGATGCATCTCACCTTGTACCTGCCTGGTCTGGGTATAGAGAACCTCCTAGTCTCCTGTCAGAGCTGGGCAGTGATGTCACGGCCCGTTATACATACACTTGAGCCTTAAACATAATAATAACGGTCGTCCTAACAAGTTGTTATTATTATAATTACGCACATAGCACACACACAACCACTATCACTCAACTAATATCCAAAAACTGGCTAAGTAAGTCGCAAGGACTTACCTGAGTCAAATCACACTCTAACACGTCTCAAATCAGTCCGTACTCGTGGTAACTCAAACGCCTATCAAATAAGGCATGTGGATCAAAATCATATCTAGATGTCCAACCTCATGCGAAGGGATACGGAAAAAGCTCTCTTATGGTAAAAGACCATTTTACCCTTAGTGTCGCAAATTCTCGAAGTTTATTCTTGAATTCTACTAATTTCTTTTATAACTTGTTTTCCATAAATTGTGTCTCTCGGATAGCTACTTATAGGTTATAAGGTCAAAAACTCGAGTCAACTCGTCCAAGAGTACAACACTCCTCCTCCTTCCCGGTTATTACCCCACTCTTATACATGTACGTATACTTACATGTACATACCTTTCTTATACATCTATATATCTATATTTACGGGCACTGCTGCGTTGGTAAATTTATAAATTTCCAGCCTATTTTATAATGGTATCTATTTATACCTCCATATGTATTGTAGTGTATCTCCCGCTACTTGCCTACTTTTATTGTTCAACAATTATATATATATATATATATATATATATATATATATTCTTGTATAATTTCAGTTTCTCTGTACATATCTAAGTTCATAATACGATTTAAGGTCTACACCACACTAGATTTACTTTGCTCTTTAGTCACTTCCCATAATTTTATCGAACAAAGCCCGTGACCCTCACCTCGTTGTGCCCACTGTTGCACCAACCCACCAACTGAGACTCTCTCCCTTACTATCACTAAACCGCTACTCTGATTTACCCCCCTTCTACTTCACCGTCTACCTCGTTAACCAACTCAGCAAACTCAACCAGCCAAACAACATACAACTCAAGGTCTGCAGTACCTTTACTGTTAAAAAAGGAAGAAGGAGAGACTCACTGGTATTCCGGTCGGTATCATGCTCAGGGGAGGTATGGCGACTCGGTGCACTCTTCGACCGGACTCGCACCGTGCTGCTGGGACGAATCGAAGGCTGCGGAAGGCGGCGGCGCTGTGTCACTGCTGGGACGAATCAAAGGTTGCGGAAGGCGGCGGCGCTGTGTCACTGCTGGGCCGAAGAGAACCGCCTGGGTTCCGAAGGTGCGGTTGGGTTAGCGAAGCACTGGAGTCGGGAAGAAGAGTAACGAGGAGGAAGAAGGCGACGAGGCTTACCGGGGCTCCAGCGGCGGCTGGCGGCGTCTGGGTGGTCGGCAGAGGCGACGGAAGGCCTTGGCGGCGGCTCCGGTGCTGCGAGTTGCTGCTGCGGTCGTTCTCTAGATGACACCGGGAGGAATGTGTAAGCGTGGGTTGTAGATGGAGAAGGGAGAAGCGGCAGCGGCACATAGCAGATGAAGGAAGATTAGATTTAGGTTTAGATTAGGTTAAACGTGTAATTAGGTTAGGGTTAGGATTAACTTAAGGGATTGGGCCAGCTGAAAAGGTTCTTGGGCCTGATTGTGGCCCAAACCGGCCTACCCTCCTATTAGAACAAGGCTAAGGAACTCGTTAAACGCCCCGGATCGAAGAATAAATTGCGGTATTATTTATTGTATTAAAATAAGTTATTATTTATTTTAAAGATACGGAATTATTTTCGGTTACATAGTTTCATCATTTTATGTGAATTAAGGTCACATAAAATGATAGAAATAAAAGCTCGTTTTATTTTATTTTATTTTATGTATTTATTTGTTTAAGATTGACGGATCGAAATCCGGTTAAATTCAGTATCAAACGGAGTTTAAAATTTTCGGTTATCACAATGTTAGTCTCGTCAATGTCGGATGAGAAATGTTGATCACGTAGACGATCATATTCATCCTAGGAAACACAAGTATTAAGAAAGAATATCATCAACAACAACAACCAACAAAAAACACAAGGAAAAAAATAACAAGAACTACCATCAACAATACAATGTAAACAAATGTTATATCCGTTACTTACAACACCTATTCTCAAAGAATTTTAGTGCTTTTAAAAGGACAATACAAGTCAAAGGCAATCAGTATTGCATTTTAAGTGAAATGATGATTCATTTTGAATCTTTTCAATAACAGGAACATGACCAAAGTAAATGCATACAATACTTGCTTCTAAAATTATTTAACACAAAAAAAAACAACCATCATTACTTAAAACTAAAAATACATATCAGAGGGTCCATGTTATTTTACATAAAAAACAACCATCATTACTTAACTGCATACAATACTTGCTTTTAAGATTATGTAACACAAAAAACAATCTTCATTACTTATGTACAAGCTAGGCTAAACACTGCATCAAAGGGTTCAGATTCAAGAGACAATAAATTGCCCAAGAGATTAACTACATATAATACTTGATTTTAAAATTTGAGCAAATTGAGAATCCGCCATACAAGAAAATACTCCACATAAAACAATAAATACATATCAATTGTACTTGCAATTTCCAATAAGTAACCAACAACAATAAAAACAGTAATCAACATTGTATAATTAAAAAAAAATAGTCAACATAATAATAAAATTCAAAAAATTGAGAAGGCTTACTGCAATTGTTGCAGGTATTTGCCCCGACCATTCCCCATCTTTGTTTGACCACAACTTTTTTACGACTTGAGAAAGGGGTGGACTTACCCCACCACTATTTGCAGCGTAAAAACAAAGCGAAAAATATAGTACAAAGGTAGCATTGAACACCAAATATATGTTTCAAAAGTAAAAAAAAAACCCACATACTTACCATTTTTTCCCTCTACTTTCTAACTTTGCATGAACCCCCTCGATACACCCCAACATCAGCTGCATTTTTTGAAGCCCGGTTCCTCTTGTTCACTTCCGATTGCTTTCAATATTTTGGACAAGTTTCTCTAAGCTTCTCCATCTCTTTCCATTGTTCTTCCCCGAGAAAACCCGGCACAGTTTTTCTATCACAGTATGACTTAAAAAGGTTGCGCATGTGAACACTACCTTGATGAACAAATATCTTTTTGATAACTTCCTCAGGAACTGTGAAACGAAAATGTTTCTGTACAAATAAATAAAAAACAGCCAACATTAATAATCTTCTTCATCTTAAATGAAAACAGTAGCTGGATTTTTGAAAATGTTTTTGTACAAATAAATAAAAAACAGCCAACATTAATAATCTTCTTCATCTTAAATGAAAACAGTAGCTGCATTTTTTGAATGTAATAGTATTAATTGCTCACCTTAAATTCTTCAAACCACATGTCCTTAACATTTTGAGGCACTTTAGAAACACTTGTCCAAATGTCTGGATAATGCCCATGAATAATATCCTTCATCTTTGCAAATGCTCGCTCCCGGGGCTCGAAGTCACTAAAAAAACGAATGCTTAGTAATATTTCATCTTAACTAAGTTTCATTTAAAAGAAAATTAGAGTGAGCTAACTGAGTGCCATCCTCTAGAACTCCTAATAGCATCCTGTTTTGCTCACTAGATTGAGCATGTGAGCCGACTGATAATTGACTATCAGGAGTTGGGGCAAAACCACCATTCTCGTTCTCTTGTTCTTCACGCTCAACCTCTTGTACTTGATTAGAAGAATTTGAGAAAAGAGAATGAACATCATTAGTCATGACATCATCATGAGTGGGAACACGAGCACGATGAGAAGGGGCACGAGCCGAAGAGGTAGAAATACGAGTTAAGTTGCCACCAGGCTGTTGAGAAGATCGTCCTTGGAACAAGGATCGTGAAACTCTAGTTGATTTCATAATGTACAATACCAAAGTTCAATAAACCTTGGAAAAAAAACATACGTAAGTCAAGTAAGATAAAACCCTTCTACATACTAGTTTATACCTAAAAAGAATATAAAAGGCTAAGATGGTTGCTAGGGTTTTAATATAAAGGGCTAAGATAAAAACCCATAAATTGAAAATTTGGGGGGTTTCAAATTATGGAAAGAAATGAAGATCCAATATTAGTAAGCAAAAGCTAAAGTTTACACGTGGTTGCATTTCTCCAACGTACATTTATTCACTATCACAGAACAGAGAGAAGAAATGAACACAAGGAGCTAAAACTCTATTAAGTACACTGACATTCTATTTTTATCTCTATCAATTTAAGTAAGATCAACCTAGACAGTAGACCTATCAAGTTAAGTAAGACAAATGACACATAATATATCTATGACAAAATAGTTTAATCCACGCAGATTATATATCAACATCTTTTGGCTTGAAGATCAACCTAGACAGTAGACCCTTAAGTGTACCTTCAAGCAACATTTTTGTGCAAAAAAACAAGTAAAGATCATTTATTGTTATATGAAATAAAAACCCATTGGTTTACAGGAAGCATACACAATCAAAAATCAAATAACTAGAAGCAATGAGCAATTTCAACTGTTCAACATCATCTTACCCCTTTATATAGTTTACAGTAAAGATCATTTATGAAATAAAAACCCGTTGATTTAGAGTAATGATCATTTATTTGATAACTTAATTTTCCGTAGTCTCTTGTCTCAGTTGCTAAACTTGCTATAACAATTTGGAACCCAGTGAATGATACATAGATCTCATCTTGCACACAAATTACCATATATCTAAACTTCAAGCATCCAATGATATCTTTACATTACACCTTATACTAAATATTTTTTAACCATACAGCACCATCTTAGCCTTTTATATTGTTTTCCCTTCAATCAAAGGAAAACTATTACTTTGTGCTCCAAATTCACGTATATGAAAAAACTATCATGAATACTCATGCTAAATTAATATAAAGGGCTAAGGTAAAAATAACATTTATACCTATGATCATACTTCACCAAAAAAGAGCACTACTAGATGATGTTCAAAACTAATAGGTCAACAACTTTTAACTAGAAATTTTTTCCAGCAACTTCATTCAAAAATTAAACTTCTAAAATCACATAAATATGTGATTTTAGAAGTTTAATTTTTGAATCAAAATGTTATTCGCGCTAAACGGTACCTGGAAATTTAATTTTTGAATGAAGTTGTTGACCTATTAGTTTTTCCTAGCATAAGTAATCAAAATGGGTATAAAGTGGTTAACATATGCGAAGTATGGTTTTATAATCAATCCTTATTCTACTACAATTGACAATTTCACAAACCAACATAAAGTTTCTCATGGATCTTCATCAACAAAGTCAGAGTTGAGACCTCCTACAAATATCAAGAGATCAAATACAAAGAACCAAAACCCAATTTCACATTTAGGGTTTAGGTATTTTAATTTCATCTACAATCAATAGTTCACATACATAAAAAATGATAGTAGTGTTGAGATTGAAGACAACTAAGTTCTATTTAAAGTTATATTCAGATGAAACAAATGCCAAAAAGAGAAGAAAGATAGTGTTGCGTTCAATTTAAGGTTACATTCAAGCCAAAAACGATTGAAAATGAAAATGTTTAGAAAAGCTCCTTGAAGACTGCTAAGTTTAGGGACTACCTTTGGAAGAGTCAATGTTGATGGGGAAATCAACTGCTAGGTTCACTCAAGAACGACGAAGATGATGAGAATGAGAAGCTTTGAAGACAAATCGAAGGAAAAAAAATAGAGGAGACAGTGAGAAAAGTCAAGTTTGAGAATGGTGAGGAAAAAGCCCTTTACAATCGAAGGAGAAGAAACGTACATGTACATAGTTGACGTTGGGAGGATGGGGAATGGGAGATGACATGATGGAGACGCAGAGGGAGACGGAGAAGGAGAATAAGTTCGCCGGCTGAAGGAGTTTGAGAATGAAGGTTGCTAGGGTTTTGCGCAAGTGTTGGGAAACAAATGACGAGAAAGAAGGATAAGTGTTCATTAAAAAATTAGCAGGATTCTTTATCCGTGGCTAGTTTCGTGGCCAGTTTCGTGGCTAAATTTTTAAAACCCGCCAAATTTAATTTTTATTCGCGCTAAACGGTACCTGGAAATTAATATATATAAAAACTCCCTCAAATTCAATAAAAATAGAATGTCTAAGGTCTAATTAGTTGTTACAAAACAAGAATTAAAATTTCAAACAAAAAACACAAGAATTAAAATTATTCAAGAATCACAAGTCTAATTATTCAATAATCATCATCTTCATCATAGTGAATTTGTGCATTAGCATTTGCTTCTTCTCCTTCAATATCCGAGTCCGATGGAAAATCTCCTTCTTCGACATATGGTTCTCTCTCAAAATCCTCCTCGTTGTCATCCAATGGTCCTTCATGTATATCACTCAAGTCATCTAGAGTAGTTGGTACAATGTTAATTGATCCCAAAACTCCATCACCTTCGATGATATCCGATTGTAATGGTTGATCATCATCCATTGTGATGTTTGTCCACCTTTTCTCAATTCTTGCTCGAGGCTTAGTCTTACATACAAACCTCCAATCTGCACGACTTCGGCTTGCCCCAGGATAGTCGGCATAATAAACTTGGATACATTGTTGTGCAAAGACAAAAGGGTCATTTTTGTTATATCGCCTCATCACATTGATCTCTTGAAAACGATATAGTGGATGGGTCTTTGTTCCTCTACTAGCAGGATCATACCACAAGCACTTGAATAAGACAATCTTCTTACATGGCAAACCTGGAAACTCAAACTCCAAGATTTCTTCAATCAACCCAAAGAAGTCTACTTGTGTATCGGTGTCATGGTTAGAGGCTTTGACACACACACCGCTGTTCATGCTCCGTTTTCCTACACCACGTTGTTGGGTTTCAAATTTAAAACCGTTGATGAAATATGAGGGCCATGATAAAACCTTTTTTGTTGGACCCCATGCCAAACTCACTAGTAAAGGATCATTTGTGGCCTCTTTATTAATTACCTACATTTAAAACATTATGTTCACGTAAAGAATCATTCTTTTGTATAAAATGATAGTCATAGTAACAAATTGAGATGTAAATACTTACAAGGTCATAAAACCATCCACGGAAGCGATTGACAAGAGCACTAAGGTCTTCATGCCCTTCCACACTTTGGAATTCTCTACATAAATACAAAACTAAATCAATAATAAATAAAAATAAAATTCATTATGTTATATGTGTAAGAATGACTTACTCGATGTATGAGTCCACCTCCGGACAATTGAGTAAGATCCATGTGTGTGCTATATGAAAATCTCCATCCTCTTTCATCCATATAACTTTATGTTTTCCACTAGGATGACCTAGATGGTTGGAGATGGAAATAGGAGGATATGTATCAACGGTCTCATCACCCTCGTGCCTAGTATGACTTTTTCTCTTAAAAGGGTTGTGAGGTTTCGGATAATGCTTGATGAAATTAGTGATCTCCTCAAATAAATATGCCTCCACTATGGATGCCTCCACCGTTTGTGGGCTCCTTACGTTCACTTTCAACTTAGACAAGTTTCTTTCAAATGGATACATCCAATAATATTGTACGGGACCTAGTAACCGTGCTTGTCTTGGTAAATGCACAATGAGATGCTCCATTGAATCAAAGAAAGATGGTGGAAATATCCTCTCCAATTGGCACAATAGTATGGGTGTGGCACGTTCCAAATCCTCAATAAGCTTCTTGTCAAGGGTTGATGAGCATATAGATTGAAAAAACAAGCTTAGTTCTGCCAATGGTCCCCATACACCAACCGGAAGAAGCTCCTTGAAAGCAATTGGTAAAAGTCTTTGCATGAACACGTGACAATCATGACTCTTCATCCCAAATACTTTACCTTCTTGCAACTGCACACACCGAGCACTATTAGAGACGTGGCCGTCCGGAAACCTTAAAGTCTTTAACCAAGCTAGCAACTCTTTCTTCTTTTCTTTACTTAGAGTGTATATTGCTTTAGGTTTTGGACCCTCATAATCAATATCAACTTCAAGCTCTCGGCGATGACAATATAGTTGTAGATCCTTCCTTGAGCTCAATTTATCCTTTGTCTTATCCTTGAAATCCATTACAGTATTAAACACATTTTCAAAGACATTTTTCTCGGTATGCATGACATCAAGGCTGTGACGGATGAGATGATGCTTCCAATACGGAAGGCTCCAAAAGATACCTTGCTTTGTGAACTTGTGAGTGTCACCAAAACCATTTGGATGTTGATGAGGTTCCTCCATGGCGGTTGGAAAATGTCGAACACATTCCCAAATTTGATGGACATCCAAGTATGATGGAGGAGATCTAGTCTCAACCCTCCCTCTGTAAAAGTGCTTTTTGTCCATTCTGATTGGGTTTGCCTCATCTGTGAAGCGTCTATGCTCATCAAACCATGAAGCCTTTCGTCCATGTTTTAACCAGAACGCTTTTGTATCCATCATGCATTCTGGACATGCATGAACTCCAGCTGTACTCCATCCTGACAACATCCCAAGTGCAGGGAAGTCGTTCACTGTCCACATGAGTGTTGCACGCATATTAAAGTATTCTCCTGTAGATACATCAAATGTGCGGATACCCTTAATCCACAATAATAGTAACTCATCAAGCAAAGGTTGTAAGCCAATATCTATTAGCTTCTTTGGATTTTTGGGACCAGGAAAAATGGTGGATAAAAATAGGTAGGGACTTTGCATACAGATGCTGGGTGGTAGGTTGTATGGAGTCACAATCACGGGCCATATCGAATATGGTCTACCAAACTTCCCAAATGGATAGAGCCCATCTGTACACAAGCATAACCTCACATTACGGACTTCTGATGCAAAATCTGGAAATGTTCGGTCAAAATGCTTCCATGCCTCACCATCAGATGGGTGAGAAATAAATCCTTCATCAGATCGGTGATTAGCATGCCAACGCATCTCCAATGCAGTTTCCTCCATTGCATACAAACGTTGTAGGCGTGGGATCAATGACAAATATCGTATAACCTGATTGGGTAGTGGTTTGCCTCTCTTGGATAACTGAGGTTTATACCTTGGACTATTACAAGACTTACACTCGGTGACATCAACATCATCCTTCCAAAACAACATGCAACCTTAGGGCACATATGAATCTTCTGTTATGGTAATCCCAAATCTGCAATCAACTTCTGCATCTCATAAAAGCTTGTGGGGAATGTATGGTCCGTCGGTAACACATTGCCAACTTTTTCAAGAAGTGCACTATACCCAGATTGTGACAAATTGTGTTTGGTCTTTTACTCCATAAAAGAGCCCACTGCTGCTAATTTTGAAATGGAAGAACCATGATATAGTGGCTCCTCTGATGCCCTCAACACTTCAAAAAACTTTTGTGATAATAAGGAAGTGTTATCTTGATTAGGACCAAACACCATGGTCGGTTGTTCCATGTTCATCTCTTCTTCAATCACCACATTAGTTTCATGCAACAAGACATCATTGTTACCTGGCTCATTTATGGGTGTGCAAGGGTCAAACCATGGAGGTGGAACAAAACTCGGACCAACAGCATCAAAAACCATTCTTTGAGTAGGATTTAAATTATCAAACAAATGCATCCCTATCCCGAATAAGTTCATACCATTGTTGTTCGCTCCAAACGGTGTGTGCAAGCTTTAAATTTATAACCCTAGACTTAAGCTTAAAACAAGGATGCGAACCCGCAGTGTACGGGTCAATCGTAGTAAAAGCAAGAAAATTCCAGGGGTCGATCACAGGGACTTGGTGAAACAAAGTCCAGTACAGTATGCTAACGTCAATGCTAACCACAAGAGCAAGTAATACAATCAAAGATGAATAAGATGTCAAATAAAGCAAACATGCAATTCTAGGGATTAAAGCATCTAGTTGTGGTTCCAACTCAAGATCTATAGATGAGCGGACAAAGCTGAGATTTTTGCGTGGGGAAGGCGTTTCTAAAGTGGAGTAGATCACCGGGTAAGTCTCACTACACACTAATCCTAAACCGCAACTCCTATTACCGGGTAAGTCTCAAGGAATTAAGATAAAGAACTATAACCTCAAACTAACACACCATCTAAGGGAATAGAATCAACCTTTACCGGGTAAGTCTCAGGCTAACTCACAAAGATGGGATGGAAGCACACTCAAACCCCAATAAAGGACAAGCCTTTATTACCTACACTTATGATCGTTGGTACACAAACTAAGGAATTACCGGGTAAGTCTCATCCTAAGCTTGCTTTGAACCAGAAAGGTGTAATAAGAATAAGATTTGGCAAACTCTAACACTTAACTCTCAGTTTAGGGTCGGATAAGTCACCTCGGTTAGAAGAATTCCACCCCGGCCGAGATGTTCATCAACCGAACGAGATGCTTAGGGTTAAGGTTAAAGACTCGAACTTTCAGGATCCTACTGGAATCTAAGATTATTCTATCATTGTTTTTCCCACAACCTTCAGCCAATCACCCTAGAATCACACAAGGAAATTAGCCACTCATCATCATAATGAAAGTATTAAATATATGGAAGAAGGTGAATAATTGAACAAAGAAGAATTTAATGAAAAACACTTCAATAACTGAATCAAATATCACAAACAAAAGCGTTCCTTGGATAGCAATCCAACAAGACAAGACAATCAATGAGGGAATTGAAGACAATCTTACAAAACCCTTCAAAAGCTATAAAAAGCTATAGTCTTCAATCTTCCTTCAACCTTCAAAAAGGTTCTTCAACAACTCCCAACTTGGAGTATACTGTGCTGCTGCGTATGTAGGATGTTAATCGATGTATGCAGCCTTCTTTTCGGTGTAGGCGGGGTTATGGAATTGTGAAAATCCAACCCTTTTTATAGGAAAAATAACCCTCCAAAGATAATAAATCTTAAGAAGATATTATCCCATAAATATAGGTAAAATATATGATTCTGCATATCTCCTTCCTTCTAGAAGCTCAGCCCAAAAATATAAGATCACTTTCCAAATTTAAAAGATCTCAGCCAAGAATAAAATATTCTCGCCGCGTCCTAGGTGTTCGCCTCGGTCGAGTCGGCGTCTCTGGATCGCCTCGGTCGAGATGAATCTCTGGTCAACCGAGGTGACTCATAACTGAATGTAGAATCTCTCAAAACTGGTCCAAAGTAAATCTTTAATCCATGGTTGTGCTTCCTGAATGTAGCTCCAAATGACTCTTGACTCCTTTTGCTCCTTTTTGATGCAATACGTACCATATTACCTGCAATTACAACGAAACTAGGTGTAGACCTCGATTCTCGCAAAGGTAGATGAAATGGTAGTAAAATCACATAATGTACATACAAACATGCAGATTATGAAAGATAAAACGTCCAAACAAACCCCAAAATATAGACTATAATTCATGCTATCAAAATACCCCATACTTAACCCTTGCTTGTCCCTAAGCAAGTTCCTCATATAGAAATCAAGATAGAATGGATTATAAGTCAAGAAAATCAGTGAAAAGTCTTTCAAAAATATTTTATGGTGTGAAACTATCATAGATCACTCTAAGAGAATACTTCCTGGAATTAAAAACTCAATATGATCAAAACATTTTATAAATATAGGAAAGTTGTTCATCTTTGCATAAAATCATAGAATGCATAATAAATCATAATTATCAAAATTAATCATGTATAATCCAGTTTAAACCGCTAAGTCAATCAACAAGCTCAAGGTCTCAAGGGCTTCCCAAAAGAAAGGTCAAGAAACGTGAAGGGTAGTGATGTATGTAAGGTAATGTGGTGCTAGAATCCGGGAAAAGGATGAACTTCACTTTCACTTTGACTTGCAATATCTTCCACCAATAAGCTTTGCTTATCTTACACTTTTTTTTCTTTTAACTTTACTTTTTGGGATGCATGGATAGAGGTGCACAATAACCGAAGCCTAGGAAATCCGCAATCATCAATTTCTTGAGATGCATCAAACCCTTGATGCACATACCATGACCCGTTAGGAATATCGCTCAATCCGACTTTGGCAAGACACAAACACCCGGCTATGTGAATGGTGCCGAGTTACTCATCTTCATGATTGACTTCCCCAAACCTAGAATTGCATTCTAATACTTTCACTTTCAGCCATCTTCAACTTTAACTTGCTTTCACCACTTCGCTTGCTTCCAAATTCCCGGATAGGTAAGGGAGGCAAAATGTATATGAGGGGCTAAGCATGATCAAGAAGAAGAAGAAGAAGAATGAAATGCCTTGGTCTTTCCAAGATGAATGTGAGAGAACTTATGCTGCGGTGTCAACCTTCAAATTCAACATAATTTGGATAAAAACAAAATATTAAACATGCCAATAATTTCAAACAAAGCATTTAGCAACTTAAACATATCATAAAACATTTCAAACATATAAAGAATTTAAAATCAGTCAGTAAACGAGATCTTCACTGAGATCATATCCAGATAAGTAGCACAAAATCGTTTCGAAAACTTTCTGTTACGCCACCTCGGTCGAGATGTTCTTGGTTCAACCGAGGTGAAGCACCTCGTTTTGCCAGAACTGTCCCGGTCGAGGTCGACCAAAATTTTTTTTTTTTAAAAACCATTTTTTTTTTTTTTCGGTTTCGACGTTTTTCTCAATCAAATAACCTGTAAGTATTTAGCAACTTAAACAAAGCATTTAGCAACTTAAACATATCAGAACTGTCCCCGGCAACGGCGCCAAAAACTTGTTCGCTCCAAACGGTGTGTGCAAGCTTTAAATTTATAACCCTAGACTTAAGCTTAAAACAAGGATGCGAACCCGCAGTGTACGGGTCAATCGTAGTAAAAGCAAGAAAATTCCAGGGGTCGATCACAGGGACTTGGTGAAACAAAGTCCAGTACAGTATGCTAACGTCAATGCTAACCACAAGAGCAAGTAATACAATCAAAGATGAATAAGATGTCAAATAAAGCAAACATGCAATTCTAGGGATTAAAGCATCTAGTTGTGGTTCCAACTCAAGATCTATAGATGAGCGGACAAAGCTGAGATTTTTGCGTGGGGAAGGCGTTTCTAAAGTGGAGTAGATCACCGGGTAAGTCTCACTACACACTAATCCTAAACCGCAACTCCTATTACCGGGTAAGTCTCAAGGAATTAAGATAAAGAACTATAACCTCAAACTAACACACCATCTAAGGGAATAGAATCAACCTTTACCGGGTAAGTCTCAGGCTAACTCACAAAGATGGGATGGAAGCACACTCAAACCCCAATAAAGGACAAGCCTTTATTACCTACACTTATGATCGTTGGTACACAAACTAAGGAATTACCGGGTAAGTCTCATCCTAAGCTTGCTTTGAACCAGAAAGGTGTAATAAGAATAGGATTTGGCAAACTCTAACACTTAACTCTCAGTTTAGGGTCGGATAAGTCACCTCGGTCAGAAGAATTCCACCCCGGCCGAGATGTTCATCAACCGAACGAGATGCTTAGGGTTAAGGTTAAAGACTCGAACTTTCAGGATCCTACTGGAATCTAAGATTATTCTATCATTGTTTTTCCCACAACCTTCAGCCAATCACCCTAGAATCACACAAGGAAATTAGCCACTCATCATCATAATGAAAGTATTAAATATATGGAAGAAGGTGAATAATTGAACAAAGAAGAATTTAATGAAAAACACTTCAATAACTGAATCAAATATCACAAACAAAAGCGTTCCTTGGATAGCAATCCAACAAGACAAGACAATCAATGAGGGAATTGAAGACAATCTTACAAAACCCTTCAAAAGCTATAAAAAGCTATAGTCTTCAATCTTCCTTCAACCTTCAAAAAGGTTCTTCAACAACTCCCAACTTGGAGTATACTGTGCTGCTGCGTATGTAAACCCTGATCGACGGTATAGCGTGATGTTGGAATTGTGAAAATCCAACCCTTTTTATAGGAAAAATAACCCTCCAAAGATAATAAATCTTAAGAAGATATTATCCCATAAATATAGGTAAAATATATGATTCTGCATATCTCCTTCCTTCTAGAAGCTCAGCCCAAAAATATAAGATCACTTTCCAAATTTAAAAGATCTCAGCCAAGAATAAAATATTCTCGCCGCGTCCTAGGTGTTCGCCTCGGTCGAGTCGGCGTCTCTGGATCGCCTCGGTCGAGATGAATCTCTGGTCAACCGAGGTGACTCATAACTGAATGTAGAATCTCTCAAAACTGGTCCAAAGTAAATCTTTAATCCATGGTTGTGCTTCCTGAATGTAGCTCCAAATGACTCTTGACTCCTTTTGCTCCTTTTTGATGCAATACGTACCATATTACCTGCAATTACAACGAAACTAGGTGTAGACCTCGATTCTCGCAAAGGTAGATGAAATGGTAGTAAAATCACATAATGTACATACAAACATGCAGATTATGAAAGATAAAACGTCCAAACAAACCCCAAAATATAGACTATAATTCATGCTATCAAAATACCCCATACTTAACCCTTGCTTGTCCCTAAGCAAGTTCCTCATATAGAAATCAAGATAGAATGGATTATAAGTCAAGAAAATCAGTGAAAAGTCTTTCAAAAATATTTTATGGTGTGAAACTATCATAGATCACTCTAAGAGAATACTTCCTGGAATTAAAAACTCAATATGATCAAAACATTTTATAAATATAGGAAAGTTGTTCATCTTTGCATAAAATCATAGAATGCATAATAAATCATAATTATCAAAATTAATCATGTATAATCCAGTTTAAACCGCTAAGTCAATCAACAAGCTCAAGGTCTCAAGGGCTTCCCAAAAGAAAGGTCAAGAAACGTGAAGGGTAGTGATGTATGTAAGGTAATGTGGTGCTAGAATCCGGGAAAAGGATGAACTTCACTTTCACTTTGACTTGCAATATCTTCCACCAATAAGCTTTGCTTATCTTACACTTTTTTTTCTTTTAACTTTACTTTTTGGGATGCATGGATAGAGGTGCACAATAACCGAAGCCTAGGAAATCCGCAATCATCAATTTCTTGAGATGCATCAAACCCTTGATGCACATACCATGACCCGTTAGGAATATCGCTCAATCCGACTTTGGCAAGACACAAACACCCGGCTATGTGAATGGTGCCGAGTTACTCATCTTCATGATTGACTTCCCCAAACCTAGAATTGCATTCTAATACTTTCACTTTCAGCCATCTTCAACTTTAACTTGCTTTCACCACTTCGCTTGCTTCCAAATTCCCGGATAGGTAAGGGAGGCAAAATGTATATGAGGGGCTAAGCATGATCAAGAAGAAGAAGAAGAAGAATGAAATGCCTTGGTCTTTCCAAGATGAATGTGAGAGAACTTATGCTGCGGTGTCAACCTTCAAATTCAACATAATTTGGATAAAAACAAAATATTAAACATGCCAATAATTTCAAACAAAGCATTTAGCAACTTAAACATATCATAAAACATTTCAAACATATAAAGAATTTAAAATCAGTCAGTAAACGAGATCTTCACTGAGATCATATCCAGATAAGTAGCACAAAATCGTTTCGAAAACTTTCTGTTACGCCACCTCGGTCGAGATGTTCTTGGTTCAACCGAGGTGAAGCACCTCGTTTTGCCAGAACTGTCCCGGTCGAGGTCGACCAAAATTTTTTTTTTTTAAAAACCATTTTTTTTTTTTTTTTTTCGGTTTCGACGTTTTTCTCAATCAAATAACCTGTAAGTATGCATGCAATCTCAGATAAACATATAAATGCGGAATGAAGCATAAATATGAAAATATCCGAAATAATAAATCAAAAGTCAAAAAATACATCAAAGTCATCACGTAGTCAAATAATACAGCAAATACCCCATACTTGAGACACACTGTCCCAGTGGGTATAATAAAAGTCTAAATGAAAGAGGACTCACCGGATAAAGAGCCGAACTGCATAAAAATATAATAAATAAAACCCTGCAGCTCCTCAGTAGTCTCAATCCGGTGGTGGTGGTGGAATGTAGGGGAACTGAGTAGGATCATAGGGATAACCCATGACATGCTGGAACTGTAGCTGAGCCATCATGTGCTGATGATGCTGCCGCTCCTGCATCTCCCGGATATCCAATGAAAGTGCAGCATAAGTGTCGATAACCTGATCCGTCAGGTCATCGATCCGTCGGTGTGCTGCTCTGTCCCTAACTCTCTGCCTCCTGCGCCTAGCGGGCCTGACTGGAGAAGTCTCAGCTGGCGCCGGCTCAGTATCCTCCTCATCCTCATCAAGATCAATAATGGGAGGCGCGCTCGTCCCAGCAGTATCTGTCCCTGTGTCCATCGGGACGCCGCCTCCTCTTTCGTCAACTGTCTCGTCATCATCATCCTCATCCTCAGCCTCCTCAGCAGCCTCAGCAGCAGCAGCTGCTCCCTCTCTGTAATCCTCCATAAGCGGAGCCCATGCTGCCTGCCAAAAATGTGGGTCGTAGACAGAGAACTGTGCAGACCATCTGATGCCCTGAGGTGCAGTCCGCTCCCATGGCATGGCGACGTATGGAGTGGTCAACCCACGGGGAACCAGAATCCTCCGCGTAATCATCTCCTGCAGACCCAGCGGCTTCGGAGCCGCTGCTAATGTGCAAACACTGAGGTCCATCCCGTGGTAGGTGGCGATGTGGGTGACTAGACCTCCACAGCAGATATCTCCCTTCGCCTTGGCCTTGATCCTGTGCAGATCCTCTGCCAGGAGCAAGCCAAAGTCCGGGAAGCCGCCTGTAACCATGCAGTATAAAGAGAAGAGCTCCCCCTGTCTGATCTTCTGGGGCGTCTCAGTACGCGCCAGAAGCATCTCACTAAAAATCCGGTGGGCAAGTCTAAAGGCCGGGTGAAAGACGACCTTCTCCCTGGAATCACCAGGGCGCCATCTGTCTGCATGTGTGGTAATGTGGGCTATCTGTCCCCAAAACTCCCTAGCTACTGATCGGGAAGGGAAGTCTACAGCGGTGGGGGCAGGAAAGCCAAAGATCTCTCTCCATATCTCTAATGGAACTAAGAAGTTCCGGCCCATCAGCCGGTACTTCACAGATCCCTCTGTGGGTAGGTAGGAGAAGGAGCTGACAAACTCGAGTGTCGGCTCTATGTAGGCTGGGGCTCAGGTACTGGATTCAAACTATAGGATTTGGCAAACTACACTTATGATCGTTGGTACACAAACTAAGGAATTACCGGGTAAGTCTCATCCTAAGCTTGCTTTGAACCAGAAAGGTGTAATAAGAATAGGATTTGGCAAACTCTAACACTTAACTCTCAGTTTAGGGTCGGATAAGTCACCTCGGTCAGAAGAATTCCACCCCGGCCGAGATGTTCATCAACCGAACGAGATGCTTAGGGTTAAGATTAAAGACTCGAACTTTCAGGATCCTACTGGAATCTAAGATTATTCTATCATTGTTTTTCCCACAACCTTCAGCCAATCACCCTAGAATCACACAAGGAAATTAGCCACTCATCATCATAATGAAAGTATTAAATATATGGAAGAAGGTGAATAATTGAACAAAGAAGAATTTAATGAAAAACACTTCAATAACTGAATCAAATATCACAAACAAAAGCGTTCCTTGGATAGCAATCCAACAAGACAAGACAATCAATGAGGGAATTGAAGACAATCTTACAAAACCCTTCAAAAGCTATAAAAAGCTATAGTCTTCAATCTTCCTTCAACCTTCAAAAAGGTTCTTCAACAACTCCCAACTTGGAGTATACTGTGCTGCTGCGTATGTAGGATGTTAATCGATGTATGCAGCCTTCTTTTCGGTGTAGGCGGGGTTATGGAATTGTGAAAATCCAACCCTTTTTATAGGAAAAATAACCCTCCAAAGATAATAAATCTTAAGAAGATATTATCCCATAAATATAGGTAAAATATATGATTCTGCATATCTCCTTCCTTCTAGAAGCTCAGCCCAAAAATATAAGATCACTTTCCAAATTTAAAAGATCTCAGCCAAGAATAAAATATTCTCGCCGCGTCCTAGGTGTTCGCCTCGGTCGAGTCGGCGTCTCTGGATCGCCTCGGTCGAGATGAATCTCTGGTCAACCGAGGTGACTCATAACTGAATGTAGAATCTCTCAAAACTGGTCCAAAGTAAATCTTTAATCCATGGTTGTGCTTCCTGAATGTAGCTCCAAATGACTCTTGACTCCTTTTGCTCCTTTTTGATGCAATACGTACCATATTACCTGCAATTACAACGAAACTAGGTGTAGACCTCGATTCTCGCAAAGGTAGATGAAATGGTAGTAAAATCACATAATGTACATACAAACATGCAGATTATGAAAGATAAAACGTCCAAACAAACCCCAAAATATAGACTATAATTCATGCTATCAATTGTCCGTCGAGTTTCGTTGCTCCTCAACAACGGGCATAGAAGCAAACGGTGATTCTCCGTGTGATGTCCACCAAAAATAACCCTCAAGGAAACATTTTCGATATAGATGAGTTTGAACATCGTCTAATTTATGAAATCTTCCATTCTTGCATTTAGAACAAGGACATCTTATCTTCTCCCCATCCATCAAATGAACTTGTGATATTGCAAAAGTGATAAATTAATTTTCAACACCTTCAAGAAATTCAGCATTATAACCACCACCATTAGGTTGCCATCTTTCATACATCCACTCGCGGTTCTCCATGTTTGCATACCTAGATAAAAAAAATAATTACCACTATTATTTAACCATAGATCAAATAAGGCAAACAATTTTTTCGTTCTATGTCAATGGGACTATCCAAAATAATAGAAGTCGGATTTATAGCCACGGATTTAGCCATAGATTTAGCCTTAACTACTCTTTTGTGGCTACCAGCCACGAAAATACCCATGAATAAAGATGTCGTGGCTAAGTTCATAATAGGAATCATACAAGAAGAATTCATTTTTTTTCGATTTTACTTCACAAATATTACAAATTATAGCTAGACATTCTCATAAATTCACAAACTTTAGAAATGACACATATGATTATTATGAAACATGATATATATATACATACCTAGTTTTTGCTCGATTGTCTTCTAAACATGCAAATAATGGAACATTTTATTTTGAAAATGAGAGAGTGAAGAGAAGATAAGAGGTTGTGAGGTGAAGAGAGTTTGAAGAAGAAGAAGATCCGAAAGTGTAACGTTAGTGAAACAAATGGTAAAGTAGAAGAGTAATAAATGTTGGTTGGTGTTGAAAAATGAGATAATTAATGTACCCACGGATTTACCCTCGAAATAATTTCGTTGGTAATAGCCTCGAATCTAGCCTCACTTGATACTCGAGGTTAAATGCCCACAAATTTACCCACGAAATATTATGCGTGGGTATTTAGCCTCGAAATTGTCCTCCTTTTTAGGCTCGAAAATTTTTGGTGAGTAATTAGCAATGAATTTGCCCTCGAAATCAGTTTTCGTGACCAACTAGCCACGAAATTGTTTTCCTTGCTACATAGCCACAAAATTTAGCCATAAAAGGTTTTTCTTGCTACATAGCCACGAAATTTGTATTCGTGGGTAAGGTCGTGGGTAAGGTCGTGGGTAATACCCACAAATTTACCCACGAAATCGAGTCGAGGCTAATCATCCATGGCTACAACTGCGTTTTCTGGTAGTGGAGGGGGAAAGTGAGGGTAACGATGGGTCAAGTCAGCTAGGGTGCAGGACTCCTTCAGCAGTGCAAGACTGCAAGGCCAGCAAAAGAAAGCTTCAACACGCAAAGGAGAAGAGAGGGTATAAAAAAATAAATAAAATAAAAAGGAAAATAACTCGATCGAAACACTCGGAATCGGGATTTTCAAACCGGAAAGACTTGCCTATTTTTTTCGAAAAAAATATAAAACGGATAAACGTAAACGTATCCAAAATTTAAATATACTCGGGAAAAATATTTTACGATGTAAAAATACCCTTTTAAAAATATTTAAGCTAAAAGATATCGATAAAATCCGGAAGAAAAAAAAAATATATTGCAAACGCGCCAAAATTTGGGGTTTTACATCAGATCCCCCTAAAAACAAGTTTCGTCCCGAAACTTGCCACACGCCGAACTTCTCGGTCCCTAAGGCCGAGGTATAAACTCTCAAACAAAGAAGGCTAGACCTTCTAATCCAATAAATCTGTATACACGAACTGCTCACACTACCAACGCAATATACATAGCCGGTCATAAAACATATTCCCGCACGGGACACAAAACCACATATAGCATCACATATACACATAACTCAAATAAGGGATGAACTAGGTCTATCCCGTCGATTCTATCGGTGCTACTAGATCTGAGTAAAACTCTACTAAAGATACTATCCTACGTCTTCTAGTTAGCCTCGTCGGTTCCTCGTTTGCCACTAGATCATGATGACTGACGACATGTCTCGAGTCTTGTATGTACTCCCTCGACTGATACGCATGAAACACCGGGTGAACACCCTCTACTCTTTGTGGTAACGTCAACCGGTAACCCACTTTCTCAAACCGCGTTATGATCTCAAAAAGGTCCGCTATATTGGAACTCAACTTCCCCATTGGGTCTTTCTCACTCTAATATTTCCATAATGTTTCTCTTTATATTGTCACTAACAAAGAAGATCGAACTTTCTATTTACACATTTGGCCTTGGTTCTTGTCAACCAAACTTTGATGTTTACATTTCCTCAATTCTTGTTGCAAGTTCCAAGTAATGAAGGAAGTACTCTACTTCACACTGCTACTACTAACGAGACACGTATGCTATTACCCTTACCTCGTTCCTCTATACTCAATCAAGACTTCACTTGGAGAATCACTTGTCCTCTTCAAACCCATCATTCCTCGAGGCAATTTCAACAGTTCACCAATAAATCTCCTCTAAACTCTCAACACATCCATTGTCAATTTTTTTTCGTCTCATTCAATAATTCATGGTCATCCGGGGTAGGTTAGGTTAGCCATAGATGGTGTTACTTTGGAGAATCTCTCCACAAATCCGGTAATGACCAACACATCTAAGAAAACTTAAAACTTCTTCCACGTTCTTCGGGATTGTCATCCTGAGATAACTTTTCATATCACTTATCTCTTCTTCGAGAGTAGACCGAAATATCTTATCCGGGGCATTAGTAAGTCCATATGGAATCATTACAACTCATAGTGACCATGGTTCGTCCGGAATGTCGTATTTGCAATATCCCAATCTCGAATTCTCAGTTTGTGACAAACATACCTTAAATCATTCTCAGAAGAGACTACCGACCCTTGCAACCGGTCGAGTAGATCATCTATCCGTGGTGAGGGATACTTGTTCTTCATTGTTATCTTGTTCGGCTCATGATAATCGATGTACAAATGGAGATAACCGTCTCACTTTTCGCAAACTAGTGTTCTCCATAACAACTTCAAATCAAGAGTTTAAGATAACGTATGGTGTTCTTTATGGCATTTCACTAATTCTAATGACTTCTTATAACTAAGTCCTTGCAACTGGTCATTCAAATGCTTCTTCAACTCATGTATCTTCACAGGTGTCATCCTACACGGCGCCTTGGATATCGGAGTAGCGCCAAGATCATCCTTAGGGAAAAATCCACATTCTGATGTATTGGAATCCGTTTTATCTCGGGTTTCATCTTTTCTCTTCATGTCACATATCATAATAACCACCACAATCTTGTTTTATCACTTTACAAGTGATCATGACACAATTGATCTACCTCGATCTATTGAGGTGACGTCTTTAAGACTCGTGTACAGTTCCATCTTCAGCCATGACCGTGTCTGTTCTCTTTCAAGGGTCCTTCTTTATTGAATCCGTACTGTTCCATCCTTTTTCACCTTGAAAGCCTGGTCGTAATAACCTTTTAAGAACCCATACTTATGTATTGCCATAAGTGTCTTAACTGTAGGAGATAACCACGTCTTATAACAAATCGATATTATCTCCTTCGCTCTCCCGGTCATCCCAACATGTTGGGGAGTTCTTCGTATTCCACCTAAGCTTGCATCATTCCTTCGAGTAGGTGTAGAACTACTTCATTTCCTTATGTAACGTCAATCCGACCGCAGAGATTCTAACCTCAATCTTTCATATACTTCTCGTACATCTCATGTCGACATCAAACTTCAAGGCTTCGGTCTTTTCTTACTCTGGTTGGTCACCTTATGCATCTCTCGGTATCCCAAAATCAACTCCACAACCGTACCAGTATGCATTGTGGAAAAACGCTAGAACAAATTTCCTTCAACCACAATCACTGAAAGATTCACTCATCACTTCACCAAAGTCTAACCTCATAAACTATAAGCTCACGTCGTTGCCCATATCTAGGTCATCCCTTTTCATGCCATAGCCACTAAGGCTCGTCCGTGTGAGTTTGATCAACTGACTCATCTTTTGCACCCAGAACTTACCATCTATTGCTTTAGAACAACCATACCATTCATCCCCTTTATGTATTCCCCTTTACGCACAATAACTATAGAAGCCTCACTTTTCTGCCGCTCCTCTGTTCCATTCGCTCTTATCGAAGCTTAATAGTTATCAAAGGTGTTGTTCCTGTATATGTTGATCCATCACCTAAGAAAGTCGCACCCGATCGTTACAATCCCTCCGTAAGAGTCATGTTACAGTTACTTGCTTGAATCGATAAAATGCTACTTGATCAAGACAATTGAAATCTTGTTGATACGTCTCCTTACTAATGACATTGCACCACCATGAATATTCCAAGTCTTTGGTACCGTTCCTTTATAATCCCACAGCCTGAGTTACTCTTCTCATCTACACTCATCCATAGATAACCCACACATGTACGTCCTTGATTGTCACCGATTAGCTTATAACTGACCTTCTCCAAGTTCCACGGCTCACCATTCTTCATATCCCTCTCGAGTGCTCTGCCTTTAACTTCACTAGCTCCTATTACTCTATCTCAAACCTCCATTAGCTCTTTCTACGCTCCTCTCTTCCTTCCACTTATGCGAGAAAACTGTACCTTCTCGGCTCTTCTGTGTAATCGGACCTGCTTACATAGGCTTAACCGCTCTTCACGATGTTTTGTAAAAGCACTTCTTCAATCTTCTGTCCTTATTTAGCATACACTCGCGTTCCTCTTGGTTAGTATCTTAAGTCTTTCGGTCTAAGCTCCTTATTGCGTCACTCATCTTCTCGGGATCATGTCTACTCACACTTCTTCCTTCTTGGCCTTTCTTAGCCTTATCATCATAACAAAAACCTTTCAACTCCACGTGAATCCCCACCATGCACTTCTTCTCATAACTCTAGTAATGTTGTAATTTTACTTTTTGGTACCTCGTAAGATTAACTTACGGTATCTTAAATCTCTTGTGATTGGTTCATCCACGTCTCCAATCTCGACTCCCATGCCTAGGAGCGCCTAGGGAAAACTTTTACTTCTTAATGGAATACCACATTTAACCTTGCTGGAACATACCCATCTTCTCCTTGATTCGCATCTTTAGTTGTCCACGCGTCTTCTTGAAGACTTAAGTTCGTTATCTCAATTGGGCTCGTCGTCGTACAATCACGGTTTCTTTATAACCACTTATACACCTTAACATTGCTCTCTCCACTTGTAGTGCTTCCATCTCAAATTCTCTTAAGTTGACTCAAAGTTCCCTTCTATTTGTTCGTCCTTGCCGCTAATGTCCTCTTTATCCTTCAAATGGTTTCTTTGGCGTCCTCAAAAGGAGTCCGATGAATCGCCAAGGTGTTCGCCAAAACGTGATGCCTAACTCGGAACTTGAGCATACTCATATTCGTATATATACTATCCTAATCCCAAAAAGGAGTTTGTCCAAGGGCGATGATAGTTTCCTATCATCCTAACTATAAGGTCCACTACTACTAATACAATACTAGCATAACTTAAGTGTATGTAAATATAGCTATACATATAAGTCCTATGTTCACATTACTACTAATATAACACATCCAACATTCCATCAACAATATAAGGTCCCAAACATATAACCGTCCACATATAAAACTATACACATATATCAGTTCATCATGTAACATACAATCATAAAGATACACATTAATTCTATCATGCATAACTACAAACCTCATATCCATATCTATATATACATATATATACATATCAAAATCTAATAAGCTAAGCTGCCGATATCTGCGGAAGGAGTGGTGGTCCGTACATTCTACCCCGACTCATGCATGTGATTTTGAAAACGAAAAATCATTTTAAACTTAGAACCCTTGAGGGTCTATTTCCCTCTATTCGGCCTTTAGAAGACTGTGAGTGCCATTGTTGTCAACCTAGGGCTTTGATACCACTTTTGTAGCACTCCGAATCCGCGGGACTCGGGATGCTACGGGTTGGGACCTCACAATGGGTCCCGACCCTTAGCTTGACAACAATTTTACCGGATCTTGCAACAAGGCACAAATAAAGGCCAAAACCGAAATACATTTTTATGCAATGAAAAGAAAAAACCCGAAATAATACAACAAAGGACTTCAACCGAAAATACAACCCCAAAGACTAAACGCCATACAACATACAATAAATACAATACTCAAACTCGACTCCACCCAAAATCCAATCCTAAAATGTACGGAACCCCGGCTGCCCACTCTTCCGGATCTCCCGGCCGCAATCCTAACTTGCAATGCAATCTACAACAGTTGGTATAAAACCGTTAACTCATATTTGAAGCATTAGAATCAATGGGAAAGGCACAAACACAAGTAAATCATCATCAACACACAACATTCTCAAAGCACACAATCTTTTTATTATTAAGTCATATCCCGTTCTAATTCAACTTAGTTTTGTGACACGAGACCACCGTGGTCCCGCCTTGGTCCCTACTTACCGGCATGGAACGGTACGGATGCCTCCGACCGTCTAAACAGCACGGGCTAGTCGCCAAGAACCTCCTAGACTCTTGCAAGAGCTAGGCAGATGATGTCACCACCCGTTATCACACACTTGGGCCAAAATAGTATAAGGTCGGTGGTCCTATTACCGATTTAGTTGTTATAAACGATAAAGAATAAATACACACCACCAAACACACATCAATGCTAATACAAGGAATACGAGCTAAGTAAGTCCGGAGACTTACCTTATCGCCACACTCAACTCACAACACTCTCGCTTTCCTTGGGAAGGAGTCCACAACCTGCTCACAAGAAGATAACTATATCAACAACTCGCTCAACTCAAGAAGTCTAAGACTTCTACACAAATGTTCTACGCGATCATTTGACTCACATTCTAGGACTGCATCCTAGAATCTCTCATGCTCACATCACACTCAACATAAGCTAGAAGTCCTTAGACTTCTAGACCCTATTATCTCGCAAGCTCATAACCCACAACACATACTAGGATAAACATGCCTAGTCTCAACAATCTCAACGGTATCAATACTATGCTAGGAAGCATATCCTAACCCATAATCTCAACAACCATATAACAACAACCTCAAGCCTCGGATACTCACAAGATCAACCAAACACTCAACGCCTTACAATCCTCAAAAGATAACAAAGCACCTCAAGGCTTAGCACAATCAAACCTCAAAACTCACCTAAAGTCCAAACCACTACTTGGTATTCACCCTAAGTTATGTTATATCCAACCTAGCATGATACTAAAACTTAACATAATTAAGGGCTTGTTTACTTGTAGCTTATTTGTGTTTCATTTAGTTTATAAACCCTGAACAGATCTAGCCGGTACTGGTGGTACCTGGGTAAGTCTCTCTGTCCTAGCAGCCTCCTCCATACGCTCAACGTATGCTCGGTACTCTCTATACTCCGACGCTCTAATAGAAACACGTCCTAACTCAGTCGAACGTGCTCTCTGAACCCCAGACCTAGCAACGGTCTCATTCCTGACCTCGGGACCTACAATCTCAGCCACCTCCTCCACTCTAGCCTCTGGCATGATCACTGCTGGTGGATCCTCTCGAGGAGCTCGACCTCGGCCTCGGGCTAGTGGAGGTCTACCTCCACTGTTGCGTCCTATAACTATAGGGGTCCCATCTCTCCTACCTGGTCCAGCTGGAGGGAGAGGTGGACGACCTCTACCTCGACCAGTAGCTAGCGTAGCTCTAGTACGTGCCATCTGCGCGAGGAATAACAACTATAAATATAACTAGCTAATAAGTCCACTAAGTCCATCTACAGTAAAACCTAAAGTCCATACTAAGCATACTGAGATCCACGGTAGTAGTGGTGGTCAGCCGTACTTTTCTATTCCAAACCAGACAATGCATGCATTTGAAAACCAAAAGTTCTCTTTTTAAAACTCACACCCCTTTCGGGTTCTGCTTAAAACTTATTCGGCCTTTCAAAAGATTTCAAGTGCCATTGTTGCCGACCTAGAGCTCTGATACCATGTTGTAACACCCCGAATTCTTAGAACTCGGGACATTACTGGTTAGGACCTCACAATGGGTCCCGACCTCAGTTTGACAACAATATTACTAGGATTTTGCAACAAGACACAAATAAGGAAAACCGAAATTCATAAAATAGTATTTTTAAGGTAATGAATGCAACACGGTCTAGCAGCCTAAATTACTTAAACGAGGGAAAAACAACAACTGTCTTAACAAAAGAAACCACAACAACCCACAACCCCAGCCTTAAGGAGTACGGAGACCCGGCTGACCACTACTTCCGGATCACTCAGCTGCTGGTCTAACCTGCGGTAAATCTAAAAACACAACAAGAGAAACCATTAGCTAGTTATCTAAATATTAGAAGAACAATAATAGCACACATACACACATAAAATAATAAACACTCACCATGCTTCCAAACAATCCATTTATTATCTTCATTTAAGTCATTCACTCTAATGATACTTATTTTGTGACACGAGGGATTCTCAAACCTCGCCTCCGCCCCCGTGTAACCATCAGGAATGGATCCGATGCATTTCACCTTGTACCTGCCTGGTCTGGGTATAGAGAACCTTCCAGTCTCCTGTCAGAGCTAGGCAGTGATGTCACGGCCCGTTATACATACACTTGGGCCTTAAAAATAATAACGGTTGTCCTAGCAAGTTATTATTATTAAAATCACGCACATAGCACACACAACCACTATCACTCAACTAATATCCAGAAACTGGCTAAGTAAGTCACAAGGACTTACTTGAGTCAAAATACACTCTAACACGTCTCAAAACAGTCCGTACTCGTGGTAACTCAAACGCCTGCCAAATAAGGCATGTGGATCAAAATCACATCTAGATGTCCAACCTCATGCGAAGGAATTACGGAAAAGCTCTCTTACGGTAAAAGACCATTTTACCCTTAGTGTCAACATTCTCAAAGTTTATTCTTGAAATCTACCAATTTCCTTTAGAACTTGTTTTCCATAATTTGTTTCCTTTGATAGTTCCAATAAGTTATAAGTTACACTCGAAACCACTCCTCAAAGAACAAAAACCCTCCTCACTTCCCGATTACTACTTTAATCTTCTATATGTATGTATATGTAGGTACATACTCTAACTTTTCCTTCCATTCGTATAAATATGTAACTAAACGGTATTATGTATAGCTACATAATTTCTTATTCTCAAACTCGCCCTTATAAAAACTCTCGACACATTAAATACACCTCCGTACCCATTCCTACTCAACTTGTCCATCTCTACCAATTCATTATATGTTTACTGTAAATCTAACTTTATTATCTCCACATCAAAAGTATAAACCTATCTCTTTTATACCTATAAATCTATATATATATACATACTGCAGGGATGAGGAACTCACACTACAACACTCAAATTACCCACCATTAACTTCGTAACATACCTACTGCAGCTCCAAAAACAACAGGAAAGCAGCACAGGAGCGGACAGTACCGGACTCACCTCGGTGTACTTCGATCCGGTTCGGTGGCAGCCCTTCCGACGAGACACGATGTGACGAAACGAGGTTGAGGTTGAGCGCCAATCCTGTCTGCAGCAGTGACAAACCCAACGCCACACCGTACTCGGATTAATAACGCTCGTTGTGAAGACGGAGAGGTTCAGCCGCTCACTGTAGGTTCAAAAGGCCGGCTATCTCGTGTTAACTCGCTTCAGAAGCAGACGAAAAGGGAAGAAGGGCTGGAAGAGAGGGATTAAATTTACCTGGGTTCGCAGCGTTGGGTCGCACACGAGGACCAGGGTAGCCGCGCGAGACGACGACAGGAGGGCCTTCGGTAGCGTTGCCGGCGATGCGTCTGAAGGGCGGCGGTGTGGCTGCAACACTCGTGTCTACAACGTGTTCGAACTCTTCGAGGACGGCTGTTGTACGTGCTCTTGCAGAGGAAAGCAAGGCGGTGTACTGGTGAGGGAGAGAGATACGGCGGTTAAGGTAGGGTTAATTAGGGTTAACGTGAAAATTGGATTAGGTTAGGATTAGTTTAATGATATGGCTGATGGGCTGATAAGTGGGCCTACTAGTGGGTTATATCCGGCCTCTCTCTCTCCTTAAAACAGGATTCGAAACTCGTTACTTATGTGCGGGAATTTATATAATACGGAATTAAATTCTGTATTGTATAAATTATTATTATTTTTTTATTTTAAGGTGCGTAATTTATTTCCGGTTACAAGGTTTCATCATTTTATGTGACTTAAGGTCACATAAAATGATAGAAATTAAAACTCGTTTTAATTATTTATTTATTCATTTATTTAAGATTGACGTATCGGAATTCAGTTAACTTCATGTTTAATGGGATTTAAAACTTTCGGTTATTACATCAGTGCCCCCTTAAAAGAAATTTCGTCCCGAAACTTAGAATAATTTCTTTAATCACACGTTTCCTTTGGTATCTTTTCTCTTCAGAAATTTCGTTTTCTACCATGCAACTACTCACACATCATAGTCAGACGTATATCACATAAAACTTAAACACCCAATCCAATATAAAAACATGAATGGTCAAACAACACAACATCCGAGTACTAACTCGTCGATACAGGAGTAACCTCTAACCCCGCAAAGAACTCGGGATAGTTACATCTAATACTCTCCTCAGTCTCCCAAGTGGCCTCATCAGCTCCTCTCCTAGACCACTGGATCCGCATCATAGGTATCTCCTTGGACCGCAGACATCTAGTACTGCGCTCCAATACAACTACTGGGTACTCTACAAATATATGGTCAGGCTCAACTGTCAGATCCTCATGGCTGATGACGTGTCTCGGATCCGGGATGTACTCTCTCAACTGGGATACATGAAAGACCGGATGAACACCCTCTAATCTCGGCGGTAGTGCTAATCTGTAGGCCACCTCTCCAACTCTCTCCAAGATCTCAAAAGGTCCGACATATCGGGGACTCAGCTTCCCCTTAATGCCGAAACGCCGGACTCCTCTCGTAGGTGACACTCTCAACCACACCTGAGCACCCACTCTAAACTCCAAAGGTCGACACCTTTTGTCGGCGTAGGACTTCTGACGACTCTGAGCTGCTAACATCCGCTCTCGGACTAGGGCAATCCGAGCGATGTCATCCTGTATCTGATCTGGAGCTACTTCATCAGCTCTGTTGGGCTCATCCCAACATAATGGTGTACGACATCTCCGCCCGTACAAAGCCTCATAGAGAGCCATCCCAATAGACGCGTGACAGCTATTATTATATGAAAACTCTACCAGTGGGAGATGATCTGGCCATACCTGTCCCAAATCTAGGACACACGCCCGTAACATGTCCTCCAAGGTCTGAATGGTCCTCTCAGACTGTCCGTCTGTCTGTGGGTGATATGCAGTGGTTAAGTGGAGACTCGTCCCCATAGTAGTATGTACCTGCTGCCAAAATCTCGAGGTAAAACGTCCATCTCTGTCAGAGACGATAGTCCTCGGTACTCCATGGAGTCTCACAATATATCTGGTGAACTCCTCAGCTAGACGACTCACCGGCCACGTTTCCTTAATCGGAATGAAACGTGCGGTCTTCGTCAAACGGTCTACCACTACCCATATAGCATCAAAACCTCTACTGAGTCTCAAACCTGTGACAAAATCCATAGATATATCCTCCGACTCCACTGTGGTATTGGAAGTGGGTGGAGCTCTCCTCTGGATCTACGATGCTCAATCTTGACCTGCTGGCAGGTCGCACACTGAGCTACATACCGAGTTACATCGGGCTTCAAACCACCCCACCAGAAGGACCGTCTCACATCCTTGTACATCTTACTCGCTCCAGGATGTACTGAGTATGGGGTAGCATGAGCCTCACCTAGTATCCTTTGTCTCAACTCACTGTCTGACGGCACACAAACGCGATCCTGACGTCTCATCAATCCATCAACACCAATAGTGAACTGTGGGGCCTCATCTCGAGACATCCTGTCTCGGATCCTGGTCAAAGTCGGGCAAGTCTCCTGCTTCTGTCGGATCTCATCCAACAGATCAGGAAGTA
Organism: Fagopyrum esculentum; assembly: GCA_033239045.1. Taxonomy (NCBI): domain Eukaryota; kingdom Viridiplantae; phylum Streptophyta; class Magnoliopsida; order Caryophyllales; family Polygonaceae; genus Fagopyrum; species Fagopyrum esculentum. Next base: position 140,064,544 of record BSUD01000002.1, on the reverse strand, counting down.
ACTCCAAGGTAGCAAACTGACTATTAGTATCGGGAAACTGAATCTCTATCTCCAACCAAGCCAAGTCTCTCTACAACTGTGGTTGTACTATCAACCGGGCTATCGCCCTCTCCCTAGGCGTCTTCCGGCTCAAAGCGTCAGCTACCACATTCGCCTTTCCGGGGTGGTAAAGAATCTCAAGGTCAAAGTCCTTGATCAACTCTAACCACCGCCTCTGGCGGTTATTCAACTCCCTCTGAGTGAATATATATTTCAGACTCTTATGGTCTGTAAAGATCTGACATGTCGCCCCACAGAGATAGTGACGGCAGATCTTAAGAGCATGGACTACTGCAGCCAACTCTAGATCATGTGTGGGGTAGTTCTCCTCATACGTCTTCAACTATCGAGACGCATAGGCTATGACCTTACCCCTCTGCATCAAAATACATCCCAAGCCCAGCTTGGATGCATCACTGTATACCACAAAGTCCTCAGTACCCTCAGGTTGTGCCAAAATCGGAGCGGACGTCAATCTCCTCTTCAGCTCCTTAAAACTCTACTGACACGGCTCAGACCAGACAAACCGAGTAGTCTTCCTCAGAAGACAAGTAAGTGGTCGGGCAATCAAGAAAAACCCTTCCACAAACCGGCGGTAGTATCCTGCTAAACCTAGAAAGTTGGGAACCTTCTTGACATTCTTAGGAGGTTGCCAAGAAGATACTGACTCGATCTTTGCCGGATCGACTTTAATACCCTCAACAGTCACCACGTAACCGAAGAAAGCCACCTTTGACATCCAAAACTCACACTTGGATAGCTTAGCATACAACTGGCTATCTTGTAGAATCTGCAATACTGTCCTCAAGTGTCCGGCATGCTCCTCTCGACTCCTAGAATAAACTAGGATGTCGTCAATGAAGACCACCACAAACTGGTCCAAGAAGTCGATGAATATCCCATTCATCAACTCCATGAACACCGCTGGTGCATTAGTGATCCCAAATGGCATCACTACGAACTCATAATGACCATACCTAGCCCGGAATGCCGTCTTAGGTATGTCTTGATCTCTCACCCTCAACTGGTGGTAACCTGACCTCAAGTCTATCCTCGAGAACACAGACGCCCCATGCAACTGGTCCAACAGGTCGTCTATACGCGGCAGTGTATACTTGTTCTTGACGGTGACTTTATTCAGTTCTCTGTAGTCTATGCACAACCTCATTGACCCGTCCTTCTTCTTCACAAATAATACTGGCGCACCCTAAGGAGACACACTAGGGCGTATGAAACCCTTCTCTGTCAGCTCCTCTAACTGCTTCTTCAGCTCAAGCAACTCTATCGGTGCCATACGGTACGGAGCCTTCGAGATCGGTCTCGTGCCCGGCTCTAAGTCAATGCTGAAATCAACGCTCCTCTGTGGGGGTAGTCCTGGCAGGTCGTCACTGAATACCTCTGCAAACTTGCATGCAACAGGTACCTTCTCTATGGTCAGGCCCTTGCTTTCCTTCATGGCATAACACTAGAAGGCCTCGCAACCCTGTGCTATCAGTCTCGCTGCTCTCACTGCACTGATAACTGTGCCTGACTTTCCGAGATCCCAACCTCAGAATATCATTCTATGACCCTCCTTAGTGGCAACGGTCACTGTCCTCGTACCAATGTCTAAGACTGCTCCGTGCTTCTTCATCCAATCTATCCCTAAAATAATATCCTCATGAGCTAAGGGCATGACTAGAAAATTTACCAGCCAGTCTCGATCTCCCATGCGAACAGGACATCCATAAATCTCTCTTACCTTACTCCCATCAGGTAAGCCTATCATAAAAGGTATCCCCTCTACAATAGCTAAGGACAACCTATCTATGCATGTATCAGATATGAAGGACTGTGTAGCACCCGTATCAAATAAAACTCGTACGGGTAAGTCATGGATCTGGATCGTACCTGTGGCAGTCGGTGCATCTGGCTGATCAACATCTCTCAACTCAAACACTCGTGCCTGAGCTCCTCTAGTATCAGCTACACTACCACTTCCTTTTCCTCGACCTAATCCCTGCATAGAGCTCTGTGATGATGTGTGTCCTGGAGCCCTATAAGACTGCTGCTGACTAGAAGCTCGGTACTACTGCTGCTGACTCGGAGCTCGGTATTGTGGCGGTCTCTGTACACTCCCTGATAGGCCTGCAGGAGAAGAACCCTGCTGAGATGGAGCCTTGCCCTGGCGGCAGAATGCAGATCTATGTCCAACCTTGCCGCACTGGAAGCAGGTCACTGCCGACTTCGTGCAGTTTGATCGGATGTGTCCATAGCCACTGCAGTTGTGGCATTGTAAGCCACCAGCTGAAGTCTGACCAGTAGCGGTATGGCTATGTCGCCCCTGAGTCTGTCCCCGTCCAAAAACACCTACTCTTGTACTACCACTAGCATATCTTGTCCTCTGCCGCTTATCCGACCTATCTGACTGAGCAGCTGTTAGCATGAAATATTGTGATATTTTAGGCACGTTTTCTAAACGTATTTGATTCATATTGATATTCTTCGATTGAACTTTGTGCATATGTGAGCTAGTATTACCTATATTGTCGATATGGATGTCTACACTAGTTCTATGTTGATTATAGGTGATTTGGAGCTATTTCCGAACGGAATCGAGCAAAAGAGGAGTTGATTGAGTATGTCCATAGATTGAGGACATTCTTAGGAAGCAAATTGAAGTTTAGCTTGAGGAATGCACGAGGCTAGGGAAGAATTAGTTCTTGCCCTAAACCACGCTCTAAAATACGGCCGTATTACAAACCACGTTCAGTTCCACGGCCGTGGAACCTTGCAAGAGAAGCGTGATGCATTCCAGTAACTATTACGGTCGTGGAATATATGGTTCAAACCGTGACCTAATCTACGCCATAATTTCGGTCGTGGAAACTTCCACGACCGTGATCTTGGCGAATCTTTTCGCCACACTTTGAAGCCACGATCTTTTGAAGATTGGGTCGGGCCGATATTTTATCTTGCCCTATAAAAAGACGGACGAAGCAAGATTCCGTCATCTCGGCTTAGGAAGGAATTTTGGCAATCCACGCTTCATCTCCGCTTAGAGAATTTCAACGCCGTTTGGCCTTCGCTTGGAAGTATTGATCATCTCATTAGAGATCGAAGTTCGCATCGGGGAATTGCCCTAATCTCACACTTTTGGTGGAGATTGCTGTTGAGATCTCCGGATTGGCGGAAGATCGAAGCTTTTGGAAGATTTTGCAAGAAGACCTCTCTTCTTGTTTAGGTTTGATTTGGAAAACGGATTGACATCCCGTTTTCCCTTCTTTCCTAAGGTTGTGATTGTTTACTTTATTTTGAATCCTTTGACAACACTCGTTCTTGATTGTGACTTTGAGATTGGTTTGAAGATTATTGAAAGTTCTTGAAAGTTTTCATCTTTTTATCTTTTAATTCTTGAACTGATATCAACATGACTGTTATTGGCTAAAAACCCTTAATAATTCTAAGGTGAAGGGTTGATAGTTGTGGCTTAGATGATGATAGATCGATCGCAAACAGATTAGACCTTGAGAGTTAGAGAAAATCGTCGACAAACCATAAATTACGGCCTGTTCTTGAGTCCACGGCCGTGGAACACCAAGAACTAACCGTAATTTCTTCTAAATCTACGAGCCTGCTTTTACTTTAATCCAAAGTTAAAGATTTGCTTTAACTTAGTTTAGACTTGTCTTTTCTAGGTGGTAGTGAAGCCTCAACAACCTCTACCTCGATTGTGAGTGTCACAACCTCAATCGGTTAAGTTAGTCTTGATCCTTGGGTTACAAGTTTGGGTATTTGACACTAATTCTCACCTTTAGAATCTCTCTATATTGAGCCTCAACAACCTGTATAAAGAGTGCCTTGTAGGTGAGTTATATAAGGTTTTTGAAACTTCACCGTACGATTACCTTACATTAGTATACCTTTGCATATCTCAACTCTGTCTTTATATCATTTAGTATATCTTGAATCGATTGCCACAGCTGGATACTTGGATCTTTAGGATTGTTGTTTTCCCAATATTTGCAAAACTCTCATATTTACTCGCTTGATAATCTGCAATCGAATTTGTTCCCACCCAAATCCCTGTGTTCGATACTCTGGAATTCTTGCTTAGCTACGTCGATCCGTACACTGCGGGTTCGCTGCTTGATTCTAGTTTTATAAATTTAAAGCTTATTTGCACACACTTTAGGGGCGAACAAGTTTTTGGCGCCGTTGCCGGGGATTTGGTTTCGGCCGAATCCGGTTGCCGGTTGTCAAGCTTGGGAGCTTGCTCTCGTTATTTGATATTACTTTGAGTGCATGCGCAGGTCTAGGAACACCGAAGATCTCTTACCTCTTGATCAAGAGCTAGAGAAAACTTTAAGGCAAAAGCGCAAGGAAAAGAAAATGGCCGAAGAACACGGACGTGATCTTCAAACGGAGTTGGCGGAGAAGGAGGCTCAACTCCAATGGAACGAGAACCTCCGCCGGGATGAAATGGATCGTCATCAATCTGAATTTAGGAAACTGCAGGATGCGATGTTCCAAATGAGGATGGAGTTAAGCGACCTTAAGAATAAAGGAAGCAAGAAATCCTCAAGGAGGGGATCAAGAACTAGAAGAAGAAGCCACTCGTCCGCTGATGATAGTGACTCTTCCATGCCACCGTTAGAGGAGATTGATCCCACGATCAATATGAATCCTTTCCATCCACAAGGAGCTGCTAATCGCCGCATTCCACCTAGGAATGTGAGGGTCGAACGTGTGGATAATGAGCCAAGAACTCTTGGCCAGCGGATGGATCCAACACAACAACCACGCCGCTTGGGCGTGAATTTTGATGCTGAAGATGTGCAAGGGTTTAGCTTTAACCCTCAAGTTATAACTCTTGTTCGCCAAAACCAATTTGGCGGTACAAACGCTGAATCTCCACACCAACACTTGCAAAACTTTGAGTGTATGATGGAGACGATGAGACCGAAAAATGCTACTACCAACAGCTATAAGCTCAAGCCTTTCTTCTTCTCTTTGAAGGGGAAAGCGTTGTCTTGGTACCAAGCTCTTCCTAGTGGGAAACTAGATACGTGGGAAGACCTTTCCGCAGAGTTCCTCACCAAATTCTTTCCGCCCTCCAAAACGGCGGAACTTAGAGGTAAGATTAATGCTTTTTCCATGAGACCTAACGAAAGTTTGTTTCAATCTTGGGAAAGGTTTCAGGATTTGCTCTTGGATTGCCCTCATCATGGCATATCCAAGCTTGCCTTGCTAGAGATCTACTACAAGGGGCTGGATGCGGGAACGCAATTCAACCTCCAATCCCTCTCATGTGGAACGTTCATGGACATGAGAGAAGATGACGCTTGGGACTTCATTGAGAAGCAAACAAGAGTCATAGAGAAGTATTCCCACCGGAAAGTGGAGGGAAATCGTGTGGAGCAAGGAGCTAAGCTCACACATGAAGCTCAAAATCAGATTTTCTCCCTCAACAATGAGATCAAAGAGTTGAAGGAGGCTATCAAGACCAACTTCCCAAAGCAACAAGGGAAGGATGTTGGTTATTTGGGCAACAACAATGGCGGAAACAACAACAACCGGAACAACAACCGGAATAATAACTGGAATGGAAACAACAATAACCGGAACAACGATTGGAACAACAATAGGGGTTCAAACAACAACAATCGACGCTCAAATCAACAAAATTCCATTAACTCTTACCCTTCCAACTCAAATTCACTAACTCCACCTTCCTCTTCCTCTACTCCTTTGAAAAGCCAAGGGCAATCATCTAATGGAGGAAACACTTCGGGGAAGGAGAAGCCCGATCCCATATTGGAAATGATCTTGGGAAAGCTTCAAGGGTTGGAGAACCGCCTCATCAAAGTTGATGATCAAGTCTCTAAGGTTGACAAAGCTCAAAAGGTTTTAGAGAACCAAATGTTCAACCACGCGCAGGAAGTTCCTAGGAATCAAGGGAAACTTTCAGGAAAGACGGAGGACAACCCTAAGGGAGGGTGATGGCGATTACAACTAGGAGCGGAGTGACTACTACCGATCCGCAGCCTACGTTCGTTGAAGTCCCCGTAGAGAAGGACAAAGAAAAGGGGAAGGAGAAGGAAGATGTCTATGTTCCTCCTCCAGCTTACAAACCTCCCCTACCATTCCCTCAATCTAGAGCGCGAGCGCGCCTAGACAAACAATTCGGTAAGTTCATAGAACTCATGAGTAAGCTGCATATTAATATACCCTTCATTGATGCTATTGTAGGTATGCCGGCTTATGGCAAGTTCTTGAAGGAGCTCCTCTCCAACAAGAGGAAGCTAGAAGATTTCGGAGAGGTCAAGATGAGTTCGGATTCTTCGGATCTCATCAAGACCATGAAGGAGAAAATGCCCCCAAAGTTGAAGGATCCGGGGTCATTTTGCATTCCCATTGGAGTGGGAGATGTCACATATGACGCTTTATGTGACTTAGGAGCAAGTGTGAGCATCATACCACTTGCATTGTGCAGGAAGATCGGTTTCGGCGACCCTAAACCGGTGAAGATGACGTTGTACATGGCGGATCGATCCATCACTCGCCCCGTCGGTATTGTAGAAGACGTCCCCGTCAAGCTAGGTAAATTCTTTGTCCCCATTGATTTTGTCGTGCTTGACATTCCTGCAGATAGTCCGGTCCCGATCATACTCGGAAGACCGTTTCTTGCAACTTCCGGCTGCATGATCGATTGCAAGAATGGAAGACTCGCTTTTGATATTGGAGAAGAGAAATTAGAATTCGTTCTTTCCACTCTAGTGAAGGAGCCGATCTTCGACGAGGATATTTACGATGTCCAAGATGAAGAAGGTTTATCTAGGGAAGAAGTAAGTGCGATTCTCTTTAACGATCCTTTACAAAAAGTCATTACCATGAGTCTAACAGATGTAGGGGAAGAAGGAGAGTGCAAAGAGGAAATTGAAGCCTTAGAAGCACAAGAAGAGATGCATGAAGTGGAGTTTGAGAAACTCCACGATGAGGCTGAGAATGTTAGAATCCACGGTCATACCCTGTATTCCACGACCGTGGATTTCACAACCAAAATCGACCTCCATTCCAGGGGATTACACGGCCGTGGAACATATGGAGAGCCCGTAATTCTGACCGTGGAAGAGGGTGATCGGCATACTTCTTCAACTTCTTTTGATTCTTCTCCAACTCACTCAACACCCTTAGAAACTTCTAAGGAAACGTCGGATGCTCCTCAAGGATCATTGGAAGCTCCGAAAGTGATGGAACTCAAACCGCTTCCTACTCATCTAAGGTACGCTTATCTTGGATCTAATTCTACCTTTCCGGTTATTGTTAGCTCCGAACTAAGCATAGATGAACATGAACAGCTCATGATTGTCCTTAGGAAACATAGAAAAGCCATAGGCTATACTATTGAGGACTTAGTAGGAATTAAACCCTCCCTATGTATGCATAAGATACTAATGGAGGAGGACTTTAGAACTTCAAGACAACCTCAAAGGCGGTTGAATCCGACCATGAAGGAGGTTGTCAAGAAGGAAATTCTTAAACTTCTTGATGCAGGTATCATCTATCCTATCTCCGATAGCAAGTGGGTGAGTCCAGTTCAAGTAGTTCCGAAGAAGGGAGGAATGACGGTCACCACCAACAAGAACAACGAACTCATTCCTATCCGAACCGTGACTGGATGGCGAATGTGCATAGACTACCGCAAGCTCAACAACGCAACGCGGAAGGATCACTTTCCATTGCCATTCATCGATCAAATGCTTGAAAGGTTAGCACAACATTCACATTTTTGCTACCTTGACGGTTATAGTGGTTTCTTTCAGATTCCGATACATCCGGATGATCAAGAGAAGACCACATTCACGTGCCCTTGGGGTACGTTCGCCTATAGGAGAATGCCGTTCGGGCTTTGCAACGCCCCAACCACCTTCCAACGGTGCATGATGGCCATCTCCGAATACGTAGAGGAAATCATGGAAGTCTTCATGGACGACTTATCCGTATACGGTTCCTCTTTTAACGATTGCCTTTCTAACCTTTCTCTTGTTTTGCAAAGATGTGAAGACACTAACCTAGTTCTTAATTGGGAGAAGTGTCAATTCATGGTTAAGGAAGGAATCGTATTAGGTCACTTAGTCTCTAGTAGAGGGATAGAGGTAGACAAGGCTAAGATAGAGATCATAGAGAAACTTCCTCCCCCAATTTCGGTGAAAGGGATAAGAAGTTTTCTAGGACATGCTGGATTTTATAGACGTTTCATTAAGGACTTTTCTAAGATATCAAAACCTCTCACTAATCTATTGATGAAGGATGCGGTTTTTGAGTTTTCACAGGAATGTTTGGATGCGTTTAACACCATTCGGCAAGCTCTAATTTCAGCACCTATTATCCAACCTCCGGATTGGACTCTCCCCTTCGAGATTATGTGCGATGCTAGTGACGTAGCAATTGGAGTTGTTCTTGGACAACGAAAGGAAGGGCGAACCCATGCCATATACTATGCAAGCAAGACGCTAGACGAAGCGCAGCTCAACTACGCCACCACCGAGAAAGAATTTCTAGCCATTGTCTACGCTATTGACAAGTTTCGCTCTTATCTTGTAGGTGCAAAGGTGATTGTCTACACGGATCATGCTGCAATCCGGTACCTCCTTGCGAAGAAAGATGCGAAGCCAAGGCTGATTAGATGGATTCTTCTCCTACAAGAATTCGATCTTGAGATCCGCGACAAGAAAGGTTCAGAAAATTCTGTTGCGGATCATTTAAGTCGCCTAACACATTTAGAGGACGACCATCTACCCATTGATGACTCCTTTCCGGACGAACACTTACACATCATAGAGGATTGCATCAACGTGATCTCCAAAGGTAACGAACCATGGTTTGCTGATTTTGTTAACTATTTGGTTTGCCAAGAGATACCGCCCGGACTATCCTACGCACAATGGAAGAAGTTCTTTAAAGACGTCCGGGAATACTATTGGAACGAGCCTCTCCTCTTTAAGAGAGGTCCGGATGGCATCATCCGGCGATGTGTGCCGGAAGATGAGATGCAAAGTGTCATCCGCCATTGTCATTCACTACCTTGTGGAGGACACGCTAGTTCGAACAAGACTAGCGCAAAGGTATTGCAATCTGGATTCTTTTGGCCTACATTGTTTAGAGATGTGCAATCCTTTGTTTCTTGCTGCGATGCTTGTCAAAGAACAGGCAATATTTCTAGAAGGAACGAGATACCCCTCAACAACATCCAAGAGGTGGAGATTTTCGACGTTTGGGGAGTCGATTTCATGGGACCATTCCCATCTTCTTGTGGAAACCAATACATACTATTGGCGGTAGATTACGTTTCTAGATGGGTGGAAGCAATCGCCTCTCCCACAAATGATGCCATGGTGGTGGTTAAGTTCTTCAACAAGACCATCTTTCCGCGATTTGGGACACCAAGGACGATCATTAGTGATGGAGGTTCTCACTTCATAGCCCGTCGCTTTGAAGCTGTTCTAGCTAAGTATGGGGTTACTCACAAGATCGCTACCCCTTATCATCCAGAAACTAGTGGACAAGTTGTGATCTCAAATAGGGAGATCAAAGGAATCTTAGAGAAGACGGTTTCAAGGACTAGGAAGGATTGGTCCTTGAAGTTTGACGATGCATTATGGGCGTACCGGACTGCGTACAAGACTCCCATAGGAACCACACCATAAAATCTTGTGTATGGGAAGTCTTGTCACTTGCCGGTAGAGCTGGAACATAAAGCGTTTTAGGCTATCAAGTGGCTGAATTTCGGCATGAAGGAAGCGGGAGAGAAGCGTCTCCTAGACATCAATAAGCTGGATGAACTCCGCTTGAACGCCTATGAAAACGCCAAGATCTACAAGGAAAGAGCAAAGCGTTGGCATGATAAGCATATCATTCCAAAGGACTTCAAAGAAGGAGATCAAGTTCTCCTCTTCAATTCAAGACTTCGCCTCTTTCCAGGTAAGCTTAAATCCCGTTGGACCGGACCTTTTCTAATTAAGCGTATTTTCCCCCATGGTGCAGTTGAAGTATGGGGTGAAGCTAGCGGAAGTTTTAAGGTGAACGGCCAACGACTCAAGAAGTATACGCCGGAACTCCAAGCTGAAGAGTTTGCGCCTACCGCACTCGAATAAGTGCAAGATTGGTCTAGCTACGGACCTTAAACAAAGCGCTTCTTAGGAGGCAACCCAAGGTATTGCATTTTCGTTTTTGTTTTCGATTCATAGTTTAGCTTAGAATAAACGTTTTTGCTTTGTTTTTGCCTCGATTTCTTCCGGTATGTTCGTGTTTTTGGTTGTAGGATCAATGGAAAAGGAAAATAGGAGGATGATGTTGAAGAGGAGTGACGAAACTTGGACTTTGAAGCTTTACAGAAGGTTCCACGGTCAAAATTACGGTCGTCATAGCTACAGTGGCCGTAATTCCCAAAAGCCTTTGAAAAATCACCAAAACCACGGTTCCGTACACTTCCACGGCCGTGGAACACCCCGACAGACCGTGATTTTCAAAATTTTGTCTGCAACTATATAAGCCACGTTCTTCACAAACTCATCCCAAAAATCCCTCTTTCCACGACCTAATTGCCGAAAATCCACGACCTCCTCAAAATCCTCGTTTCTTAATCGTTTCTAACGATTCTTCTTCCCAAACTGCAGCAAATTCAACCACAAACAATATCCAAGCGACGAATCGAACGGAAATTCATCAACAAACGCGCATTTCGGATTTTTCAATCTGAAAAAGAGGTTTATTCTTTCTTCTTGATTCTCGCCAATTTGGTTCGTTTTTGCTATAGATTTTTAGGAAGAACTGATAGAGACTGGAAGGAATTAGACTAGGACTGCTTGTTGTGGTGATTGACTGCTGATTTGCTGAGATTCGTGATTTTCTGAGACGAACTACGGCCTCTGGGTAAACCACGGCCGTAATTCTTGAAGAACAGACCGTAATTTTTGTGCAGAATGGATTTTGTAAGGAGAGTGTCGGGAAGGATAAAAGAGAAGAAGGGTGAGCAAAATAAGAAAAGGAAAGGCAACCCCTCTACCTCCTCATCCTCTAGGGCACCACCACCCTCATCTCCTTCACTTCCATCTTCACCTTCACCTCCATCCTCACCTCCTCACCCTAGAATCCCGACCATACATGAGAACCATCTCGCTGCTTTCGAGAAGATCACGAAGAGGCCAGTGATTGGCCCTAGATATTTGTTGTTGGAGGATCTATATCCTCTCAACATAGTTGATGATCTTACTTGGCTCTTGGATAGAGCCGGATTAGTTATCTTCTCGGCTATCCGAGAAGACGCCTATGAGGAGATCACCCGGGAGGTTGTGACGTCTTTCGAGCACAGCCACGTAGATAGGACCGTCTCTTTCCGTCTCATGGAAAGAGACTACCATTTGAGTATCGTTGAGTTTGGGACTATTTTTGGGTTTCATGAGACCTTCAATGGTCGATTTCCGAGTGGTGTTTACCCCAAGGATTTTTGGAAGGAAATTACGATGATTTACGCCGACGAGGACCGTTGGCAACCCGCTGATACCAAGGCTAGATTGATGTACCATCTAGCCTTGAAGATAGCTCACCGTGTTCTTTCGGAGTGTCTCTTTCCTAGGACGGAGACGCCCCAAAAGATCAAGACGGATGAGCTATTCTTGCTCTATTGCATGCTTTATGGACGCCGTGCAGATTGTGCTACTCTCTTGGCTGCTACGATGAGCAAGCTCAAGAACAAGTCGAAGGGAAACATCGGATATGGTGGGATAGTTACCCACATTGCTAGGAGTTTTGGTGTGGATTTTTCTGCTTGCACCCGCATACCGGCCGTTCCTTTAGGGCTACATGCATTCATGGTTAGGGGTCTCATTTTCCCCACACATGGAGGTCCGCCTTATGCGGGCATGCCTTGGGAGAGTAGAACAAGCAGGGGTATAGAGTGGCTGCCAAAGTATTCCATTATGGCGGGACGCCATAATTGGAAGGAGACGTTCGCTGCGATGCATGCGAACAGGATAGTAGCTCCCCCTTATGTCCCACCACCAGTTGTCGAGGAAGAGGATATGGGAGATCAGTTTGAGAGTGGAGGAGGAGCGGAGCAGGAGTTTGGCACGTTTCCGGACCAGCCGGAGGCGGCCCCAGATGTACCTAGACGCTCTCCACATCCAGCTAGAGCCTCAGGCTCGTCATCTCGCCGCGCTAGCGTGAGTGAGAGGCCTACGTGGATGACCACACCTCCCACATGGTATGGCGTTCCCCCTCCTTGGTCGACGGAGCAGCCAGCAGCACCACCACCAGCACCAGCACCATCCGACGCCCCAACATGGTACAGTCACACCCCGGGATGGTACGAGCAGATGCCGGATTGGGCTACCGGACTTTCAGAGAGAGTTGGAGCGTTGGAGATCCGGGCCGACGCTAGAGACGGACGCCTCGACGACCTCGACCACATGATGAGGGACGTCTACCGCCAGCAGTTTGGGCGGCCCTACGACTCCAGCTTCTCCCCATTCCCGCCTCCGCCGGCGCCGCAGTGATTTGATGCATGACCGTTCGTTTTATACATTCCCGCCACTACTTTGTGAGTTTCTTTTTATTTTCTTTCTTTTCTTTCTTTCTTTTGAACATTAGGGACAATGTTCGTCCTAAGTATGGGGTGGGATGTACTAAAAGTTTGTAATAACTCTACTTACTATGTTCGCTTTCATTTGAGACTATCGTTGCATGTTCATTATGTGTTGCACGTTTCCTTATTGCATTGCATGAAAAATAACTTGAAAAACCCATAAAAATTGAAAAATTTTGAAAATTTTGAGCTTCTAATGAATTGAGATGATTTCCATGATAATCACTACTTGTGAATTGAGTTTGATGACAATTGCATGCTTAAAAGGATTGTGAATTGAAAAGAATTTGAATGAATGAATTATACCTCTTTTGCAAGTTTTATAATGTGAAAATGTTACCTAAATCATGTTGAGAAATTGAAGTTGAAATCACGTTATAAGTTCCTATACTTCTTGTTGAAATGATTAAGGCAATTCGATACTTTCTTTCTTCTTTCTTTTTGATCACATCTAGCTCCTCATTGAAATATTAGCCTCCTTTACCTATCCGGGAATTTGGAGAAGTGAATGAAAAAGGCATGTTTGATGTGGGAGGGCCATGAGAGCAATTATTTGCAATCAAAAGAATAGAAAGAAACTATAGGTTTGGGGAAGTCAATCATGACGATGAGTAACTCGGCACCATTCACATAGCCGGGTGTTTGTGTCTTGCCAAAGTCGGATTGAGCGATATTCCTAGCGGATTATGGTATGTGCGCTAAGGGTTTGAGGCATCTCATAAAAATTGAGAAACGTCAATCTCCTAGGCTTCGGTTTTTGTGCACCTCTGTCCATAACTCCAAAAGTAAAGTCGAAAAATGAAAAGAAGAGAGTGAAACTCTAAGTTGAAGTGTTGCGGGAACCGCATAAGAAGAAGAAGGTAGTTGTCCACTTTCCCGGATTTATGCACCACTTTCCCTTAAAATTTTCCCTTCCCTTCCGTATTCTAGACCTTTTCTTTGAAAGTCCTTAAGATCAAAAGAATGTTATATGACTTGGTGATCCAAATTGAAGTTTCTTGTGATTGATTTTGATAATGTTTGAAGGTTATAATGCTTGTTTAGAAGTTAAATTGGTTCATGAATTTTCTTTGCTTTTTACTCTTCAATTGAGTGTGTGAAAGTTTGATGAACGATTGAAGCAAGGTTTGAGAATGATCTATTCTTTAGAAGTCACATTCACCCAAAAAGAAGCTACACATATTTCATCCTAACTCTTGTTTAAAGCTTTTTGAAAGACCTTGCTTAGGGACAAGCAAGTGTTAAGTATGAGGTTATTTGTTAGCATGAAATATTGTGATATTTTAGGCACATTTTCTAAACGTATTTGATTCATATTGATAGTCTTCGATTGAACTTTGTGCATATGTGAGCTAGTATTACCTATATTGTCGATATGGATGTCTACACTAGTTCTATGTTGATTATAGGTGATTTGGAGCTATTTCCGAACGGAATCGAGCAAAAGAGGAGTTGATTGAGTATGTCCATAGATTGAGGACATTCTTATGAAGCAAATTGAAGTTTAGCTTGAGGAATGCACAAGGCTAGGGAAGAATCACGTTCTTGCCCTAAACCACGCTCTAAAATACGGCCGTATTACAAACCACGTTCAGTTCCACGGCCGTGGAACCTTGCAAGAGAAGCGTGATGCATTCCAGTAACTATTACGGTCGTGGAATATATGGTTCAAACCGTGACCTAATCCACGCCCTAAATTACGGTCGTGGAAACTTTCACGACCGTGATCTTGGCGAATCTTTTCGCCACACTTTGAAGCCACGATCTTTTGAAGATTGGGCCGGGCCGATATTTTATCTTGCCCTATAAAAAGACGGACGAAGCAAGATTCCGTCATCTCGGCTTAGGAAGGAATTTTGGCAATCCACGCTTCATCTCCGCTTAGAGAATTTCAACGCCGTTTGGCCTTCGCTTGGAAGTATTGATCATCTCATTGGAGATCGAAGTTCGCATCGGGGAATTGCCCTAATATCGCACTTTTGGTGGAGATTGCTGTTGAGATCTCCGGATTGGCGGAAGATCGAAGCTTTTGGAAGATTTTGCAAGAAGACCTCTCTTCTTGTTTAGGTTTGATTTGGAAAACGGATTGACATCCCGTTTTCCCTTCTTTCCTAAGGTTGTGATTGTTTACTTTATTTTGAATCCTTTGACAACACTCGTTCTTGATTGTGACTTTGAGATTGGTTTGAAAATTATTGAAAGTTCTTGAAAGTTTTCATCTTTTTATCTTTTAATTCTTGAATTGATATCAACATGAATGTTATTGGCTAAAAACCCTTAACAATTCTAAGGTGAAGGGTTGATAGTTGTGGCTTAGATGATGATAGATCGATCGCAAACAGATTAGACCCTGAGAGTTAGAGAAAATCGTCGACAAACCATAAATTACGGCCTGTTCTTGAGTCCACGGCCGTGGAACACCAAGAACTAACCGTAATTTCTCCTAAATCTACGAGTCTGCTTTTACTTTAATCCAAAGTTAAAGATTTGCTTTAACTTAGTTTAGACTTGTCTTTTCTAGGTGGTAGTGAAGCCTCAACAACCTCTACCTCGATTGTGAGTGTCACAACCTCAATCGGTTAAGTTAGTCTTGATCCTTGGGTTACAAGTTTGGGTATTTGACACTAATTCTCACCTTTAGAATCTCTCTATATTGAGCCTCAACAACCTGTATAAAGAGTGCCTTGTAGGTGAGTTATATAAGGTTTTTGGAACTTCACCGTACGATTACCTTACATTAGTATACCTTTGCATATCTCAACTCTGTCTTTATATCATTAAGTATATCTTGAATCGATTGCCACAGCTGGATACTTGGATCTTTAGGATTGTTGTTTTCCCAATATTTGCAAAACTCTCATATTTACTCGCTTGATAATCTGCAATCGAATTTGTTCCCACCCAAATCCCTGTGTTCGATACTCTGGAATTCTTGCTTAGCTACGTCGATCCGTACACTGCGGGTTCGCTGCTTGATTCTAGTTTTATAAATTTAAAGCTTATTTGCACACACCTTTAGGGGCGAACATCAGCTCTCCTCGAAACTGGTCTGTCTCTCTCATATGCAGACGCCCTATCTTGATAGTGTGACAGAGTCTCACAGCGAAATCCTGCCAGATAGGAGCGGGTGCTCTCTCTCAACCTCCGTGAAAAGAGATACACATGCTGCTCCTCAGGAGGTGCAGCTGGTCCAAGCAGTGTCAGTTCTTTCTGGAACTTCTTGATGGCAGCAGCAATCGGAATGTCCTCAAATCTTGTCCCAATGAAGTCCTGAAACCTCTCTCTCCTCAACGAGACAGGGCAGTATCTGTCTCTAACAATGCTCCTCATCTGCTCCCAACTGGTGACTCGACTACGTATGGTCCGCCACCAGGAATGAGCATCCTCAGTGAAGCATGTCTGCACCAAATCCACCTGTCGATCCTCTAGGCAACATATCGCCTCTAAAGCAGTCTCTACCTGTCCAATCCAGTGCTCCACCTCCAGTCCTATCTCTCCGCTGAATGAGGGGACCTTCTGAGAGTTGAAAGCCTTCAACCACTCATCCACCCTCGGTGCTCTAGACCCAATAGAAGCTCTATCAGCCACAACTCTCCTCTCAGTTACAGCTGGTACCTGAGGCACTCCCTGTGTCACCTGAACAGATCTAGCCGGTACTGGTGGTACCTAGGTAAGTCTCTCTGTCCTAGCAGCCTCCTCCATACGCTCAACGTATGCTCGGTACTCTCTATACTCTGACGCTCCAATATAAACACGTCCTGACTCAGTCGAACGTGCTCTCTGCACCCCAGACCTAGCAACGGTCTCATTCCTGACCTCGGGACCTACACTCTCAGCCACCTCCTCCACTCTAGCCTCTGGCATGATCACTACTGGTGGATCCTCTCGAGGAGCTCGACCTCGGCCTCGGGCTAGTGGAGATCTACCTTCACGGCCGCGTCCTCTAACTATAGGGGTCCCATCTCCCCTACCTGGTCCAGCTGGAGGGAGAGGTGGATGATCTCTACCTCGACCAGTAGCTAGCGTAGCTCTAGTACGTGCCATCTGCGCGAGGAATAACAACTATAAATATAACTAGCTAATAAGTCCACTAAGTCCATCTACAGTAAAACCTAAAGTCCATACTAAGCATACTGAGATCCGCGGTAGTAGTGGTGGTCAGCCGTACTTTTCTATTCCTAACCAGACTATGCATGCATTTGAAAACCAAAAGTTCCCTTTTTAAAACTCAGACCCCTTTCGGGTTCTGCTTAAAACTTATTCGGCCTTTCAGAAGATTTCAAGTGCCATTGTTGCCAACCTAGAGCTCTGATACCATGTTGTAACACCCCGAATTCTCAAAACTCGGGACATTACTGGTTAGGACCTCACAATGGGTCCCGACCTTATTTTGACAACAATATTATTAGGATCTTGCAACAAGACACAAATAAGGAAAATCGAAATTCATAAAATAGTATTTTTAAGGTAATGAATGCAACACGGTCTAGCAGCCTAAAGTACTTAAACAAGGGAAAAACAACAACTGTCTTAACAAAAGAAACCACAACAACCCACAACCCCATCCCTAAGGAGTACGGAGACCCGGCTGAGCACTACTTCCGGATCAATCAGCTGCTGGTCTAACCTGCGGTAAATCTAAAAATACAACAAGAGAAACCATTAACTAGTTATCTAAATATTAGAAGAACAATAATAGCACACATACACACATAAAATAATAAACACCCATCATGCTTTCAAACAAGTCCTTTTATTATCTTAAGTTAAGTTACTCGTTCACGCTAATGATACTTATTTTGTGACACGAGGGATTCCCAAACCTCGCCTCCGCCCCGTGTAACCATCAAGAATGGATCCGATGCATCTCACCTTGTACCTGCCTGGTCTGGGTATATAGAACCTCCTAGTCTCCTATCAGAGCTGGGCAGTGATGTCACGGCCCGTTATACATACACTTGGGCCATAAACATAATAATAACGGTCGTCCTAGCAAGTTATTATTATTAAAATCACGCACATAGCACACACAACCACTATCACTCAACTAATATCCAGAAACTGGCTAAGTAAGTCACAAGGACTTACCTGAGTCAAAATACACTTAACACGTCTCAAAACAGTCCGTACTCGTGGTAACTCAAACGCATGTCAAATCAGGCATGTGGATCAAAATCACATCTAGATGTCCAACCTCATGCGAAGGAATTACGGAAAAGCTCTCTTACGGTAAAAGACCATTTTACCCTTAGTGTCAACATTCTCAAAGTTTATTCTTGAAATCTACCAATTTCCTTTAGAACTTGTTTTCCATAATTTGTTTCCTTTGATAGTTCCAATAAGTTATAAGTTACACTCGAAACCACTCCTCAAAGAAAAAAACCCCTCCTCACTTCCCGATTACTACTTTACTCTTCTATATGTATGTATACGTAGGTACATACTCTAACTTTTCCTTCCATTCATATAAATCTGTAACTAAACGGTATTATGTATAGCTACATAATTTCTTATTCTCAAACTCGCCCTTATAAAAACTCTCGGCACATTAAACTCATCTACCTAAATACACCTCCGTACCCACACCGTACTAACCATTCCTACTTAACTTGTCCATCTCTACCAATTCATTATATGTTTACTGTAAATCTAACTTTATTACCTCCACATCAAAAGTATAAACCTATCTCTTTTATACCTATAAATCTATATATATATATATATATATATATATATATATATATATACATACTGCAGGGATGAGGAACTCACACAACAGCACTCAAACTACCCACCATTTACTTCGTAACATACCTACTGCAACTCCAAAAACAACAGGAAAGCAACACAGGAGCGGACAGTACCGGACTCACATCGGTGTGCTTCGATCCTGTTCGGTGGCAGCCCTTCCGACGAGACACGATGTGACGAAACGAGGCTGAGGTTGAGCGCCAATCCTGTCTGCAGCAGTGACGAACCCGACGCCACACCGTACTCGGATTAATAACGCTCGTTATGAAGACGGAGAGGTTCAGCCGCTCACTGTAGGTTCAAAAGGCCGGCTATCTCGTGTTAACTCGCTTCAGAAGCAGACGAAAAGGGAAGAAGGGCTGGAAGAGAGGGATTAAATTTACCTGGGTTCGCAGCGTTGGGTCGCACACGAGGACCAAGGTAGCCGCGCGAGACGACGACAGGAGGGCCTTCGGTAGCGTTGCCGGCGATGCGTCTGAAGGGCGGCGGTGTGGCTGCAACACTCGTGTCTATGGCGTGTTCGAACTCTTCGAGGACGGCTGTTGTACGTGCTCTTGCAGAGGAAAGCAAGGCGGTGTACTGGTGAGGGAGAGAGATATGGCGGTTAAGGTAGGGTTAATTAGGGTTAACGTGAAAATTGGATTAGGTTAGGATTAGTTTAATGATATGGCTGATGGGCTGATAAGTGGGCCTACTAGTGGGTTATATCCGGCCTCTCTCTCTCTCCTTAAAACAAGATACGAAACTCGTTACTTATGTGCGGGAATTTATATAATACGGAATTAAATTCCGTATTATATAAATTATTATTATTTTTTTATTTTAAGGTGCGTAATTTATTTCCGGTTACAAGGTTTCATCATTTTATGTGACTTAAGGTCACATAAAATGATAGAACTTAAAACTCGTTTTAATTATTTATTTATTCATTTATTTAAGATTGACGTATCGGAATTCAGTTAACTTCATGTTTAACAGGATTTATAATTTTCGGTTATTACATAACCGATTCATATCTAGATCCAAAAACTGCTTCCACACACAGTTTTCTCATACTTAGAATATTTCACCAAAACAGAAAAATTGTTTAATGTCTCAATTTTGAAAAATCATAACTACTAAACCTCTTGATGAATTTTCCTCAATTTTTGATATACTTTACTATGTAATCTTAACTAAGACATATCCAAATTTTAAGTCCAACAGAGATCAAAAACCTATCCAAAACTGTCTTACAAATCTGCGTCACATGCAGTTTTTCTCAACACTCGGCACACTTATAAAAACTGCATGAGTAGCCAACTTTGGGACATCCTAACTCTCAAACTGTAACTCCAATTCTTCCTAAATTTTAGTATGATCTACTATGAACTACTGACTACAACATATCCGAAAATCAGCCACAAAGAAGGAGTCTAACTTACCCAAAACTGGATCACAAAACTATGCCAACATGCAGTTTTCCAACACTTAGAATATTTCAGCACAACAGAAAAAAAACTGTTTATGACCCAAACTTTGAAAAATCATAAATCCCAAACTACTCACTGGATTCCTCTCAAATTTTAATATGTTCTACCACAATATCCCATCTATAACATATTAAAATTCCAGCCAAAATGGATCAGTCTTTCATACCTAAATTTGGACCCGAAGTTGGATGTTCAACACTTCCGAAAACTCAGGAAACGCTTGAATATGTACAGCTCACTTATGGTTGTTCTGAGTAGGTTTAAAAGACGGAACTAGTACACGTTAGGCAAGGAAAAGGTGGAATGAAATGTAGTGTAGCAAGGGGTACAAGCCTTACCCGATTTCGAGACTCGAATGTACGGAAAAGAAGGTACTAAGATTGTTGTTGAGCATGCGTTTTGCATAGAAGGGGAGAAACCATGGTCCCTGATTACTCAAGGCTGCAGCAGCGAGACTGAGGCGATTACTGTCCTTGGAGGCGCACCATCAGCTTGAGCCCGCCGCACCAGCAGCGCCTGGGGAGGCTGCAAACACGGCTCACAAAGCCGCCCTGCCTGGTTTCTTCTTGTCGCGCGACTAGAGCAGAGAAGACGCATCCAACAGCCGCCTGTTGTTGATGGAACGATGTTGTGCATTGATGTCCATGCCGGCAAAGGCAGCCACGATGAGAAGACATGCTAGCACAAAGTGGTGTCGGATCAGCGTCTCCTGGTGGCGGAAATTGTCGTTGTGTGCAAGGGGGTGAAGACCGAAGGGGTGCGCGAGGAGGACTTCGCCTGCTGCTTACATGAGCGTCGGTTGTGCCCTAGTGGTTGACGGTTGCGCGCAGGAAGGGGAGGCGGTCGGCGGCGGCGGCTTGGCGTGGAGGAGGAGGCGGACGGTTAGGGCAAAAGCGAGGGAGGGGAAGCGTCATCCTAGGTTTCACGTCAAAGCAAGGAGGTTGCGTCTGTTAGGGTTGCTGCAGTTACGTGAAGGGTGAATGAAGGAGGGTTTCCTAATGGGCCCAAATGACTCATTTCTGACCAGCCCAAATGGTAGGGTTCGTAGGCCAAAACTCAACTTCATAAAGGGCCCGGAAAACATGTCCTGATGGTCCGAAAGGTTGAGCTTAGAGATTAAAGAAGGTAGATTGACTTATGTATTTTATGTGAGTAAGGTCCTCACATAAAATAATAAAAGATCAAAGAATAAGAACCCGGTGTCACATAGTATATAATAAGAAGTCGGGAAGGAAAAACCAAAACTGGTCCAGGTCCGGTTTTCTTCGGAAAAACTTGGAATCAGAATTTCCGGATGTTACAAAACGGGTGTTCGTTGCTGCAGAACTGGAGGTAAGGTCTCTTGGGTTCTCGGTGAGGACAAAGCTCCGGTTTTTAGTGACGTCCCCGGCGAGGCGGTGTGGTGGTTGGCCAGACGTGCGACGGTGGCGTCACTTCTCCAGGAACGGGATGGAAGGCGTGAAGGCGGTAGATGGAATAGTATCCTTCTCACGTAGCAGCGGTTAGGGACGTAGGTTTAGATTATTAATTAGGTTAAAAGTAGGATTAGGGGAAGGTTAATAAATGGGCCAGCAGAAGGTTACTAGGCCCATTATTTGGGCCTGCTCGTCAAATTACATGTTGGGCCGAAAGGATAAAACGTTACTTGCACGGAACCGCTCTCCGATTTTTAAATTGTACGGAATTAATTACGGGTTACATAGATTATCATTTTATATGAATCAAGGTCACATAAAATGATAGAATTTAATATTGTTTTATTTTATTTAAAAGAATAGATTTTGGCGGATCGAAATCTGATTTGATCCGGTATTAAACAGAGTTTAAAAACTTTCGGTTATTACAACTTTTTACTAAATCACGAATTAAGCTAATAAATCTATTTTTAACTAAACCATAATTATTTTGTAAAATATGATTTTTGTTCTCCCACATCGATTATGAGGAAAGGATGAAACTTTGAAAACAAGTATAAATAGATCTAGAGTGTGTGAAGATTATAAAATTCATACATTTCTGAACCTTTTGGTCAAAATCAAATATAATACTTATTCATATCGGATTAGTATATTTGTATGTAATCATTGTGACCTACTGATTTTTGGTCGTTTTGACCTAATGATTTTTGGATCGTTGTGACCTAATGATTTGTGGGTCGTTGTGCCTTTGTGGGTCCTTGTAATCTACTAATTTGTGGGTCGTTCTTGTGGTCTACTAATTTGTGGGTCATTGTAACCTACTAATTTGTGGACCGTTGAACTATTAAATTCGTAATTCTTGTTTTATCAATATACTAAATATACATCTATATACTTTACTAAAACATACAAAACTAATGCTGACGTGACGCTCCTACGTTTTTTCTCGGATTAAATCTTTTACTAAATCACAAAATTAATCTTTTTTTACTAATTGATTTCGTATCAGATTATGGAATTTTTTAAATTATATGATTATGTTTTTTATTTAAATTATAATTTATCAAATAATAAATTAGATTTAAAAAAATATTAGCATAAAACTAATTAACGATCAACACATGGACTACGTGGTCTCATTTACTATGTAACACTTGACGCGTTATTTATTGTAGCTCATAACATATAACTAATAAAGTTAACAACATATAATATAGTAAAAAAAAATGTAATATGATAAGTTATTTTATTAACAAACCCGCACAAGGTGCGAGATATACACTAGTTTATCTGAAAAGTTTTGTTCTTGTGATTATCCCACAAGGTTTACTAATTTTTAAATTAAATTTTAGGTTAAAATAAAGCTTCTTCAACAATATTGTTATTGATCAAATTTTTACATTACGCTACAAGGATAACCGGCACAATTATTTTTAAATCTAGTTTTAATAAATAAAAAAGATTTTTCCTCTTGGTGTCTTTCTTCAAGTTTAGACTTTTTCACTTGATATCTACAAGTTTTTAGTTTTAATAAATAAAAAAGATTCTCCCCTTTATACATTTTCTTAATATATATTTTATTAAAATTTTAATTATAAAATAAAAAATATAAGAAATAGAAAACTATTTATGAAAATATTAAATATTAATTTTATAAAATACTAAGTAATGTATACAAGTTTTTTTTAAATTTAAAAAAATCTTTTAAAAAAAAGAGTAAATTTCAAGCTTTTTTATTTTTGAACTAAAATAATAACTAAAGTAACTTTTTTATATTTTTGAATTGAAATAAAAATATAGAAAATTAAATTTAAAACTGGTTTAAAAATAAGTAAAAAATTTACTATACGTTTATTGTAAATAAGGATACATAATTAGTTTTAAATACATTTTTTTAGACTTTTAAAATTAAAAAATTTAAAATTTTAAAACATAATAATAATTATATAACCACATGTATATGGTTTATGATTTGTTGATCCGGATTCCGATATTGAGTTACCACGAGATGACTTGGTATTTGACCTACACAACATTTTGCATTATTATTATTATTATTATTATTATTATTATTATTATTATTATTATTATTATGAGATGATTCGGTCTATGACCATGTATTTCGTTTCATGTTTTTAAGTTACTCAAATGGGGTGGGTCACAGCTACCAATGGCACCGGATTTGTGTGGGTCGAGGATGCTCCTAACCTTAGTGGACAACGCATCCCATTGTTGGGTTTTGTTCATGATTTTACACTACTCGGTTGAGGCAGGCCATGGTTACCGATAGTGTCAGGTTTGTGCGGGTCGGGGATGTGCATGATCATTAGTAGATAACGAGGACTCACTTTATCCGTGATTGTCGTGTTCATCTTGTGGTGAAGGGTAAGAAGGTACATGTGTCTAACACTGGAGGTGGACATGTTTTAAAACTAAAATACAATTTTGAGTTTTAAAATACGGTTTATAAATTAAAAATGTTCGAGCATGTTTTGATATTGTTATTTCGATAATTTTGGTTTGATTTTCGAGTATTGATTTGAAGCCAAGTATTTGGATTGCGTTATGAGTATTGAGGTTATTACGAGTATTTGGATATTGATTTGGATTCATGAGTTATCATTTTGGACTATGAGTATTATTTTAGGCTGAGTATTGTTTTGGATTATGAGATAAGGTTTTGGATTAATGAGAATGGTGAGTTGGATTTATGAACTATGGTTTGGGTTTATGAAATTTGATCTGGATTTATGCGTGTGTTATCATGAGTTTTATGAGATAGTTGCTGACTTTTCAAATGCATGGTTTACCCTTGAGACTTGTTAGATATTTTCTTAAGATCATGTTCATGTCTAGTTCATATATTTTACCACGTGGGACGGTTATGTTTGTTTTAACATAATTAGGTATATGACCAGTTCAAGGGCATGGAGGTCATGGACCCTAGTGTGAGTCGTGTCGGTCGGGTTTGGGCCGGTCTTGCTCGCTAGGGCTTGCTACTAACTTTGATTTATTTCTTTTGGAATGGTTTGTTTTTATAAAGTTCGGGTTGTTGTTGACCGTTTACGGTGGGTTCATTATTGGGTTTTTGGAACCCTTTGTGGTTGACGTCACAAGAAAGATAAAGTATCTTTAAAATGTATAATACATCAGAAATCATTGAATGAAATAATTATTACATTGTAATAAATCTAGTAAACTATTGTTGGCCTATGTACAAGAAGATTATGGTATGAATCATTCTTTCATTGATTTGCTCCCGTTAAATACTTGCTTATGTTGCTCTTTGAGTGTGTTCCTACAACAAAGAGAAAGTATCTGAGAAGTTGGTAAAATATATCTGGGTAAAATGGGGGAGTAGGTATGTTTTGTAACAATGAGCATATAAAGGGCCCCAAGTTAATAATGAGTACAAAATAGGCCCCTCTATATTGCACAAAAAAGATTTATTAAAATAAGGAGAGGATTTTAAGGAAGTTAGAAGATTCTTCTCTCTCCTATTTATAATCAATTAATTTTATTAAATCGGGTAAGTAAATATTTTTCTCTCTCCTCTTAATTAAATACACAATTTAAATAAGGAGAGGATTTTAAGGAAGTTAGAAGATTCTTCTCCCTCCCACCCTTATACCAACTGAACTAGTTAAACTTTGTGTATTCTTTTGATGATACACAATATTAATACACAATTTAAGTTACATAATGTTAATACATAATTTTAATTACATAAGTTTTGTTTGTTTATATTGTGTACACAAGTCTGGCTACACAAAATTCGTCATTTACACATGGTTTGTTTACATAAAGTCCGTCATTTACACATGGTTTGGTTACATAAGTCCGTTGTTTACACAAGATTTGGTTACATCAGTCCGTCGTTTACACAATATCTGGTTACACAAGTCCGACATTTACATATGGTTTGTTACATAAGTCTGTCGTTTACACAAGTTTGGTTACATAAGTTTGTCATTTACACATGGTTTGTTTACATAATTCCGTCATTTACACATGGTTTGGTTACATAAGTCCGTCGTGTACACAAGATTTTGTTACATAAGTCCGTCGTTTACAAACATCGTAGTAGTTCGTAGAACTGATTTCAATTTGCCAATATCAATCAAGCAACAAGCAATTATGCAGTGGGAGTAATTTACACAAGAAAGTTCTTAATTCAATAAAAGACGGATATATTGTGTACACATGAGAATCAGATCACGGTAAAATGGAGAAGATTTGTACCCCAAATATGCACTTTAGTTCGCCGGAGATCCCTCGGAGGCAGGAGGGTGGGAGACGCACACTCCCACAACCGTAGAAAGTTGTAGATAATCCTCGTCTCCTTTGAATTTCAAGAAGCAATAGAAATAACATCATCTGGTTCGTTTGTTTTTGAGAAAAAAATGAATTTTGTCACAAGCACTTGGTTCCAACTCATCAAGTACATCATCTGGGCGGCGGCGAGTCTTCTTCCTCGATGGTCCTCGCGGCGGGGTTCCTTCAACAATGGCGTCTTAGTTCCGGTCGAAGGCTGGTGGATTTGGGTAGTGGCTCAATGGCGTCTCAGATCCAAATCCACCACGATTCCGTCGGAATCACCCTCGTCTGCATCGTCTGTCGCCGGAGAATCCGTCCTCTTCTCCCGATGAAAAGCCTAGATTCCCGATCTCATGGCCTCTCGATGGTGCGATCTCTCTCGATTGGATCTTAAATATCATGGAAGCCTTCGACCGGTCCTCTCGCAACCTCTCCCCATCCGAATTTCCCTTTGTCTCGCAACCCCTCCCCATCCGATTTTGTTGAAAATTTATGATGATTGATGGGATATTGGAAGATCTTTTAACTGTTACCAAATTCCATTAACAGTTTCCTTATTTTTAGGCTAATTAATATTTCTTTTAACTATTACCTTAAATACTTAATTAAGATTCTTTTCACATCTTATTTATCTTTTTTATTTTAATTGTTAATATTAGGGGCCTAGTTTGTTTTTTAGAAAATAAAGTTACCCTACTACCTTAATCTTCTCAATATATCTTAGTTCAGACAGGAGATAGGGATTTTATGGTGTACCTGAAGTGCTAATTTGGTAATGAATCGTTTAATATTATCTTGGTATCAAATTCAACTATCATTAAATAGATACTTCGGAATTAAAGGGGATGTTAATTTGGTAATCACCATCCTAACATTACTACCTAGAGTGCTGAATTAGTAACAAACTTCTTCTCCTTCAAGCTTTCGTCAGTTTCTTTCAAGATCGTATATGAGCTTCAAGATCGTATATGAGCTTCAAGACCAAACGCATATGTGAAGGCATGATACCAACTTAGCTACGTGATTTTGTTGAATTATAAGATACTTTATAAATTATATACACATACATATATCCTGAATATCCGAAGGCAAAATTATCTTATTCCGTATCTGATCCGGTGATCCGGTAATTTTTCTTGGATCGTACCGGATACGGAAAGTTAGTTTTTGGATTCGGATCTTCATGGATCGGATCACCGGATTGTCGGACCGGATCTAACGTATCAGAATTTTATGAACACCCCTAGATACAACTCAATTGACAAAACTTTGTGGACAATTATCCTACACATATGAATGATTATAATT
Organism: Fagopyrum esculentum; assembly: GCA_033239045.1. Lineage (NCBI taxonomy): Eukaryota > Viridiplantae > Streptophyta > Magnoliopsida > Caryophyllales > Polygonaceae > Fagopyrum > Fagopyrum esculentum. The sequence goes on along the minus strand of BSUD01000002.1, from coordinate 140,037,614 downwards.
TGTCTTTCCACACTCCGCATAACAAGAAAATAAACCAAAAATTGATAAAATTCACCAGCTTTAATAGCTCATATTGCTTTAGGATTTTCAAGCAAGCAAACAAATCTGGTAGTTCATTTCTCTTAGCTAGATGGTACTGAAGTTGTGCTTCACAAAAAAAGTGTTTTGAAAGAGTTTAAGTTTTGCATAAATAGATCATAGAAAGATAGAGTAGTATACATAAGATATTCCCATTCTGACATTTATTTCTCCTTTTTAATTGTCGATGATGCGTAGTTTCTGTTGTATTTTGATATGTTATAATTTGTTTGCCAAATTGAGTAAGCTCCGATTTATTACCTGCTGCAGATCTACCTATATGTACTAAAATTCTCAGTAAATGTAATCAAGTATCGATTGTAATTTCTAGCTTTTGTACTCATAGGACCACACACATCAATATGTATGAAGCTAGACATGACTCACATGTATCAAATGATTATAAATCAAACTATTTTAGTATTCTTATCTTTTGGAGTTCTTGCATGAGAATTTTGCTAATGTGACAAAGTTGACAATGCCATAGACTAGCTTCGTTGGATACATTCAATTTTTCATTTTTTTTGTGTTTATGTTGTATATTTTACTTTTAAGTCTAGTATGTATAGTCCCTATTATTCATGCTAACTAGGGCATAAAAAACATAATTCTTATAGATTGAAAAACAACTATCAATGATAAACTTATACCCTCTAAATTCAAAACATAAATTGAAATTAAGTTCTTAGTAATGCAAGGAACAAAATAAAAACAATTATTAAGTTCTTAGTAATGCGACTCTTCTATTTGGTCCACTCGAGTATAGATCTGAATCGGCTTTGATACTTAAATGTTGGTGCAAGGATCGAATGTGAATAGTAGAGAACGGATGTAACGTCCCAAAATGGGATCTTTACAACGCCATATATTCATACAAAAATTCCTTCAGACTTTTTAGAAGAACAACATAAACTAGGAATGACTCATAAACTAAAAATTAATATACAACGATTTTCACTCCCAAAGGGCATCATCTTACTAGCTATATAAAGCGTTTGACCTTAACACTCCTAAGCTAATCCTAAAGTAACTATTCTTAAACGTAGTTATAACAAAATTATCGCTCATAATTTAAATGAGGATTTATGATTAACCTAATATAATTAGATTTTTATATTAATAATAATAATTCTTTTTTTTAATGATTAAGTGAGAATAAATAACTCTTAAGTTAAAGTAAACTCGTACCAAAGCATTTTCAGAATTGATGACCTCGTCAGAAATACAGAGCTACTATTCGGGCGGACATCCGCCTTGACAGAGGCGGAGTTCGCCCGCATGCAGAAGGAGGCGGAGGCGGACTCCGCCTCCTTCTGCCCGTTATTAAAATAAAAAAAATGCCCATTGGAGATTATAGCCGTTGGAAATTTTGGAGTCTATATAATAACATGTGAAATAATTGTAGCATTCACTTACATCCAAACCACAACAACGTAAAGAAAGAAATCCGTTAAAATGTCGTCGTTTTCCGAAGAGGAGATGTAGAATCCGATGGTGAAAGCTCTATTGTGCCGTTCGGTATTGAAAAATACAGTGATCCGGAAGAAATTCTTGCACAACTTGAAGTAAGTGTACAAACTCATTTATATTTTACTTTATGTTATTTTATTTAGTCGGAATTGTAGAATTAGCAATGTTAGAATAGATAATTGGAATTATAGAATTAGCAATGTTAGAATAGAGAATCGGAATTGTAGAATTAACAATGTTAGAATAAAGCATGGAATTGTAGAATTAGCAATGTTAGAATAAAGAATCGGAATTATAGTTTTAGACATTTAAGAATAGAGGATACGAATTGTAGTTTAGACACTTAAGAATAAAATATGTGTATTTTTAAAATAATACTCTATGTTATTTTTTATTTAGGATCTTATGGAATATTCTCGTGCTCTCGGTACCGATTATTTGTCAAATTTTGAGCTTCACGGATATTTTGCGGATAGAGAGAACTTATTGGGGTGGACTCGGTATGTGGCGAACACAATGAATATGGTGTTGGTCATTAAAAAATCATGGTTGTATAAAAGGGGTTTTCGTATCCTACAATTGGGTTGTGATAGACACGGAGGACCTAGAAAAGAAAAAGACGTAGATCCCGATCATGTTCCAAGTTCTAGCCGGAAAAAAAACTCGAAGAAGTGTATGTGTTTGTTTGTCCTTGTAGGAACCCAAATTGAAGTGGAAAAGTGGACGGTGAGGGTTGTATGTGGAATCCACAACCACATAATTCCTTCGGTGTTAAGAGGTCATGCATATGTTGGACGTATGACTCCCAAGCAGAGCCGAAAGGTGGAGCGTGAATTGAATTCCGGCTTAAAACCGAGACATATATTAAAATCCGTGCAATTAGAGGATTTTGACAATGTCACCTCCATCCGACAAGTTTACAACACCGGTTTGAAGATTAGAATGGAACAAGCCGAAGGAAGAGGTTCATTACAACAAGCACTTCATACGTTGAGGGAACGTGGATATTATGTAAACACTCGGAGAAGTCAAGATTCCGATGAGGTGATTGATTTCTTTATCTCACATCCCGACTCGAGGCATTTTCTCAGCATGTTTCCCTATGTTATTGTGATGGACTCGACATATAAGACCAACAAGTAAGTTTCAATTCAAGACACATTTTTACTTTATTTCCTACACTCAATCATCTTTTCCTTAGAAATTGTAACTTAATCCTTGTTTTGTATTACTTTAAGATACAATATGCCATTGTTGGAGATCGTAGGCATCACTAGCACCAAGAGGACATTCGTAATTGTTTTTGTGTTCATGGCACAGGAGAATAGAGATCACTACGAGTGGGCTTTGAGGAGGGTCCGTTATTTGTTATACGGAAAGACGCCGGAGGTGATTGCCACTGATCGTGAGCTTGGTCTTATAAGCGCCTTGGGTGTAGTATTTCCCGAGGTGAAGCAGATATTGTGCACGTTTCATATAAAGTGCAACATAGTTAACATAACGGCCCTTGTTTTGCGCAATAAGGAAGTGGAAGCCATCTTCATATCCCATTGTCATGCCTTGTTCGAGTCGAGATCCAATGGAAGCTACCATACCAACACCGTTTGCTGGAAATGAGAGAGTATTGGCAATCATCTCCTAGGTTAATGACCTATCTCATGACGACTTGGCTTGACTCGTACAAGGAGACAATCGTTCGAGCATGGACTGGCCTACATCATCATTTCGGCACACGAACGACAAATGCGTAAGTTATTTAAACATTCACTACATTGTTAAACATTTCTTCGTTTTTTGTAATAAACCTTTTTTTAGGTGTGAGTCCGCGCACAACTTGTTGAAGCAAACACTAGATTCTAGTGTTGGAGGATTTCAGTTGGTTTGTGATAGCATACATTGATGGTCACGGATCAAGTCCAGAAGTTACAATCTTTATAGAGATGTCACGGGAGAGGATTCCACGAGAGGTGTGTATACCGAATTTGACTTGATGTAAACATTGTTAAACATTTATTCGTTTTGTAATAAACCTTTTTGTGTAGGTGCGTATACCGATATTTGACTTGCTTCATGACTACATAACAAACGAGTGTTTCACGCTCTTGTGGAATAATAACACCAAGGCTAGACATACAAGAGATGATGAAGGGTGTTAGGATAGTTATTGGAGAGAGGTTCATGGAGTGCCATATGTGCATGACTTTAGGCTAGCAATCTGGGCTCGTAGACCTATCTATTTGTGTCAGATACACCCATTTTGGAAGCAAGTTCACTGGATTCCAGTTTTTTTTTCCGATGGTGATGATGATGATGGTGGTGGTGGTGGTGGTGGTGGTGGTGGTGGTGGTGGTGGTGGTGGTGATGATGATGGTGATGGTCGTTCGAACCCAAGTCAAGCGACGCTGAACAAGTTTAGAGAAAGAATGGAATCAAATATGTTAAGCCCGGATGAGCAAGATAAGATTGCATCTTTTCTGGAGGAAATTGAAAACCTAGGGGGTATGACGATGAAGGAGCCGACACAAAAGGTCAAGGCAAAGGGACGACTCCAACTCCGAGATCAACAAGAAGAGAGTTCAGTTCTTTTGAGCATTCTGTTACACGTGGTCCTGGACGGCCGAAAGGGAAGAAAACTAAAGATGTAGATTCTACACCGGAGTTGACTCCTACGAGTAGGGTGCGTCGTAAAGGAAAACAACCCGCGCAAGCCGGATTTTGTTTGAGAGAAGAAGATTTCCTAATGTGCATGGAGCCTTATGTATCGAGAGTAAGGGATGTACGAGGAGACGACCACTGTGGATATAGAGCAATTTCCGCGGTTTTGGGATTCTCGGATGAAGATTACTTGATAATACGGAGGGATATGCTTATGGAGTTAAATTCGAGAAGAGTATTGTATTCGAATGTAATTATTATTCCGGTTGTAGTAAAGTTTTAATTATAATCCATGATTTAATGTAATCTTACTTGTTAATCTTTGTAGTGTATCATCCTCAATCAGTTTGACCAAGTCCTTCAAAACATTTATTGGACGAGTAAGTCTTCGTGTCCTGAACAACATTGGATGGAAATACCGATTATCGCATGTGTAACAACCACCTATTATAAGATTGTATTGGTTGTCCTTGGGAACATCCCAACGACATTCCTACCTATGACAACCACCACTCCTAACCAAAAGCCCCTACAGTCGTTTGTTCGATAGCATTTATATATAACAACACACACTTTGTGCCGGTAGGTCGACTTTTTACTTTCAATCAATTTATTGCATATAAACTCAATATTCACTAACCATTTTTTGTAATTTCATATTTGTAGTTATGGTTAAAAGATGATGCCCCGTTACCGTTGTTGAGTGAAGCCTGGAAACACTACCACGATCCAAGTGTTGATGGATGAGATGCGCCGTTCATTGCAAGGATAGCTCGTTATGAGGAGTTTCGTTGGGCATCAGGAGTCGAAGACACTAGTGTAGGATTTCTTTAGTCGTTTTCAAAAATTGGTTTGTCATCATGTTTTAGCCGTTTTGATATATTGTTGTCATCATATTGTAGTCGTTTATATATTTTGATTTTGTTTACAGGGAGTGCAATGAAATAATGATACAAACAAAAATAAAAATACAAACAAAAAAATAAAACTCAAATGGATAATTCATAAAATAAAAGCAACAGCAGAATTCACAAAATAAAACTCTAGTTTGATAAATATAATAATACAAACATAAAAACAAAAAAAACTACAATGTAAACTAATTTCTTCGTCTTTTTTAGGAGGAGTCGGACTCCACATGCGCACCCGCCCTCGCATAGACGGAGTCAGACTCCTCCGTCATTTTCGCCTACTTCAATGGCCCGTAAGACAACGTTGTATAAGTTCTAAATTGACAATCCACTTGCTCCTATCTATATAGGAGCACTAGTCACTATGAATATTAATATTATATTAACATGTATATTGAATAGCTTCTTTGACTTTATTAATTTGTCATCGTATTGGTCAAATTAAATTTGCAATTCATAGCTCTTTGATCGTGCAATTCAACGTTTAATTCGATCGAATGAATCCGATCGAATAAATACGGTCAAAGACAACATAAAAAAAATCTAGTTAGAGTTGCTAGTTTTGGTTCGTATTTGTCTCATAAAATTCGTTTTATATTTCTTATAGATATAATTTTTAACAATAACAATAATTTTTGCGATTAATAATTATTAGAAGATAAGTATAAAGTGCATAACTCATAGTTGAGTTATAGCAAAACGTTATAATTAACTAATATTATCGATTATATATCACTATATATCGTCGTATAACATAATTATTTTAAAAAAAAACTCTCAAAGGTTTTGCATTATATTAAACAACATTGGGTACACAAAATGGAAGGTGCAAACAGTAATGAATTTGTGAAGCTGCGGTTGTAAAAAGAAAAATGGACTCAAAATGCGGACATCTTATTCAGCAGAAGCTTATCTTATTCAGCGGCTCCAGTGGAAGACCGGGACGACGAAGAACTTCATCATGCCGACGCTACAATGAAACCCGTTACTTTCTCCACACGCAAAGTAGTATGGTTGCCATCTCTTCAGCTTATACTCAAATCCTTTCCCATTTCCCTGTGTAGGCTTAGCAATTTGTTTAGCCCTTCGAAGGTCGCAGTTCTGGTAACTAGTCCAGTCCGGCAGCAAGTACACGCTGTGGGGATGCGACCCGTTGTGTGGCGCTTCGTACTTGAACACTTTCCAAACAAACATATATAATTAGATCTTTGTTTAATCTCAACATTCAAATTGCATGATTCTGATCATTTACGTACCAAGAACATCATTGAGGTAAAAGGGACCATTTTTCATGGCCCAGTCGGAGTAGTTAAACCCGAAGTTCCACAACTGAGAGCCTCCAACGGTGATCTTGTTAGGGCGACCACCGTGGGAGGTGGGGCAGCCGGTTCCGCCACTGTGGTTGAATCCAGGACCACCCCACCCCCAGCCCCACCCGCCCGAGGAGTTGAAGTTGGAAGGTCCCACTGGACTGCAGCTCACTTCCATCAAGGAGTATGCTGCTATGACAGCAAAACATATGGCGACAATCAAACTTGCCCTATTCAACCCCATTGAAGTTTGATTTCTTGGGTTGGTATATTCTCAGATTGTGGCTTTGCTGTTTGAGTTGTGGGAAGTGTGAATTATGTTGGACGCTTATATACACAATTTACAAAGTGGAGATCACTCCAACTACGCTAACTTAGTTTGACCTTTTCTTAGTTATAATTCCACTTAGTGTCCAATACTTGACTGGGTTGACTCCTAATGCTTCAAAATGGGGAAGGAACATTTAGTCCATTAAAATAGCTAATTTAATCTAATTCAAAATGTAATCGTCATTCTGACGGACGAATGAGGTACTCCACTGGACTTAATGGATCATTAACCTAAACGACGTCGTAATGTGGAGAAATTGCCATTTTAACACTAGGATTCATTTCTCTAAGGGAGGGTGTTGTTTGTGCATGAAGGTCAAACTTGTTTGTCGTAATTTATAAGCAAAGAATCATATTATCGGTCTTTGGCAAAAGTGGTAATTGACGAGCTACGCAAGTAAAAATGCATCACAAACAATGATCGGGAAGGGATTTCCGGCATATACCCTAAATAAGTGGGAAGAAACGGAGGAATAGTAACAATTCATTAGGGGACTCACAGTTTTTACGAGGGACCATCGAACATGCCCTACCGATCCTCCTAAAGTTGAAAGACACATCATTAGAGTAAGGGTTAAAAAACTCTACAAGTGACAATATGTTTATATCCTTAAATTCTAACGATATTTTCATGGGAACAAACATGTGTAACTAGGGGTGACAATTTCACCCGCACCCGATGGGTATCCGAATCACTCGAACTATAAAAGCGGGTGAAAATCCGAAAAAAAACTGGTGATGGGTGGATGATGGTTGAAGGTCTTTCACCCATTACCCGACCCAATACACCTGAAGTATCTTGAATTTTGTATATTTAGTCCTAAAATTCACAAAGAATATGACAAATTTATTGTTATTTATTTTATAATAACACGTTTTGAATAGTTTTTAGAGAAAATTATCTAAACAGTACCCAATCTTTGGGTTGACTAAACTTTAGTACCCCATCCTTTTAACTATCAGAACGGTATCTCATCTCCTGAGCCCGACCAAAGATTAGTACATAGGTTAGTGTTCATCCGTTAAATTCAAGAACGGCGTTAATTCTCAGGGGCAAGATTGTCCACTCCAAAATAAACCTAAGCCCCAAATTTCTAAAAAAAAATTCACCATCATCTCTCGCCTTCACAGATCTGTGTAATCGTTCCGTTGATTCCTTTGATCTCTTACATACTATTTATTCTTTGCATCTTTTTTTCCATGATGTTGAACTGCTTCATTCTGGCTGGTGTAGTTTGGGGACCTCGGCAACTGCAGATGGCGGAATCATGGCAAAGTCTGGACGGGAAGGTTGTAATGGTCACTGGAGCTTCCTCTGGAATTGGCCTTGAGCTTTGTCTTGACCTCGCTAAAGCCGGTTGCAAGGTCATTGCCGCTGCTCGCCGAATCGAGCGTCTCACTACTGTCTGTGATGAAATCAACAAGACAACGAACGATTCGCCGGTTCGAGCGGTTGCTGTCAAGCTTGATGTCTCCGCCGGTTAGGAGTGATTGATCAAAGCATCGAACAGCAAAAAACCACTAGCACAATTGATCTATTGAAAATGAGCTTATGGAGATCATATGTGACATAGTCTATTGACTCGGACAGCAAAAAAACACCAGCAACCATTGAGAACCATCCTTGAACTCTTTTGCTTTAGTATTCCCATGATTGATTCTACTATCACATCAGCATCTATGATCTGGTTGTGAATTAACACCAGCAACACCCCATCTTTTGGATTCGAAATGAGTGAGCTGTTCTGGATGTGAATTCCATGGTGGAAGAACACAGAGATTTGAGAGAGAAAGGGGAGAAAGGAGACAAAAATTAGGGTTTATTTTGGAGTGGACAATTTTGCCCCTGAGAATTAACGCCGTTCTTTTAATTTAACGGATGAACAGTAACCTATGTACTAATCTTTGGTCGGGCTCAGAAGATGAGGTATCGTTCTGATAGTTAAAAGGATGGGGTCCTAAAGTTTAGGTAGCCCAAAAAATGGGGTACTGTTTAGACAATTTTCTCTAGTTTTTATTTTCATTATAGATATTATTGGTTTTGAACATACTAATTTTGTATTATACGTGCAGAAATACTTTGAAAATACATTATAAAATTGACAATATTCATAACTTTTAATCAATTGGGATGATCCGAACCACCTTGTCATCTGAAGGGTGATAGGTGGTTACACCTAGTAAGGTTAATGGGTGGGTTATGGAAGTGATTGAACCACCAATCCGTGCAAGTCATCCTAGTCATAATGGTAAGTTTTCCAACCCATGGAGACGTAGAGATAGAGTCATTCACACGTGAGGAAGAACCCATACAACCATGAAAAGAGTACATAAAGAAGATAGAGCCACACGCACCTTGAATAACTTGAGTACTTAACTGACCCGAATAACTCTATAGTGTTTGATAAAAGCGGACACTTTTACATGGAGCAATCCTTCAAGACCTTGAGCCTTACCGGGTGATGTTGGGGTGAGATATAGTCTCTATAATTGATGCGATATAGTCGGACAAAATATATTTTTTTCAAGCTCAATTCATTATTAAAACAATTTGGTTTACTAGGTTTTTTCTAGTTTTGGGTTTAGTAAATGTACCCCTTGAGAGAAGAGTGTGTAGAGTTTGAAAATAAATACAGAAGGTTGGGGTATTTTTACTTAATTGAAACATTAAAAAGCCTATTTACTATTATAGTTTTTCAAAAAGGTCTAGTTACCAAAATTGCCCTTCATTATTTAAAAACATTTTAAAAATCATTAATTATTCCTCGAAATGAATTAAAATGAAAAAAATGTATGAAACAATCTAATATAAGGTGTGTTTTATATTTTTTTATTTTTATTAATATTTTAATATTATGAATATTACGAGAGTATTTTATATCGTAAAAGTTACTTTACGAGTATATTTTTTTCTGTCATTATTTTACGGAAAATTTTGGAAAATTTTCCGATCCGAAACATCCGTTCCGAATAGAGTTTTATTTTATTTTATTTTTTCCTATTTAATTTTTTTTTTTTGAAAAGTTATTTTATTGCATCAAGAATGAGAATTTACAAGGGGTCACTTAGATAGTAGGGGTACATAAACAAGAGACAAAAGACAAAGACAAATGCCAGTAGCCTAGATCACAGGTGAATGCCGAGGAGCTTGGCCTAGTACAAGGTGGGAGCGGATCTTTCCTTCCAATGGTGAGAGAAGTGGTTTTTAGTAGCTTGGATGATGTTATGGACACATGTGGTTTCATGGGTGACTTTATGGTTGTAGATGAGATCATTTCTTGCCTTCCAAACAAAGTAGACCATATTTGTGATAGTGGCAATTCTAACGTTGAAGATGAGGTTGTGCTTGTGAGGTTTGACGTTGTTGAGCCAAGTCCAAAGATTATCCTTGTAAGGGTATGGAGGAGGGGCAAGGGTCCATCTGGAGACAAGATCCAAGGTGATAGAGGCGAAATTGCACTTATGGAAGAGGTGATCTTCATCCTCAGGCAAGGTCCCGCACAGTTGGCAAGCGTCACACTGAATAATGTTCCAATGGCATAGTTTAGTGAGGGTGGGAAGCTTGTTATGAGCCGCAATCCAGGATATGAAGCTACTCTTGGGTGAGTTAGTGACCTTCCAAATGTTACTGAACATGAGATTGTGCTGAGAAGAGAGGGGTTTAGCATACAGAAGGTTGTAGGCAGCTGAGGTAGAAAAATTCCCATTCGGTTTTTGCGTGGTGGTGGAGAATGATTGACCATTTGGGGCAGATTGAATAGACAAGATCTCATCTCTGATCTTTAAAATGTAGTTCCAGTTGTGGCTGAACTTGTAGCTTGGAGTGCAGGTCCAAATAGAGTGGTACTTGAGTATGTTGCAACGGACCCAATTAGACCAAAGATCATGCTCGGGAGGGTGAGAATCGAGTTCGAAGATAAGCTTGGAGATGCAGGCTTTGTTCCAAGATAGGAGTTCCTTGAAGCCAATCCCACCATTCGATTTAGAGGTATAGACGGTATTCCAAGCAATGAGAGCTCGAGAACTAGAAGATGTACCAGACCACAGGTAGGATCTCAAAGTGCTGGTGATCTTCGAAATGACAGACTGGGGAATGGGAAGCGTGGAACACCAATGGTATTGGAGCGGGATGAGGATAGAGGAAATGAGCTGTTGCCGCACAGCATATGAGAGATTCCTAGCATGCCAGGAGTTGATTTTCAGGGTGATCTTGTTGATGAGGGGAATGTAGTCAGCATGTCTAAGTCTCTTGCTTCGGATGGGGATACCGAGATAGGTGAAAGGTAAGGATCCTAGGGAAAGACCAGAGCCAGCCGAATAGTAACTGAGTTCATGATGTGGAACACCCCCAAGGAAAAGGGAAGATTTGCTTGGATTGAGGTGCAGTCCTGAATAGTATCCAAAATGGGCGAGGGTGTTCTTCAGAATGTTAATAGAGCCTAAATCACCCCTGCAAAAAAGAAGAATATCGTCAGCAAAACATAGGTGGGTTATGCGGGGTGCAGAGCATTTGGGGTGGGTGTTGAAGTTTGGGTTGGATGAGTTGGTGTTGATCATAGCAGACAGGACCTCCAAGGCAATGACAAAGAGCTCGGGAGAGAGAGGGCAGCCTTGGCGAAGACCCCTAGACCCCTTGAAGTGCCCCTTTAGGGATCCATTGATGTTGATAGAGAAGGTAGGGCGTAAAATACAAGCATCAACAAGTTTGATGAACATGTCAGGGAACCCCATACGCCCAAGGCAGTTGATGATGAACTGGTGGTCGATCGTATCGAAAGCTTTGGATATGTCGACCTTCATAGCGCACATAGGGGAGATGTGACGTTGATTGTAGCTTTTGAAGAGCTCTTGGGCGATAAGAATGTTGTGCTTAATAGATATCCCTCTGATGAATGCACCTTGGTAGTTACCAATGATAGATGGTAGGGCGTTGTTCAATTTGTCTGCGAGAATTTTGGCGATGACTTTGTATGTGGTGTTGCAGCAAGAGATGGGTCTGAAATCATAAGGGAGGGTGGGGTTTGATATTTTTGCAACTAAGGAAATGGAGGTGTGGTTGAAGTGTTTGGGGAGGATGCCGGAATTGAAAAACTCAAGGATGGCATTTGTGAAGTCGGCACCAGTAATCTCCCAGGTTTTTTTGAAGAATAGTGCGTTGAAACCGTCGGGCCCTAGAGCTTTAAGGTCACCGATATCAAAGAGAGCGGCTTTGATAACATCAGGAGTAACCACATGAGAAATAACCTCCAATGAATCAGGGGGTACAATGGGTAAAAGGCAGTCGGGGAAGAAATTGTGCGGGTTTTGGACGGTTGAGGGGTTAAGGATTCTAGAAAAGTGGGTAGTTAAGATTTGGGAGATCTCCATCAGATCGTGGGTATGAGTAACGGAAGTGTCCGATGGATGAGAGATGTTTTTAATAACATTTGAAGCCCTTCTAGCGGTGATACTCTTGAAGAAGTATCGACTGCACTTATCGCCAAATTTGATCCAAGCCTCCTTAGAGAGTTGTCCAAGCATGGTTCTTTGTTGATCCATATATGAGGTAAGCAGGGCAATAGTATTGCGCTCCAGGTTGATGAGGGTGGAATCCAGTGGGGAGGCTTGTAGGCTAATCTGGGTGGTTGCAAGGGTATTTTTTAGGTTTATAATGGTAGAGTGCAACGTCTCAATTTTGACGCAGGTGAAGCGTTTCAGGACCAGTTTGAGACGGCGAAGCTTTTGTGAAAGAACGGGGAGCTGGCCGGCATCCGAAGAGCCCGTAGGGAGCGACCAAGAAGAGGCAACAATTGATAGGAAGTTTTCGTGTAGTGCCCAAGAGTTATTGAATCTGAACTGGCGGTGGCAGGCAGATGGTTTAGGGTTGAGGGAGAGAATGGCGGGAGAGTGATATGAGATGTTTGGGTTGTCAAAAAATGTTGTTGAGTTGGGGAAGGCTTGGGTCCAGGCGGAGTTTACAACTATCCGATCAAGCTTACACCAAATTCTATTTGGGTTTTGCTTGTTGTTCCAAGTAAGCTTGCAACCGGAGAAGTCGAGATCAGAGAGCGAGTTCATGGCGAAGCAATCGGACAGTTCACAGAATTGCAGACTAGTGGAAGATGGTTTTTCCGAGATCTTTTCGTCGGGGCTGAGGGTGGTATTGAAGTCACCCAAGAGGATCCAGGGGGAGTCCCGGCACAAATGGTTGATGGTGGCGATGGCATCCCAGAGCGGCTTACGGTCGTCAGCATGGTTGTGGGCGTATATGAAGGAGCAGTTGAAAGACGAAGGGATAGCACCCGACTGATTGGTAGAGATTGAGCAGTGAATTATTTGGTTGTCAATTAGAACCGTAGAGAGGTTGAGGGATGAAGGGTTCCACCATACCCACATCCGACATCGAAAGTCCGGGGAGTAATTGTAGATGTGATTCCAGTTGGGAATGAGGGAAGAGAGGTTATTCAGCTTTGTGTCAGTGAGCTTGGTTTCTATGATGGCTATGATATCAAGTTGATGGTTCTTAACCACATCACGGATAGCTTGGTGTTTATTGAGGTGATTTAAGCCCCGAATGTTCCATGAACAAGAGTTAAGATACATGAGGATCATTAGTGTTGCTTCCAGTATCCTTGATATTGGAAGGGAGCTTTTGGAGGGAGGAAGAGAGGGGCGTCGGAGGGGGTTTGGATGATGAATGGAGGAAGGGAGTTGAGCAGAGTTAATAGCAATAGACTGGGAAACAATGTCAGGGGAAGTGCCAATCATATTGGAATCCCGATGAAGGGGTAAGGTGGTTTGAGGGGGAAGGCTAGAGGTAGTTGGGTGGGTGTTAGCTGGAGGCGGCATTCCTGGGTTAAGCAGTGGGGTAGAGGGGCTGGAAGAAGCTATGTTGGGGGCTATTTTAGGGTTAGGGTTTAAGGAGGGAGGAGGATGGAGGAGTTGTGATTCATGAGGGGTGGGGAGGAGGGGCTCCATGTTAGAGGGTGGAGGACTTTGAGTAGTAAGCTGATTTTGTAGGTTGCGTGGTGCATGGGCCGGAGGGGGTGGTGGGGCTTTGAAATCTTGCAACGGTGGCCAAAGATTTGGCAAGAGGAGTAGTGTACAGGCAGACACTCATAGGAAATTTTCTGGAGGATTTTCTCACCTTCAGGGCCAACGAAAGTGACTTCACGTAACAATGGCTTGTTGGCATGAATCTCGACAAGAATACGAGCGTATCCGAGTCTATCATGGTTAGCCGAGCAGGTATCAGTGAGTATCGGGATATCAATGGCGGAACCAATCTTCGCAAGCATTTTTGGGGACCAGAACCTATAGTCGAGATCATGGAGCGAGGCCCAAACCGGTACGGAGGTGAGGTTGGAGAAGTCGAGTGCCATGCCATGATACCACCTTTAGAGTAGTACGGAGGTGTTGCCATTTATAATCCAGGGACTTCCCAGTAGTATGGTATTAAGGTCTTCCTCAGATGCAAATTGAAACACGAAGATACCATTTTCTTTTCTTAGGATCTTGGGTTTGGCAATGTGATTCCAAGAGAGGCCTGCAAAATTGTTCATGCGTTGGTAGGCCAAGGGGCTACCAAGAGGGAAGCCAACCAGGGACAAGTTCTATTTGGAGATCGTATCAGACACGTCATCACTAGAGAAGTGAATGATGCCACTTTCAAGGCCAGGGGAGTAGTCAAGTTGGACATGGTTCCCAGGCAAGCAATTAATGAGGGTGTTTTTAAAAGTGGCCTTTGGGTTTTCCTAGAGTTGGGGGTCTGAGTAGGAGGGGTAGGTAGGGTATGTGGAAGGTCGCATGGGCCATGGAGAGTGGCAGGGATCTTGACGGTATGGTTAGCGCCAGGTGCGGGAAGTACAGGGCCCATCTCAACACCGGGGGGGCAGCGTCATCACTTGTTTGGTTGCTGCTCATGACAGTAACCCTAGTGTTGGTAAGGGAAGGGGAAGGAGAGTCGTTTCGAATGGTCACAACAGTAGGGTTTGAGATGTGAACAGTGGCATGCAGGGGGGAGGGTATTACGTTGCTGATGGGGACATTCACCAAGCACAAATTCTCCGGGAGTTCAGGAGACATTCTATCCGTAAGAACGGGAGGGCTGGGTAGTGGGGGGAAGGAGATCGGAGAGGATAACTCTGGGGCCGGAGGGGTGGTTGGGTTTGCTAATCTGGCATTGTTGGTTCAAATGAGCTCCTCTAGTACAGCCTCGAAAGGACTCGGCGGATCTGAAGCAGGTTTTGGGTTGGGTTTAGGGATGAGATGGAGTTCTGAAATTTTCACGGATAGCTTCCTGTTACGTTTTGAACCGCCCATCAGGCTGGAAGTGGGGGGGTGGGGGGTGGGAAAGGGGGTGAGAGGGGGTCGCGGCCGGGGGGCCACCGATGGGGGGGAGGCAGAGCCTGCCTCCGGTGAGGGTTAGTGAGAGAGCGTTTTCCTATTTAATTTTGTCTTTCTTTCTTTCTTCTTTCCTCACCACCCAGCACCATCCGATGTCGTTTGCCTAGTCTCACGTCATCTAGTGCCGTCGGACTCTTCCGCCTCGCCATCTGGTGCCACTTGACACCATCGACTCTCCCACCTCGCCATTTGGTGCCGCCTGACACCCCCGACACCTCCACATCACCTGCCGCCGTTAGCCTTCCTCCTTGGGCTCCGATGACGCCGCCTAGCGCCAACAACTTCTTCCTCTTCCTAGCCGCCTAAGCTACTCCCCTGCCTAGCCGTCTCCTTATTCTCCCAGCCTTAGTTGCGCAGCTACCCTACATTCCCTCCTCTCCTCGTGTCATCTGTAGCTCCTATCCGTGTCCACACAAAGCTAGCCTCTAGCCTACAACCCTCTCCGGCTCCCTATTTTGACCCATTGTTCCTTAGCTTGTTTTTAGCCCGAATCCTTCTAAACTCTTTTTCTTCCTTTTTTACCTTCTTGTTTTCATCTCCTTCGACTAGATGTAGTTACCCGACCTCTTGATCTCATCCCCTTCTTCACGCAAGCAAGCCTGCAACAACTCCATCCCTCGTGCAAGCTGTACTCTTTCCCTCACCTTTCTATAACCTCGACATTCAACCAACTTCATTATCCTCTCTTCACCTTCCCGCCTCTATCGTCCATCCGACAACAACAAGCTCAATCTCTCCTGAACATTCTCTCCACCGGAAGCACGGTTCCTCTCTACAACCCCTTCTTCGAACTCGCCCTCGAGCTTCAAATATAAATAAGGATATCCATGTATTTCTTTGTTTTGCTATGTAAAGTAGCTTAAAAATTAGTCTTCACTAATTTTCTTAGTTCTATCTAGTACATTTTTATATACATTGTGTTTATTTGTGAATATGCAGTATCTAACCTCACTTACTACATAAAGTATTTTAAAAATCAGTCTTAATAGTTATTTTTTAGTTGTGTTTTGGTTCATATACTTTATGTTCATTTTTCGTATACATTATGTTCATTTTCATACAACATCATGTTTCGAACTCAAAATTTATTGCTATATGATATTTCAAACTCACAATTTTCATTAAGGCATTTTGGCAAGCATGTATTATGCATCATTTTTACCTATTCTATATGAAGAACTAAAATTACATTATGAAATTGTCATTAAGGAGTCTTATAAAGAACCAACCATTTGATTTAGCTTTCAATTATACTTCCTGAAATAAAATTGGAAAAAAAACTTATAAAGGAAATTTCATTGTTCTTAATTAAATTGAATGGATGAGTGAAAAAGGAACAAAATAAAATTTATTGTGAGAGTTTAAATGAGATTTGGGAGAAGAAAGAAAGAGGAGGGAGGAGGAGTCTGAGAGGAGATGATCGTCAAATTTGGAGAATAAAGAAGAGAAAAAAAATAGTGTTTGTTTGAGTTATTTTTTCCTAGGATAAGCCACAACTTTTAGATCTAATTTAACCTTTCAACCCACAATTTTCTTAAATCATCATCTCCGTAAGAACCCTTCTCACAAAGACCTCTTTGTCTATATTTATAGATATAGACAAAGAGTATATATATATATATATAATAGCTTGCCTCATATGTAAATACCTCCTACCTTGTGAAAATGTAAACACCGAATATATGTGACTATACCATCGAATATACGAGTCAGGTTCGACGAATATTTCTTCCACTAATCACATGATTTCCCCCCTTTAATATCTTCTAATCTCAACCATCTATTTAACGATTTAGCGAATACAATTTGTTCTCATTTTATATGGGAGTCTCTCTCTCTCTCTCTCTCTCTCTCTCTCTCTCTCTCTCTCTC
>BSUD01000002.1:139984235-140020212 GCA_033239045.1 Fagopyrum esculentum | reverse complement strand
CTCTCTCTATATATATATATATATATATATATATATATATATATATATATATATATATATATATATATATATAACTATATAACCGAACAAGTAAGACGTTCGAATAACAATTATAAAAAAGTTTTGAATTTATTACGATGACACAACATCTATTACGCTTAGTCTCATTGAGTGTGCGACGCGTAGTCCCAATTAGCGTCAGGGCAATGATGCTCAGTCTCGTTGAGTTTGTGAAATTGTGACGTACAATCTCATGAGTGTCATCTTAAAATTTAGTAAACTATTTGCCGTGAAAAGAACTCGAAACCGGTTTTAACTTATTATTTTAAAAGTTAATAAAAAAAATCCTCATAATCACATTGTTCTTGTCATTTCTTACCAATACGATTTTGTAGCTGTAATTATCTAAGGGTTATTTTAGTAAGTAGACATTTTTCAGTTTTTATTATAGTAAGTAGTAGACCCATGGTATTTTCCTATTAACTAAGTGTACCCAAAACTTTTTTTTTACCGTTAACCCTCTTTCAAACCCTAATTTCTCCCAAGGTAGTTGAGCAACAACGCCTTCTGAAGCAGCAACACAACAACAATCGCCACCAGTGATGCGAGGATAAGCTGCAGTTCCCGATCTAGATTGAAAGTCCTTAACTGGGATAAAAATCGGGTTGTTCTATGGAAAAATCGGTCGATTTATTGTGAAGAACATGTCTGATTTTTCTGGAAACTCAGAATACGGATTAGTGAATGATATGGAAAAATAAGAAAATGAATATGAAATGATAAGGATTTCACAACAATTCAACCACTACTACATTTCAGCTCCTAGTGTTTGTTTGAGTTATTTTTTCCTAAGATGAGCCACAACTTTTAGATCTAATTTAACCCTTCAACCCACAATCTTCTTAACTCATCATCTCCGTAAGAACCCTTCTCACAAAGACCTCTCTGTCTATATTTATAGATATAGACAAAGAGTATATATATATATATATATATATATATATATATATATATATATATATAGATTTTAGTTCAAGTGAGGAGAGAGCTTGTAGATAGGAATTAGGAGGGTTGTGAGCCATTGGATGAATTTTAAATCAAGGGCTCACACACGCTCATCATTAATGGCATTTTTGTAAATTGACTTCAAATTTGAAAAAATCTCCTACGTTCATAGATAGGTGATCAGTGTTCATACTTTTATATGTCATTGTTCATGTTTTTATTTATCGGTGTTCATAGTATTTTTATTCATCAAAGTGTCATGTTCATTTATTCTTTTGTGTTTATTTTATAATACATAGATGTTCATTTACAATATATAACCACAAAAAATGAAATAAAATTCATCACAAAACGTGAAAATATGATCATAATATGTTATGTATGTGTAAAAATTATAGATAAGTCACTAGTGTTCATACTTTTATACGTCATTGTTCATATTTTTATTCATCGGTGTTCATACTTTTATGCGTCATTGTTCATGTAAATATGATCATAATATGTTATGTATGTATAAAACAGACATCAATGCATTGAACACTAAAAAAAGACAACAATGCATTAAACACTATCCAAATTAATGAGCTTCATGAACCCACTTCACAAAATACTTTCCACCCTCCATAATCTTAAACGCAACTCTTGCATTACAACCACATCGATTGAAAGTTGTCTTCCTTTTGCCCGTACTATGTTTGCCATTTTTTTACCTTCCCTTGTCCATACCAAAATACTTCCTCAACACAACATTGTTGGGTTTTTTATTACATGAAACACGAATCTCAAATTCACAAATAGAGGTCTCCTATAGAAGTCCTCAACTTCCTCCACACTTAAAAATTGTTGACCAACATGTAGCTTCAATGTATCATCACAAATTAGAACCCAATTGGTAGAGTAATATGGAGTTACTTGTATAATAGTTCCACCTTCATTACATGGAGCATTCGCCCTCAATCCCGACACAATGATTGGTGATGATTGTGTGCCCAACATCATTGAATCTGTAAAACAATGTAAAAATATACTAGTGTAAGTTCATACTTTTTATTCATTGGTGTTCATACTTATATACGTCATTGTTCATGTTTTTATTCTTCGGTGTTCATAATTTTTATTTCATGTTCATGTAAATATTATAGACTATTTTCCTATTAGACATTTTATCGAACAATTGACGTGCACACTAATAAAAGCTTATAGATTGTTTCAATTGGAAGTATTAGTCCAACTCAACATATGTATATACATATATGATCTCAATCAAACCTATCAAAACAAAAAATGATTCAACACAAATTTGATTTAAAAAATAAACATCAATCATAATGATTCCTAAACTATAAGAATGAAAAATCTAAACCTTGATAATAGAAATTTCGAAGAGACAATACCTAAATCGTCTTGTATTCTCTTTGATTTCATCATTTTTATATAATCCGTCTTTGATTTGGTTGAAAATCGGCCAAATATTGAGCTTGTTGGATGAAGAATGTGAGAGTGTTGTGATTTGTGAGTCGGTCGATCAACGATAGTGTTGTACTCTTTTTTTTTTCAGATTTATGTAACTACAAGATGTCATTAATGATGAGTGTTTGTGAGCCATTAATTTAAATTTGATCAAATGGCTCACATAGCTCCTAATTGCTATCCATAAGACTTCTCCTCACCGGAACTAGCCTCTCTCTCTCTCTCTCTCTCTCTCTCTCTCTCTCTCTCTCTCTCTATATATATATATATATATATATATATATATATATATATATATATATATATATATATATATATACTGGCTCATATGTAAACACGTCCTACCATGTGAAAATGTAAACACCGAATATATGTGATTATACCACCGAATATACGAGTCACGCTCGACTAATATTTCTTCCACTAATCACACGATTTCCCCCCTTTAATATCTCCTAATCTCAGTCATCTATTTAACGATTTAACGAATACAAATTGTTCTCATTTTTCATGGGAGTCTCTCTCTCTCTCTCTCTCTCTCTCTCTCTCTCTATATATATATATATATATATATATATATAACCGAACAAGTAAAACGTTCGAATAACAACTATAAAAAACTTTTAAAATTCATTACGATGACACAACATCTATTACGCTTAGTCTCATTGAGTGTGCGACGCGTAGTCCCAATTAGTGCCAGGGAAAAATGATGCTCAGTCTCGTTGAGTTTGTGACGTACAATCTCATGAGTGTCATCTTAAAATTTAGTAAACTCATTGCCGTGAAAAGAACTCGAAACCGGTTTTAACTTATTATTTTAAAAGTTAATAAAAAAAATCCCCATAATCACATTGTTCTTGTCATTTCTTACAATACGATTTTGTAGCTCTAATTATCTAAGGGTGATTTTAGTAAGTAGACCTTTTTTAGTAAGTAGACCCATGGTATTTTCCTATTAACTAAGTGTACCCAAAACTTTTTTTTTTTACCGTTAACCCTCTTTCAAACCCTAATTTCCCCCAAGGTAGCTGAGCAGCAATGCCTTCTGAAGCAGCAACGCAACAACAATCGCCACCAGTGATGCGAGGATAAGTTGTAGTTCCCGATCTAGATTGAAAGTCCTTAACTGGGATAAAAATCGGGTTGTTCTATGAAAAAATCGGTCGATTTATTGTGAAGAGCATGTCGACTTTTCTGGAAACTCAGAATACAGATTAGTGAATGATATGGAAAGATAAGAAGATAAATATGAAATGATCAGGATTTCACAACAATTCAACCAAAATCTCTCTTTTTTATTGAATGATTAATGAATAAAATACAAACTCCGTAAGTGAAACTGCAAGTCTCACAAATCTGTGAAAAATATCAAATCTAATCTCCTAAACAATCTCCCTCACTAAGGCTATTTATAAGGGAGATTAACCTATGAAAACTAGGAAAGATATACTTAAAAGATAATCTTGCAAAGATATCTTTAAGACATATAAAATACAAAAACTATAAAGATAAAATTTAACTAACAAATCCCTTAAGATAGTGTGAGAGCTTTAAGAAATCATAACAAGATATAATTGCCAAAAGATAGAAGATCATGGCCGGATCTTTGCAAAACTCGTTCTATGGAAGAAAATCGGATCAAGGAAATCAGTTGAGTTTTCCTACAGGAAAATCGGCCAATTTAATAGGTTGATTTATCCTCTCTGAAGCTCTTTCTTGCTCATATCCCTCTTCTTTTCTTGGTGGATCTTCTTGGTCATGGCTTGACTCTTCTATAACAGTCAGTAACGTCACCAATTAACCCTTGAGAGTGAGGATAGTTTCCTTGAGCGTACATGTCGTGAGTATCTCGTAACTTCCTCTTGAATTGTCTTTGCTCTTGACCTTGCGATTGCTCCATCCATGATTGAATCCGAAGAAGGTGAAGGGGTTGCTGGTTTGTCCTTCAATGCCTCGGCCTTTGAACGTGTAGTTGGTCCTTGTGTTGGAGATGGTCACACATTAACCAACCTCTACATTCTCTCTCTCGCTTCAACACCACCCAACTTCCACCTTTGTTTCTTCTCTAACTCCTTACAACTCCTCGCCGATGTCGGATCGAAGACCACCACCACCAACTGCAATCTTTGCCCTCTCCTTCGAGCTTCTCGGTTCCTCTCCTCCTCGTGTGATTCTCGTTGGGACCGCTAGCAAGACACCGGAGACCTGGAACTCTCATTTTGAACCAAAATTACACATTTCTCACAACCTATTCGCTCTTTGCTTTTACCAAATTTCCCTCCATTCCATTTCTCACGACCTATTTCCGGCGCCCGCGAACCTTGTCTACTTCCAGTCCTCTCGACCATCGTCGTTGCCTCCCCAATCCTCTCCCCTGGCGTTGTTGTTATATCAATATTCTCCCTGTTTGTACACACCAGATCCTCGGTCCTCTCCGGCCCCCTTTTTGTTTTGGAGTGATTCTAATTCCAAATTTCATAGGTAAGAATTTCATGAACTCTCATTGGCAATGAACTGATTCGTTTATGAATTTATAATTTTATTTCATTAGGGGTATAAACATTGAAATATGTGGTTTGTTTGGACATCTACAATTGTTTTGGACAAGACATCGAAGGTAACGACTAGGGAA
The DNA here is from genome assembly GCA_033239045.1 of Fagopyrum esculentum. Lineage (NCBI taxonomy): Eukaryota > Viridiplantae > Streptophyta > Magnoliopsida > Caryophyllales > Polygonaceae > Fagopyrum > Fagopyrum esculentum. Next base: position 140,015,102 of record BSUD01000002.1, on the reverse strand, counting down.
ATTGAAGGCATTGGGCACCACTGTGTTATATTGGAATGATCTTTGCTTTGTGTATTAATTTTCACAATCCTTGATGTAGAATAGCTTCTGTTGGCGTCAACTTTGACTTTTGAGCGATGTAGGGAATTTTGTGAGGTTATATTATTTTGATAAGGATTTGGTTCAAAATGTTACGTCAAGTGCCATAACTTTAATTTTGATAAAGATTTGGTTTAAAATGTTATGTCGGATTCATTTTAGCTATCAAATTTAACGAAACTCATGTATATTTTTTTTTAAAAAAAATAAAAGAATTAATTACTTTTATCTACCATTAAATTCTTTCATTATCTAAAACCATAACTTCAATTTAACATAGATTTTAGAATTTGTGCTATTTTGATCTAGGAGCAAAATGTCATAGTAAACAATACAACTTAAATTTAAGCAAGTCCAAATTTCACAACAATTTATAATACATAAACCAATTCTTATGATACTATGCATACCGGAATTGTGAAGGCGAATACAATCAACAATTATGTATATCATATTCATTTATATTAATGAAGAAGATGACGTGATGAATTATAAAACGATTAATTAACTTGTACTCCAGAGTCATATAAATCCCCAGGTTTCCAATCATGTGGAATATCGTTCAGCGGTACAATCCAATTTTCGTCGTCGTCATCGTCTTCACCCATCAACATCCTTACAGATAAGGGTCCTTTAGGAGGAGAAGCTGCCGCCCAAACTGCTCCGTGATCACGAACCAGTAACTTGCAACTGAAACTTTGTGTCTGTTAACGATATATGAAAATCATGTCAATTTGAGTGTAAATTTGAAGAATATATATATGTAAATTTGAAGAATATATATATATATATATATAGACCATTGACCGGTTAAGGGTCAAAATTGACTAGTCAAATAAGAAAATTACATAGAAGAATCGTTATTTTATTGACTTTTTCTTTTATCTATATTGAGTCAAACACGTGAAGATCATACGTTAAATGAGTCCGTCTACACATGCAACACATGCACACACGTGATTTCATCCTAAACCATTTGATCAAATAACAAATATAAAATGTATTTGTTTAACTAAATAAAATTAGTAAGTATATTTAAAGTTGTTAATATATATATATATATAGAGAGAGAGAGAGAGAGGGGGGATGATGTTTGATTGTACCTCACATAGTTGTACAGTAGTAATGTCTTTGGTTCCTTGCTGATAGTAAATAGCGAATGCAAGGTAAGTAGGGTTACTGCTGCTCTCGTCAATCTTGAATGTTATGTTCTTGTTTTGATAGTTGCAGGAGACGCTAAAACAGTTAAATCTTATCAGAAATCAATTGAATGAATCCGAAGTGAAGTATGAGTACTAATAAGAACGTAATTACCGTCTGTATTCGACATCGACGACGCCAAGGGAAACTAGGGATTGAGCTGCATAGGGTGACTCAGCCATCTTAACGAAAGCATGCTTATTGAGAATGAAAGCAGTACGGTCACTGGATCCACTGTCTGTAACAACTACAGTCACCCCTTGGTCCGAGCAACCGCTGCTATTGACGCACCTTACCTGAATCGCAACGGATCAGACAATTCTATGATACTAATATCTTACGACTAAATTGGATGAAATGCACCCAATATGATAAATTTCATAGATAACTTATGCCTGTAAATTAAATATGGTTATTAAATAAATAATAACAGATATGCTCTTATCTGTTATAATAAATTATAATTTAGACGTTTCTCTTGTAACTTTATTTTACAAATATTTTTTTTAAATGAAACGTCTACCGTCCTAATATCAACCGGATAAGTTGAATCCCACGATTTATTCTCTTATAACTTAACTTCACTAATATTTTTTGAAATTTACAAGTAACTCAAAATTATCAATTAATAATTAGAAACAATTTGGTTTACTAGGCTTTTTCTAGTTTTGTGTATAATAAATGTACCCTTGAAAGAAGAGCGTGTAGGGTTTGAGAATAAATACAAAAGGTTGGGGTATATTTACTTAATTGAAACCTTAAAAAACCTAGTTACTATTATAGTTTTTCAAAAAAGCCTAATTATCAAAATTGCTCTTAATATAATTAGATTATTTTTGCTGCACACAAATAATTTAATTATTTTTTTATCTGAAATTCATATACAATAATTAAATACAAAATCTTGTACATATTAAGAAATTAATATTAATATATTAAATGAGGAGAAATTTGTCTATTTATAAAAAAATGATATATTAGTGACATAATGCTACGTCACAAATTTACTCATATCTAATATCTTTATTTACGTATAACACATGATACTAAACAATCCTGATCTCACCTGGTAGCAAGCGCCACAGCCAACGCCATCCCTGTACAGATCTGATGTTGCCGAGACATCGCCACCGTTCACGGTGGCTCCAAATGAACCGAAACCACAAGCTCCGCCTGCACCCATCGCAAATATAAACGATTTTTTTATTAGTGTTCTAAAACTATTTTTAGACAAATTTATCCTTATTTATATTAGAATTCGAGAAAATTGGAGCATGTTCTTACTTTGGGTTCCGTTGTTGTCGGAAGTAGAGTAGAAGGTTGCCCGGGACTGAACAAAGCTACACTCTTTGCATGTATCGGCGTTCGCATAGTCCCCCGCCAGAATTACTACAACTAATGCAATGAGGCAAACGACGTCGTAATTTGCCATTCTAACACTATGATTCGTTTTCTTCAAAGGAGATGTTGTTTGTGCATTCTTTGTCATAATTTATAAGCAAAGAATGATGTTGGTCATCTTTGAAAAACTTGGTCAATTTGACATTCAATATTCTCAGCTGCAGATAATGTGAAATGTAGGCTAAAAATGGTATCTACCCATTGTATTTATTTCGCTTGTTTTTTAAATATAAGTCATCCATTCTCCTCTTCATTATTTACCACTTTTTTTTTCACTCTTTTTTTTAAAAAAAACTTATTCAGAAAAAAAAATCTAATGTTGCACTTTAGTTTCATAAGTGCGTTATTAATAGCGTATTTACTTGTAGATCGATTTATTTCCGGGTTTATAATTTAAATGATATTATAGTTTATTTTTGAATTTATTTTTTTACGGGTTTATATAAATAAACCACATAAGGTCATTTACTTGGAGTTTATTTTTTTGGATTTATTTTACTTTAAAAGACATTCATGCCCATAAAAAGCTCGAGCAATAAAGTTGAATGCCCAAGGATGAACAAACAATATCGGGATGGAAAAGCACAAGGTTGAAATCGGGTTTTAAACAAAAATAAACTCATCCAAGCAAAAATAACCTTGGTCTGAAAAGTTTATTTTTGAGTGATAAAAAACTCAAATAAACTCGCAAAGAAATAAACCAACTCCAAGTAAACAGATACAAAAACTAAATTACGGTTTATAAATTAAATGAAACACAAATAAACTACAAGTAAACAAACTCTAAGTATCATGCATCTAGTTTTTTTTTTAATTATTTTTTTTTCCAAAATCTTTTTTCCTTTTTTAGAGTTTTAATGTCATAAATACATTGAATTATATCAATATGTGCAACTACAAACTTTTGTAATATGCGCATGCGACCCAAGCCCTTATATTAGGGTGTCGCGCGACACCCCTTTTCTCTTTCGTTCTTCTTCAATTGTGCGGCCGTCAACCTGGTTAAAAACGTAAAGAGAAAACTCGGGTGCATGCGAACTCTACATTTATGGTCCCTTTGTCCGCATAAATAGTAGCAGAATATTTAAAATATCAGAATTTTAAAAAAAAAACGTATCAAACACAAATTTATATATTAATTATGTATGTATTCTAAATAATAAATAGAAAATGAGTAATTAAGATTATTTTTTAGTTCTCTCCGTAATATAAGTTCTCGATAAATGTATTACCTGAAATTATATATAATATAGACTTATGTAGTACTTTGTTCTGTAAGTAGTTCATAAATTGTTTTTGTTAAAAACATACAACACAAATAAACCGAAAAAATAAATAATAGAAGGAGGATATTTTGATAGATAGTGTATAAGATGATGTTGAAGAGAATTATTTAACTGAATAATTGAGGAGATGAAAATCATGTAATTATTTAAAAATAATAGGGAAATGAGTATTTGATAAAATTACGAAAAAAGTATGAACTTTATCTCAGAGAAAATGGTTTACGATGTTTTTAGGGAGATAGGACTTTCGATTTGAACTCTCGACCAAACTCAACGTCTCTCAATAGTGTTGTACTGTTGCTCTTGTTAAGTTAGGTAATTTGACATTGTTAATTGGGTTGGTTTTATTTACCGGGAATCTCCATGTTCTCACTTACATATCTCATTGATAACATGCCAAACTTTATAAAACCAAGCTTCACAATTAGACCGTTCAATGCATATGCAATATCTATCATGTACTAATAATAAGATGAGTCTTTTATTAAAGTTTTTGGTTCAGGTATGGAGTGGTTTTACTGGTGCGGCAATACGGAATGTCGTACGAGTTACACACGTGTCGAAAAAAATATAATAAAAGTTTATAATTTATAATATTAATTCAAATTTTGGATATCAACATTGTGTCTTGTTAGTTCCGACATTGTGTTTTATTAGTTTAAACATGTACAAGTAAAAAAAGACCTAAAAATATAATTAATAAATTAACAAATCAATACATTAACTAATTATAGAAGATATTAAAACTGATAGTATATAAAATTTGAAGGTATTGAACTAAAATTATGAACTGAGATAATAATTGTTACGTTTTTTAACAAAAATTACAAACATGTCAATGCATCCCCTTTTTTAAACAAACTTTCAAAAGGACAAAATTATCTCCGCACCTTCTAAAATTGTAATATTGTCACTACACATTTCCTAAATCATTAAACTAGTGTATTGTGGGAGGATCCTACAAGAGTGAAGATGATCAAGGAGACAAGAAATGTAGATAAATCGAGATTTGAGCAAGTCGGTCGAAATCTCGCCCGAGATCCCCGTCAAGATTTGCTTCCGTCGAGATCTTATAAGTTGTTAGTTATTTTTTTTAATATAAGCTCTAAACAGTCTAAATGTATCTTTTGGTTTTGATCCTATCTGTTAAGATATCTTTTATTTTATTTTATTTAGTGGAATCTCGACTATAAATATCCTTAAGAGGACGAGATTATTAGATAGATTTGTTTTGATATTTTTCCACATACATTGTGGATTACTCGTTACTTCATTTACGAAGAGCGTTTTATTCATTCCTATTCAATCAAAAAGAGAGTCTTTGATTGAATCGGTGTGAGTCCTTGCTAGGTTGTTCTTATGTATGTTAATCTTCTTAAAGATTGGTGCTACTAGTCAAACTAGTCTCTCTTTGTGCTTGTCTTAATTAGAAGACTTGTGTAAGTTTGAATAAAGAAGGGTTAAGGTGATTCTTTGTTGAGGGTTTTGATCCAATTGGTCAGGGTTCTTTGCAAGTATAACCTTAAGTCTTATCTTCCTATATTTTCCATGATTCATTCTATATAATCATCTTCTTATATTTCCATTGTCATCCATAATACTCACGTTCTTATTCTTTGAGTTTCGAGAATCTCGATCTTCCATACAAATCTCGTCCGAGATCTACCACCGAGATTCCTCTTGTCGTCACTTTCATGGACTTCAATCTAGATCGGGAAACTGCGGCATCAATCCCACATCAAAGTGGTATCATAGCTACCATTGAAGTTCAACTCAACCAACACCATACACTTTGAGTTTTTTTTATTGAGTATTCTTTGAGTCATATAAAAACCGAGTCTTTTCTTTGTTGCTATTCTTTGTGAGATTATTCGATTTTAACGTGTGTTGTCTTGTGTTTATTAGATAAGGGAGAGGCGCCATAGCCAAACACAAGTCAACCAACCCTAATTGAAGCTTGCTTGAGCTCCAAGGAAACCTCACTCGAGATTGTGTCCATAAAGATGAGATTTTTACATTACTTGGCAAACAAGTTTCGTGATTTTCTTCATATCCAATCGAGATCCAAATTAGATTTGAGTCAAATCTAATTATATACAACTGTTATCCAAGGAAGAAAGAGATTTACAAGTAATCTTATTGTTGAGATATTGTCTAGTGGGTGAGATCTTATGATATCTTTCAAATTTAACCGAATATCTATCTCAAATCTCTTCCTACAACCACCTGCAACAACCGCAAATTTTTGATCCACTCATCCCATAACTCAACAAAAGGCCAATACAAAAGTTCCATACCATATTTTCAACGCCGATCATATCATCAATTATACCCTAAGGTTTGGGAAGAGCCTTTCGAGCGAGAATTGTTGCGATCTAACTAAGAAGGTATCATCAAGACAACAAGGGAAGAGTATAATCCAAGCATATTCATTGGTTTTTGTCAAGCAATCGACGATTCGACAATCTCGACCCCTAGTCCAAAATGTCGCCCGAGATTTAGGCTGAGATTCGCTATTGTTGCGATTTATCGAAACGTTTTGAGGTAAAAGTTGAGAAATTCAAGTGTGTCAAGTTCGAGAGGACATAAAGAGAAGAAGTTTCATACCATCCTTGATCCAGTTCATAGCCAAAACACATCACTTTTGATCAATCTCGACCCTGATACGGAAATCTCGCCAAGATCCAAACCGAAATTACCTTTTTGTCAAGATTAAACCTACCCGGCTTTCTCTCTCTCTAATTGCGTAAGTTCAAGGTACATAAAACTCTTTTCTTAATCTCTTGTGTGCCTATTTCTTGCCTCTTATATACTCTAAACACATTGAGTCTAATTCTTTGGGTGTGTTAGTTAGTATTTATACTTTCTATCATACTAATTGAGTCTACTTGCAATACTCTTTCTACTTTGTGTCAATTGTGTGAAGAGACCTCCATCAAGAGCACTATAACTATACTTCAACACAAGAACCTTCTTCCAAGCCAAGTCAACCACCTAAGTCAACCAGGGGTTCTAGCTTAACCTAGTCATCAATTTTAAAAGAGTATTAATCCATCCAAGACAATTACATCAAATTAGCTTGCGATATCATAACAGAGTGTGAGTGTGAGAGAAAACAAGTAAGGTACCTTCGTTGTTACTAACTTCACGATTTTGCTGTTACTTTTCGTGTTTGTGAGGGTCACATAAAAGTGATTCCTCATATCCGGAGGCCATAGACATGCTAAAACAAATCATGACTGTAAGAACCTTACTTTCTTTAGGGGAACCGCCCCCGTAGTTTTGTTCACTGCATGTGCGGTGCTGCCCTCATGGTTCTGGTGACCCGCCCCTACGGTTATGCAGGGTGGGCGCCGGTTTTGTTGACCGTCTTGCTTTCCTCTTTTGCTTCTCTTCTCCATTAAGTTTCCTACCCTCTCTTCAGATGAGGGTTTCCTTTCTTCAGCTTCATCTCCCACGTTCTTTTTCTCTTTCTTCTCTTCCCTTGGTTCTCCTTGTTTTCTTCTTGGTTTTCCATCTAGATTGGAGAGTTGGTTGTGTGTTTGATGTTAGTTCTGTGAGATGATTGTAACACCCCGAATTCTCAAAACTCGAGACGTTACTGGTTAGGAGCTCACAATGGGTCCCGACCTCAGTTTGACAACAATTTTACTAGGATCTTACAACAAGACACAAATAAGAATAACCCAAATTTCATAAAATAATATTTTAGAGATGAATGCAACAACGTCTAACAACCCAAAGTACTTAATAAACATAAAAGTCTAACTGTCTTAATACGAAGAAAGAAACAACAAAGCAAACACCCAACCCCACTCTAAGGAGTACAAAGACCCGGCTGACCACTACTTCCGGGTCACTCAGCTGCTGCTCTAACCTGCGGTAAATCTAAACAACACAACAAAACAACCATTAGCTAGCTATCTAAACGTTAGGCAAATGAGAATAGCACACACTCACATCATAGCAAAAATAAACACTCATCATGCTTTCAAACAATTCATTTATTATCTTTACTTAGGTCATTCACTCTTACTAATGATACTTACTTTGTGACACGAGGGATTCCCAAACCTCGCCTCCGCCCCCGTGTAACCATCAGGAATGGATCCGATGCATCTCACCTTGTACATGTATGGTCTGGGTATAGAGAACCTCCCAGTCTCCTATTAGAGCTGGGCAATGATGTCACGTGACCGTTATACATACACTTGGGCCTTAATAATAATAATAACAGTCGTCCTAACAAGTTGTTATTATGAACACACAACACACACACCACTATCGTCATCCAACTAACATCCATAAACTAGCTAAGTAAGTCGCAAGGACTTACTTGAATCAAATCACACTCTCTATAACTTCAACTCGGTCTGAAATCGTGGTAACTCAGTCGCCTGTCAAACAAGGCATGCGGATCAAAATCACATCCCATACTCTTAGAAGTTACAAACTTCTAAGTTGTACAATCTCATGAAGAGAAAATTACGGAAAAGGTTCTCTTAAGGTAAAAAGACTAACTTGCCCCTGATCCCGAAAATCCAAGAATTTTCTATAACTTAATTCCAACTCTCCTTTGGAGCCTATTTCCCATATTCTAGTTCTTACGAAAAAGTTTAGTACCAAAATACAAGAGTTGTACAAAATTCTAGATTTTTACTGAAAGGTCGTTATAATCCGACTTTGGGTTAAGATCCAAGGCTTAAAAATAAAAGATAAGAATTCCAGGAAAAATCCCTAGATCCTCTAATATATGTATACTAAACATAGGGCAAAGGTCTCTCAACAACTCAACCATAGTTCTCACATAAACTCTAAAAAGTTGGAATAAAAGCTGAAATTCTCATACTTAGCAAAATTTCCACTCTTGTAAAAACAGCCCAACTGTCCTACTTTGAGTCCTTATAATTTCTAATCCGACCGTTAACTTTCTCCCAAACTTTAATACAGTAAACTACATATTTCCATCTACAACATATCAAAAATTCAACGGTGTATGTTCGATATAAGCTATCCAATTACGGGTTCAAAGTCAGTAGTTTCAGCTCACAAACACTGGAAATTATGGGTTAGTTTTGGATCTTAAAATCAAGTCTTAAGACACCACCCTTTTACCCCTACCATACCTTGAAGATCCTAGTTTAAAAATCAAGAGACACAAGGTACATACACACAACCCATCCACTCTCTACCCTTCACCATGCTACCAACAAAGGAAAGTTACTCTTCTCCTAACCCAACTCCTAACTCAGCTCCTCTCATCCTATAATATATACACTTATGCTGCTGTAACTCTTAAAACAGTACAAAGAAGTAGGAAAAGCAGTGCAGAAGACTCACCAACCGGTCTGCTTCGATCAGGCTCAGCGACAACCCCCTGACGAGGCGAGAGAGACTAGCGTGAGGGATGTGGTTCAGCGTCTGTCTCTTGTGGTGTTGCAAGGGCCATGTTGTGGTTTACGTACAAGGACGCTAGAGGAGAAGGAGAAGGAGACAACAGGAGAATCGATTACCTATCTACAACAGTGAAGGGAATCCGACGCCACACAGTAACTCGGGACGATCAGTGTCCGCTACGAAGACAAAGAGGTGGTTCTGGCTGGCGGTCGCGAGGTCCTGTCCTTCAGCCCAAATCGTTCAGCCACGTTGTAGGGTTTGCGCGTCTGCTGTGCGAGAAAGGTTAGAGTTCAGCGGCAGACGTGATAGAGACGACTCTAGAGGGGGACGAGATCTTACCGGCACTCTTGTCTTGAAGGGAAATGTGAGGTTGCTGCTGCGTCGGACGGTTGTTGTGGCTGCTGCTGCGTTGAACGGTTGTGGGTTGTTGTCTGTCGTGCAGAAAGAGAGGAAGGAGAAGGTACGACTGAAGGTTGTTGCTGCTAATTAGGTTAGGATTTAATTAGGTTAGGTTAAAAGTAATTAAAGAGAGGGTTAGGGTAAAGATAGGGACTTGGACCGGTGACTAATTATATTGGGCCTAATCCGATGGCCCTGCTCATCCCGTTAGGTGATGAGCTGATAAGTGAGTCATTACTCGTACGGAACCGCTCTTCGAGTTTTAAATTGCACAAAATTCTATTCGGTTACATATTTATCATTTTATGTGAATTAAGGTCACATAAAATGATAGAATTTAATATTATTTTATTTTATTTAAAAAAATAAAGGTTGACGTATCAGAATCCGGTTTGCTCGGGTATTGAACGGAAAATAATTTTTTCGGGTATTACAATGATGCATCTAAGGTTGTGTTGCCGATGTTGTGCTTTGGTTAGCTAGTTGTGGAGACGTTCTTCCCTTCCTTAGCTGTTGTGGTAAGCCTTTTTCTTCCTCTTTCTTCTTTTTTTTTCTTTCTTCCTCTTTTGTTTAGAGAATCCCACAAGCTATGCTTGTGTATGATCTTTCTGGACCATTGTTGACATGCATATGTATGTATATGTGGTGTTGATTGCCTTTGGGGAAATGAAGAAGTGAAGAGGATCGAGAGAAGGGTCGAAGAGAAGCATAGATTTGCCCTCTTATGTGTTAGCTGCCCCCGCACCTTGACATTGTTTCCCCTATGGTTGAACCTGTGTCGTCGCCTCTGTGGCTGAGTGTCACCGCACTTGCGGTGTGTTGTCGCCCCTGCGCCTTCTTGTTTCCGCGGGTGTGTGTCTAGGACATACCAAGATTGGTATGTGTCTTTCCTTTCCCTTTTGGCTTAGCTTGAGTGTGAGGCTAGGCTAATGTTGTTTATGATAAGCTTGATGAGATATATATTGAGGTAATGCCTTAAGCATTTGTGAGTATGTTGAGATATCGGGGTTTAGACTCGGGTTATGAGATGATTATCATTATGGAGTATAGGAGGTGTATCTCATAACCTTGGCAGTGTTTGATATTGTGTGTGCCTTGTTGATACAAGCGCTGATCGTTTTCTCAAGGGGAAATTGTGACGTGGTACAAGTTTATGTATGTATCAAGTAAGTCCATTGGACTTACTTAGCGAGCAGTTATGGATTTGAGTGATTGTGATAATGGTGCTGGTACATATGATTGTTGCATTTATAACCTAAACCGGACTAGGACGACCATATATGTATATTTAAAAGGCCCAAGTGTATTATAACGGGTCGTGTCCACCTGTCAAAGCTCGACGATGAGTGAAGAAGGTGCTTTGAAACCGGTACTCCAGGGGGGAGGTAGATCCCCATGCAAAACCTGTGTGAAAGGGGACAAAGGCGGGAGTGGCGGATCCAGGGGTGGGCTCGACTAGGCCATCGCCCACCCCGGCCTAACTTTTTTAGTAATAGTGTCTCGTCTGAATCGGTATGATCTTCTTAACCATATAATTATATATACTACTATTCAGTCTATTCTACTTAGTGTGCTAGTCATTATCGCCTACATGTTACAACAAGTTAACAACGTCAATTCAATTGTCTAATTTGCCTTGGAAGTTGGAATTTACTTTGTACTTTTTTATATATTTTTTTATTTTATACTTATTATAGAATATATTTCAAACTTTATTCAATTAATTATTTATTATAATAATATTTTTTCATATGTACACTACAGTGGTGCAACCTACTAGCTATTACTCTCCAAGACTCTAAGTCATACATCAACGTCGCTCGATACTTTATTCAATAATTTTCAATTGAAAGTTTGAAATTTAATTTATGCTTTTGTTGTATTTTTTTATATTTTATACATGTTATTCAATTTATTTTTACTTTATTCAAATAATTATTTATTATAATAATATTTACTATATAACTCTATATATATATATATATTAATTTAACTTTATTTGATTAAATATTTAGTATTTGCTAATTTCTATACATATAAATATATAGTTTCATCATCTTATTTTATTATTTTAATTGATATTATATATATTTATATATAATGATTTTATGGTTATCGATGATTTTGCTAAAGAAAAAAAATCGTCGTGTTTGTGTTACTTTCTAGTTTAAGGTATTATAACGTAATTATTAGAATATTTGATAATATTTATATATACTTTTTATAATTATGGTTTATAAAGTTTATATATTTTATATTCTTTGAATTAAATTCGCCCACCCTTAATAATTTTCTGGCTCCGCCCCTAGTTATAACGTTCCTCGTGTCACAAAAGAAGTTGAATTAGTAATGATATAACGTAATTGAAGATAATAAACGGTTCTATGTATGACATTGCATATTGTGATGTGGTTGCGTGTTTCTATCTGCTATTACTTTTATTCTTATCTATGATCTGTTAGCTAAGAGTTTCATACCGTGTTGTAGATATTCTGTAGGATAGGAAGACTGCAGAGTGAGCCAAATGGGTGATCAACCGAGGGCTTTCGTACACTAGGTTGTGCGAGGGTTTTGGGATGTTTTTACATGGATGATTACATGATCGCCGTTTTGTACTCGACTGTGTTTTGTAACCTTTGATGTATATTTATACAGTTTTATGTATTTGGTATTATATCTATTTGTGCCTTGTTGTAAGATCCAGTGAACTTATTGTCAGGCTAGGATCGGGATCCATTGTGAGATCCTAACCCGTAGCGCCCTGAGTCCAGCGGATTCGGAGTGTTACAAAGTTGGTATCAAAGTCTTAGGTTGACAACAATGACACTTACAATATGCGATAAATGTCGAATAGATAAATAAACATAACTCTTTTCCAAAAGGATTTTGGTTTTTAAAACATGTATATTATTGTGTGACTGCATGACTTGTTTGACTCCACCATATTTAAAAAAATGCGTGACATTGATCGGCACAAAAAATATCAAAAAACAAACGAAGTCTTGCGAAGTGGACCTTACTTTTTCGAGAGTTACGCAGGCAAGTAAAACATACCGTAAGAAATATGTATTCATCCAAAAATGAGATCTTTGTACCAAAATGACACAAAATAACAAAATTTCTTATATTAAAATGGAACTACTTTTAAATCTCTGCAAAGTGGATGCTCTAAACTCGTAATAACCCTCGTATTCGCCGTGATTAAATGACTTGAACCGACCCTCCAGTGTGAAGGGTTAATATACCGACCTTACCAAAAAAAACAAGGTAACTAATGGGGCGGACATCCGGCTAACACATGCGGAGTCTGCCCCGCGCCATGCCATGTAGGGTTGTTCATTCTCGGATATCATATCCATTCGGATATCCTCATTCGGATATCCGGGAATTTTTTAGGGTAAAACTGCTATTCGGATCCAATCCGAAAAATGCCGGATATCCGATTTGAAAAGTATTAAAGGATTCAGATATCCGGTACCGGATATCCGAAATATCCGATTACAATAAAAATGTTCAATTGGTTTAAGAATTTGGGTTGTTTTTTTACAAAATATATTTAGTTATTAAGATAAAAGTTCAAACAAAATAAAGTAGTAATAAAATAATTTAACATACCAATTGTGTTCAACATAAGTCGAAAGTTTACAAATCCCAACAAACAACACAATATGTTCAACATAAGTTTGAAAGTTTACAAATCACAACAAACAACACAAAAGCCTCAAAATACACCACCAAAGGTCCGTTGATGGAGTGATGGGTGGTAGTTGGGTTGGTACTCCACTCTTTTATCATATTCATTGTTCATCCTTTATAAACAATTAAATAACAGCAAACTAACAATTAGAAATCATTAATTTGTAAATAAGTAAACAACATCAAATTGTTGTAGAAATAATACAAATTAAATATTAAAGGAAGAAAACGATCTTACAAGTAAGAAAAAATGTTTTGTAAATTAACCATTGAAGAAGATGAAGGGGAGTTTGTTGCAGATCTGAAGGAATGACAAAAACGAAGGGATATGATAGTGATTGTGCCGGGATGGTGAGAGAAGATGAAGAGATCGAGAAGGTAATAATTTTACCAGGGGCGACAAACGAAGGAAGATCCGAGCGATATTGCTTGGACGCCGAGTGAAGACGGGATTGAGATTCGAGAAGAGGAAGAGTTTCTCCGGTGGCACCACTCTAGCCCCCTCGCGGCGGCACCACTCTTTGAGAACTTGAGAAAGCGGCGGCACAACTCTCACAATCTCTATAGGTTAATTTGTAGGTTAATAGTTTATATACTTTAGTGGATTAAGGGATCTATTTTCTAAAAATAATCATGTAATATCCGGAAAATTTTATTTCCGATGAGTCCGAGTCAAAGCGATCTCTTTCGATCGGTTGACTTTCCTAATCCTACTTAAGGTTTACTAGAACAAATTCTATCATTTTATGTGCTCCTTTAGTCACATAAAATGATGAATTTCAAAACCCTAATCCATCAAACCCTAGTTTATAACATTACTTGTCTTTGACAAGGTCATGACGTCCTAGTGACGAGATCAAGACGAGCCCAAGACGAGGTCAAGGCGAGACCATGACGAGTTATGATGAGACCATGACAAATTCGTGACAAGACCATGCATGGGCTTGACAAAGACATGACGAGTTTTGACAACTCAGCCCACCTTTGTTTTTACAACTTCAGGCCACCTCAAGTTCTTTGTCTCATCCCACATTTGTGCCAATCTCATCCTCTCTTGTTGTACGTTGGGCCACAGATCCTCAGTCCCAGGAAAAGCCTGCCAACCCAAAGGAGCCATTCAACATGAAGCCTGAAGCGCAGCGGATGAGGAGTTACAAATTATAACAACCGGAGATCTCGCAGCAATCAACGCCAAGCTACAGATTGTAACGGCTGGAGATCTCGCAGCATTCAACGCCCATATCCACGCTGTTGAGTACGGTTTTCCCTCTCCATTATACACGATCATTCCTTCAGTCATGCTCAGAACTCCTGTCCCCCTTCATCCTATTTTGCATCGAGATATTGCCTGGCCTTCATCACAACAGTTGGAAGGGACCTTACACGCTCAGAACAGTCCATCTACATCGCCTCTCTCTAAGTGTAGTTGTCCCCTTCGAGAGCCTCTTCAACGCTGCAGCAACCAACAACCAAGGGAGGGAGAGTCACATTTCTAGCGCTCAGCAACCATCGTTTATGCCAGGAATAGAGGCAGGGAGTGCTATCTGTTGCGTGCACAGAAGGACGAATAGGAGCCCCTCGCTGAGCCAACCTACGCCCTAGAGACAGCTTGTAGGTAGACTTAAACCGCTCCTCTCTTTTGGCTGTAGACACAACTACACTCTAACCCAACCTTGCGCCTTTCCTTCCTGTGTCTCTTAGATCGCTTATCTGTGCAGCCCTTTCGAGCTATTCGTCCTCCCTTCCAGATTCAGCAAGCTTCAGCAACCTTAGTACTTGGTGAGGGTTCCATTTCTTAGTTCAATTTCTGTGAAAGTAGAGACTTGATGTTTGATCCGGTTAGAGTTGGTTTGGTCAAGTGTAGGACATGAACTTAGGACCTTGGACTAATAAGTAGTTGGATCAGAAGAGTGTATCAAAAATAGTAGAAACAAATCTGCTGTAAATAAATGGTGTTTTCTTCAGTTTTGAGAAGTTAGAAAATGTCAATATTGTAGACCAATGTTAAGGAGTTATTTTGAAGATCCACCGTTGAAATTTTGATAGATCATAGATGGATATATGTAGTTTACTATGTCAAAATTTGAGAATAAATGAACGGTCGGATTAGAAGTTATAAGACTCCAAAGTAGGGTAGTTGAGCTGTTTTTCCAGCAGTGAATTTTGGCCAAGTATAGGAAATTTTAAGTGTTGTAACCAACTTTAGAAATTTTTGTAGAAGTGATGGTGTAACAGTTTTAAGAAATTCTTGATCCTATGAGTAGATTGGATATCATAGATGACCTAAGGAATTATTTCGGAATTTTTATAAATTTATTCGAGTTTCATATTTGAAGCCGAAGTTGGACCTTGATGACCTTTCGGAAAATAGGAAAATCTGTAATTTGCTAGTTTGTAACCAAACTCATCTTTAGGAGTTATAGAATATGGCATTTTAGTCTCAAATAAGAGTTTAAGAATAAATTATGGAATTTCTGAAAGTTTTGGGACCAAGGGTAAAATAGTCATTTTACCATAAATTAGTATTGTAATCAATTTTGTTCTATTAAGATCTCCTATCTTAGAAGTCTTAGACTTCTAATCACCTAGGAAGTGTGCTGACGCACTTACCTCCTTTGACATGCAAATGAGTTGCTACAGTTACAAATCGAGTTGTGTTTACAGAGAGTCGAGACTTGTATCAAGTAAGTCCTTTTGGCTTACTTAGCTTATTTCTAGATATGAGTGTGGATAATGATAGTGGTGTTTGAACGAGATGTTTATAGTTATATTTTAATAGTAATTATCTACCAACTTATATTTTGGCCTAAGAGTAACGGGCGGTGACATTCTGCTCAGTTAGCCTGAGGGCGCTGGGGGTTTCTTTAGGGACTAGTCCACACTCGGTTTGTAGTGATGCTACCGGCGGAGGTAAGCTAGACCTACACCCAGTTGGATAAGGAACGGAGGAGAGAACTGTTAAGAGTTCTCGTGCCACAACTGTAAAATTGAATAAGGTGAATCACTTAAGTAATAGATAATAACCAGTTGTGTGCCAGCATAATGTTTGTTTATATTATTTTGAGTGTGTTTGTGCTATTATTATTTCTGCTTATATTTGGATAGTTAGCTAACAGTTGTTTTGTTGTGTAGACGTACCACAGGTTAGAGCAGATGCCGAGTGATCCGAATGGTAGTGGTCAGCCGGGGTGTCGTACTCATTAGGTCGAGTTGCAGTTTCCTTTTTGTTGGTCTTCTAGTTATGAGCCTTGTTTTTCTTTTATCAGTTTGTGATACCTTGTGTTTTCCGACTGTTAGTACTTCTGGTCACATTCATAACTTTGTTAAAATTTAATTTATGATTTCTGGGTTTTTCCTTATCTGTGCCTTGTTGTAATATCTTGTTAAGTTGTTGTCAAACTAGTTCTGAAAACTTGGGGTGTTACAAATCATTATTTTGAGAGAGGGGAAGCTCGAACCCAAGACCTTATGGTCTAAGCAACTAAAAACATTTTTTTTTACTAACAAATTACGGACAAATGTGCGTTATTTAGTATTTTCATTAAAGTTGTCCGTGACGGACACAGTTTTACATATAGATAAATAATATCTTTATTTTATTTTAGGATAAATAATATCTTTATTTTATTTTAGATTAAATAAATAATATTATTTTCGGATAAATAATATCTTTATTTCCATAATTTAACAAGCATAAATATTATTTACGGATAGATAAATAATATCTTTATTTCCATAAATTAACAAGCATAAATCTTATTTACGGATAGATAAAAAATATCTTTATTTCCATAATTTAACAAGCATAAATCTTATTTACGGATAGATTAATAATAACTTTATTTCCATAAATTAAAAACCCTAAATCTTATTTTTGGATAAATAATATCTTTATTTCCATTATTTAACAACCCTACATCTTAAATCAATTTTTTTCATCCTATAAAAACCGTAGTCAATCTCCTCCAACCCTCATTCAGTCATCTCCTCGTAAAGTCTATTCTTTTTGAAAAAGCAACTTAACAATGTCATACGAGGAAGATTATGATATTGATTATGAAGAAATATCTTTGAGTTTTGAGAACGAAGACGAAGATAATGTTGAGGTAAGTAAGTTTTGTTTATTTTGATCATTAAAGTTGAAATCATTAACCGTGTTTGAACTTAGATTTTTAACCATTGATTGATTATAGCCGAAAAGGAAACTGCAACGCCACGTCCACAAGGAATTTGTCCGTCACGGACAGGAGGTCTCTGTCCGTTACGGACTGAGACCTTTTGTCCGTGACGGACAGATTCCTTTTGTCCGTGACGGACAACACTTTAACAGGTTGAACACCTTTTTTTTATAGGGTTTAGAGGAGATAGATACGGACGTTGATAATCTCAGCATTGATGAAGGATCAACAGATAACGTAAATGCATCCGCCTTAGAAGCGACGAGTAATGACTACTCTAGCCTGTTCACAACCGACTTAAGCTTCAATAGTCGAGAGGAGGTAATAGAATGTGTTCGAAAAGTCGGACAGGAAAATAAAATGGTTTTTTCTGTTAGTCGGGTACAGAAGTCGGTCCTCGGTAGTTTGGGAAAGACATGGCTGTCATGCGAGAAATATGGAGCATACAACCCAAAAAAGGTGCAGCCAACTCAGAGGAAGAATTCATCGACTAAGAAAAGCGGGTGTGAATGTCACGGGCCGAGTTATTCCCCAACTCAGACCGTGCGGCTCTTAGCTATATTATCGCCCCCGACAAGCTAAGATCAGCCTTACTCCTCGACGCTCCTTCACTATGAGCGCTTAGTCTAGATGGCTAGGCAAACTCGGAGAGTTGTCGGCAAACCTTGCCTTTTATATTACTCAAAGAAAGTTTTACAAATGAGAGCTTTTTACAAGAGACCTAGAATGCTTGGAGTTTGGTGGATTTTGTGGGATGATGGAAATGAGGGGTAACCACCCCTATTTTTAGCCTTGGCCACCTCCTCTCCGGAAAGGTTCTGGATCCTAACTCTCCTAGGATATTCCGGATCCTTCCTACCTTGTTCTTATCTAAATGACTCTAGAACTTTCCCTAAGACTCTAGCCAAGTCTTCAAGGTTCCTTCGAGTTCTAGAAGTCTTCGTCGTCTTCCGGGGAGATCCGTCTCCATCTGGATCTTCCCGACAACATCTACACAAGTCTAGAGACATCCGTTGGTTTCTAGACTTATCTTGACCCTTCCGGTGCCTTCCAGGTCTCTTTTTGATCCTTGCGGATGCTTCCGGATGCTTCCGCCATCTTCCGGAATATTCCTCCACCTTCCGGAATATTCCATCACCTTCCAGAATGTTCCGCCGTGTTCCGGATTCTTCTTGAGCATTCCGGATCCTCCTTGATCGTCCCGAATCTTTCCGGAATACTCCTTGTCTTTCCGGTGTGTCATCTTGACAAGGTTTTTGTCTAGCCTCCCACTTGGCCTTATTCCCATGCCATTGTCACTTGGCCTTGTCAAATGGCGTCTTGATGGCGTCTTGATGACGTCTTCCGGCAAGTTGTCCTGTTTTGTCGGTTTTGGCATCGTCACGGATGAACGGTCCGTGACATGAATTCATGATTAGGGTTTTTGAGACTCACCAAGGTTTATGGAAAGTTTACGTGCAGTGTACTGTCCACAACCACAAGTTTGGAAGAAATTTCAAGGGTCATGCATTAGCGGGAAGGATGAATGAGAAGGAGAAGAAGTTAGTAAAGAACATGTGGACCAGTAATTGCACCCCTGCCCAAATTGCGAGTGCTTTGAGCATTGATAAAGGTAACAACACCAGGATGAGACATATCTACAACGAGAGGCAAAAATTACGTAAAGAAGGTTTAGATCAAAGGACAGTCGCTCAACAATTCTTTTTCGAATGTCGTAAATAGGACTATTTCTGTGAGCATGGGGGAAACAAGGATGGTCAATTGAGCGACATTTTCTTCGCACATCCGGAATCAGTTGCTCTCCTTAAGACATTCCCTTACGTATTGGTAATGGACTCAACATACAACGCCAACATGGAAGCTTTCACAATTGTTTACTTTTCCGTAAGATATCCTTTTTGATGTATGTAAACTTAACGCTTTGATGTTATTTTTTTACAAATACAAGATGCCATTTTTTGAAATTCTTGGGTTTCGACATGGCTGAACTTTAACGTTGCCGGTGCATTTCTATCCACAGATAAGGAAGAGAATTATGTCTGGACGATTGAGCAACTTGCAAAGCTTTGTAGGCGCGTCGAGAGGACACCAACTACAATTATGACGGATCGAGAGAAGGCTCTTATGAACGCACTTGATCGTATTTTTTCCAAAAACCCAGTTTCTTTTATGTCGCCATCACATATTAAAAAACATTGAAGGAAGGGCTAGGAATAATCACATGAATAAAGAACTCGCTCGAATATTTGCCAATAGTTACTCGGATTTATTTATATCTAGAACGGAAGAGTCTTACGAGAGACGGTTAACTGAACTTGAAAACAAGTGGAAAAGGAGAGGACATCTTATGCAATATGTGAGGATGCAATGGCTTGATCCTTACAAGAGACGAATTTTTTCCCTGTGGACGGATCAATATCTGAACTTCAAAAGTAACACGACGAATAGGTACATATTTCACAACATTTTAAATTATATTTACCCGATTTAACGTTAACTCTTTTATTTCTCAACATGGCAGAAACTGCGCACTCTGTTCTGAAACAATTCATGAAAACAAATTCTACGAAGTTGGATACAATTTTCAGGTTCTATCACTCTTTGATGAGGATTCAGTTGGATAAGATTCTCGGTTCGTACAACGAGAGCATGTCAAAAAAGATCACATTGACTTCTTGTGTTAAACAATTTCAGTCGTTGCACCACAACATCTCCCGCAAGGCTTTTTTACTTATAAAATTTCAAGAAATAAACGTAACTTCCTATCATACATATCTACGATCCAATCAAAGTTATGTTATTGAAAGGATTTAAACTTTCTTTTTACAAAAGACGATCAAATCAAAGATATTTTATTCAAAGGATTAACACTTTTTTTCAATAAAGAAATCAAACTTACTTACAAACATAACAATTACAAAGGAATCAAAGTTTCAAGATCAATGTTACGTTTTTAAACATGACGTTGAACTTCAAGCATAAATACGATCAAATCAAAATAACGTTATTGAAAACATTTAAACTTTCTGTTAACAAAAGACAATCAAATCAAATTTTTGTTATTCAAAGGATTACAAATTTCTTTCAAACAAACCAAAGTTTAGAACTTTAATCAACAAAATAATCATATTACATATATTCCATTTATCCGTCACGGACAAAGGGCCACTGTCCGTGACAGACAAATGATATTAATTTACTAAGTAATGTCCATTTATCCGTAACGGACAAATGGGCATTAATTAGTGAAAATCAATGCGTTATATATATATATATAGGGAAGTGTTCAAGTAAGGCCCATTATTCCGGTAAGGCCGTGCGGCCGTCTGTACGGCCGACACGTGTCCCGGAAAAATTTTTTTTTTTTTTTAAACGAGTAAAAGTAATAGTTCAAAACTTATTATGGAATAGTTCATAACTTATAAAAGGATAGTTCATGAATTATAATAGAATAGTTCATAGTGTAAAATTTATAAAGGATTGAAAGTAATAGTTCAAAACTTATTAAGTAATAGTTCATAACTTCTAAAAGGATAGTTCATGAATTATAATAGAATAGTTCATAGTGCAAAGTTTATAAAGGAGTGAAAGTAATAGTTAAAAACTTATTATGGGATAGTTCATGAATTATAATAGAATAGTTCATGAATTATAATAGAATAGTTTAAAGTGCAAAAATTTATGGGTTAGTAGGGTAAGTAGGTACATTATGTATAACTGCGTACATAATAGGTATGATTTGTAAAGTGTATACAAACTAGGTAGTTAGAATTAAGAAGAAAAAGATTTAATACATAATCATTAATTCTATTTACCTAATTTGGAGAGATTCTCTCCACTATAACGCAATAAATAATTTCCTATTCAATATTGTTCCGGACTTAATTATATGTTATTAAAGGAAATTATTTTCTATAATTATCCTAGAATCTCTCGTAATTGATTGTCTGTTATTAGTAAGCTAATAATACGTATAATCTGCACCTCACCATTGTTTACAAAGATATCTAATGGAGCTCTAATTGACGATCAACAATGGAGTTTCCGATATGAATATCCGTGCTGCATAAGATATACTCAACGCGATAAGATTTGTGTACCTGTCGTCTACAACCTTCATATCATTTATTTGATTGTTTGTCGTAAACTTCAAGGTACGTTAATGGTTGTTAATGGTGGTTTCCATACATTTTTTTTTCTGTTTATGTATCATTTATATTGTTTAATGTATGTATTTTGTATCATATATGTTACAGAAGCTATGAATCATGTGTTCATTACAACATATTATGGCAGAAATTGGGCTTTTGAAAACGGTATATGGAACTTCGTTGGTGATGTATCAAGCAAACCATTAGTGGTAGGCGAAGCAAGCACATTTTCTGAGATTATATCGGATATGAAAACACAATTCGATATTTGTGTATCAGAAAGTGAGTTGAAGTTGACGTATAAGAATCCGTTTAATCCAGCGCTGAAACCATATGATGTGAACACAAGGGGTGATTTGGATACATTTATGCACATAAATAGTCTACAACAGTTTATGTGGAGCGTGCCGTTATGTATTACCATTGAGAGAGGGAACAAGCATGCCGACCGTGTTAATGGCGACAAACATAATGTTGGCAAAAGTCAGAATGTTCCAGCTCAAGAAATTTATGAAATGGTAAACAACGCGGATTCTGACGTTGGCTGCGATACTCAACATGCTTTGTGTGTATCTGCAGCCATTTGTACCGATTCACTCAACGAAGATGTTATGCAAGCTGGTTCGCTTGCAATAGTTCCTCATAGATCAACTTATGAAGCTACAGAACATGAGTATGAGCTTGCTGTCGGTAAGATATATCGTACGAAAATTGAGCTGAAAAATGCATTATGTCTACATTCAATTTCACAATGTTCGCAGTATAAGATTATTAAATCAAAAAGGAAGGCAGTGGCGGCTCGGTGTATTGATGAAGATTGTAAATGGAGGGTTTGTTTTACTAAGCTTGGTGAATCAAGTTTTTTTACAACAACACGGTTTGTCTCTACACACACGTGTTCCTATCATCATAGGAGAACTGGTAACAAGGGTGCTTCATACCAAGTTATCGCTGAAAAGGTTAAAACAATGTGAGTTGTGTATGAATTATGTATAATTTGTGATGTATATATTCATTGTATTACATAATATATATACATAATTATGCGTAGGTACTGTAACTCGAAGAAGTTACCTTCAGTTTACCAAATACTCACTGTTATGAAGAGCTTACATCGAATCGATGCAAGCTATTGGAAGTGTTGGAAGGCACAAGAAGCAGTGAAAGACATGATTAGAGGGACTGCTGAAGAAAATTACAGCTCCATACCTGCATATTTGTACATGTTGGAGTCTGTGAATAAAGGGACTTTTTCTTCTCTTATGCTGGATGACGATAGACGATTCAAGTACGTATTTGTTGCGTTTGGGCAATCTATAAGAGGTTTTCAGTCAATGAGAAAGGTATAAATAAATGTATCAAATATTTTAATATTGTGTACATATCTTTTAATATTGTGTTTATGTTTAATACTGTGTATACAATGTTTTTTAATATTGTGTACATAATATTACTTTTATGTTCTAACACTATATATTTCGTTTTTGTTGTAAGGTTATCACCGTAGATGACACACATCTCAGTGGAAAATATGGTGGAGTGTTGCTTGTTGCCACTGCACAGGATGCAAATCAACAAATATATCCTATTGCGTTTGGGATTGTTGACAGTGAGAACGACTCTTCTTGGGATTTTTTCTTTAAAAATTTGAGTCATATCATTCAAGATCACAACGAGCTTGTGTTTGTGTCAGACCGACATAATTCTATTAAGAAAGGTATAGCATCAAACTACCAAGTGGCGTTCCATGGTTATTGTATTTGGCACCTTAAAGGGAATCTACGGAAAAAAACGAGATCAAATAGAATATTGCAAATGTTCATAGATTGTGCCAAAAAATGTAAGGTGTCAGAATGCAAGGAAATTCTATCGCAGATAACATTGGTATGTTGTGTACATAATTAGTAAAGTTTAGATTTTCTTTGTTTATTAGGTTTTTAACAATCTTATGTACACAGGAAAAGCCAAAGGTTGGCGATATGCTCACTGATATTGGAATATCCACGTGGTCACGATCTTTGTGTCCCGCAAACCGGTACAACATTATGACTAGTAACAATGCGGAGTGCGTAAATGCAATCATGAAAGAAGGAAGGGAATACCCAGTTTTGGCCATGTTGGATGAAATTAGGCAATTCATGACACGCTGGTTTGCAGAGCGTCGGCAAGTTTCACAAGCTTCTGTTGATGTTGCCGCACCGAAAATCGAAACAATCATCCAAAAACGATATGATGAATCAGGTAGCTACTTTGTGTACGTTCTAGATGCGGATAGGTTGGAGTTTGAAGTAAAAAAAGGTGATGAACAAGTTATTGTTTGTCTACGAATGAGGACTTGCACATGCAAAGAGTTTGATGTTGAAGAAATTCCTTGTGTACATGCTATAGCTGCGTCAAAGCATGTAGGAATGAGTCCATCTTATCTTGCAAGTAGATATTATTCGACAGACTATTGGAGGGCTGCATATTCGGAGGTTGTATACCCGCTACCGAACAAGGTTGAATGGTGTGTCCCGGATTCCGTAACAAATATTGTTTGTGAGCCTCCTTTGAAGCGTAAAAGATGTGGTAGGATGCCAAAAGCTAGACTCCGGGCATCGTGGGAAAAAGGGAGTAATAGGAAATGTAGCATTTGTGGTTTATGTGGACACACTAAGAAGACTTGTGTACATCAACCAAAATAAACATTTTTATGTATTCGTAATACATTTTAAATAATTTGGAAGCCTTATGTTTGTATTTTTTTTCTTTAAATTAAAGCAGATTAAAATAATAATTATGTTTATATTGTGATCAGGTTATCTATACATAAAACATGTATTATATTGCTACATAATTCTTGAATAACATATTATTTAAATGTAGGTTTGTGGTTTTGACTTCAATAAATTGTGTAAATAAATTTTGAATTGTGTACATACAGGATTTTAAACTGTCATGTGTTTAATTACTTCATTACTATTGTATGTTTATGTTATTAATATATGTACAGTAATGATACATATTTTAACGTGTTAATATTTGTTGTATTGTTCTCCCCAAACATTTGTCGTGCATATATATTGTCGACCAATGTAACTGTGTAATTAATTAGAATGCATGGGCAATATAGCATTTTTAATGATGAAATAACAAACTACTTTGCTTAACACATTAGGTGTTTAAATATCTCGGTTACATAAAAACATGAACTGAAAACGATGCTGCCACAATCTCTTGTGTAGGCAATGTTGTGAGCAGCTAGCTTGGAAAGATTGTCTCCATTACATAAAAACAGGTTTGTCTCCCTTGCATAAAAACATAAACTAAAACGCTGCATACCAATCTGTTAAGCGGCTACATAACACAATGTCTTGAAATATTCAAATTCAGGGCTCTTCAAACCATGCCGACCAATCTCTTGTGTAGACAACATTGGCGAGCTTCTCCCTACTAGCTTGGACAGCATCATCATTTATTCCAGATAAATCAGTGCGTCCAGACGCCAAGTGTTGTATGTATCTCAACACGTATATCCCACAGCTGCCTCTGTATTTATGCATCAAAATATATAGATCAGTATACATAATGTATATACATTTTCGTTTATACTATTTTAATGTACTTACCCGTCAGCGTTGATGTTGAGTTCCGTTTTCCGCACAATTTTCAAGGGATTCTTCAACTTATCTCCAAGTCTACTGTGCCCACCATGAACAATGAGGAGTTTAGGCAACATCACGGCCATAGGCTCCAACATTTCCTGTAGTTTGTCATCCTTTATGTACATAATCTGAGGATCGTATACATAAATGCACCACCGACTGAAGTCAATTTCAAGAGCAACCCAATGAGATTCCCGCATGTTGAATGGGGAATATATCAAATCAACGTCGTACAATGGCTTTCGAAACATTTGAGGACTGTCGCCCGTTATGACTTCGAACATTATTGGTTTGAAATTCGGCATCTCTTTCTTTGAAGCAACGTACTTAGCATATGTGGTAGTGTTAAATGCCCTACTCCACCCAGTTGTCAGCACAGCAACGTGGCCGAATCTATCAGGTTTCTCGACAATACTCTTTCGAATGTGCATAATAATCTCATCAATTGCCTGTCATTGAAAGATTAAATGTGTATGTATTTTACTAATGTTAATATATTTTGTGTACATAATATACATCATTACTTACCTCGTCTTTTATCCAACCTCCTGGTTTTAGTATATCCATGACAGATTCTCTGGATATGTTCTTCACGAAACCTCTAATCGTTCCTTTGTCGTCCTTGTTCTTAACCTAGTTGTAAAGTCTTTGACGGTCATCTTTGTGCAGCATGCTGTTTGCGGGTTCCTTTGGAAGTTTGACGTTTTTTCTGAATGGAGTACGCTTGTACTTGCTATCTTTCGGTACCCTTAAGCCAACCCTTCGAATTGGCTCCTCAACATTGCCAGCCTGTTTGATAAGCTTAATTTATCAACTATAATTATCATACATATATGTACAACTCAAACTAGTTATGTTCATACCTCACTTGAACCACCCGCTATATCTTCCACATTTTCATCTTCCTGATTGACTTTTGACGCCGAATCAACATTCGTCGCGCTCGGTGCAGAGCTGTTTGCAGCAGATGATTGTTTTGCAATGTCTTTGACGAGATTTTTGATTTTTGTCTCGGTCCTCTTGCTAGAGATGTAGACAGTTGTGTCTAATTTGTCGTACAGTGTGCCAAGGTCCCTCGTGTATGATGTTAATTCATCAATAATCATCCCTTGGTTTTCAATCTTATTAGCTAATTCTTGTTGTTCGTGTTGTATGGAATTTAATTTTTCCATGATCTGATCAAACCAGTCTGGTTTAGGTGTGTGCAACCTGTCATGGGTTCAATACGTATGTACATAAGTATATAAATAGTGTATGTGTATGCATCGTTGTGTAACAGTATTTGTACATAATTTGTAAATTACCTTGAAGGCTCAGGAACATTAGAATGTGTTGATTTAGCAGCTTCATCAGAAATTTTGTTCTTCAACACTTCGACTGGATGGTCAATTGAAGGGTCAATTTCTTCTGTTGCTACTGATTCTTTGCCCTTGTTGGATCTCTTGGATGACCTATACACAAGTGTTTCGTATTCGGTATATGTTAATAATATGTACATAATATTATATTTTTTCAACATAAATATGAACCTGGTATGTATGACATTAGGAGTGCTTGTGTCAGCCTTTCTTTTCCCCTTCTTGTCGACATCAGCTGCCTCAGTTTTTACAAACACGTCTGTATGAATTTATGATACAATATATATTATTGTCTATACTTAAATACAATTAAATTATGAACTATGTATGAATCACTTATTGTACTTACTTGGAGGGTTAACAAAGTCATCATCATCGTTTCCCCTTTTGCCAATATTCCTTATTGTTATTTTTGGAACAACATTGCTACATAACGTAAATAAATAACAATATATTAATAAGTTATTACCAATGTATCTACACAAATTTGTATATTGGATTTTGACACACGTACCTAAATGATTTCTCCTTTTCGTGTACAACATTCGGACGTGTTATTATCAGTTCACATTTTTCAAATCCAACATCAAATAGTAATTCAATCCTCTCATCATCACCTTCAGTAGGCCACTGGTCGCTATCGTCGCTCTCATGATGACCTTGAATAGTGTTAATATCTTCTTTCTTTATAGTTTGAACAATACCTTTAATTTCTGCATATCCGGGGAATGATTTCCCTCCCTTGCCAGACTTCGAAACCCATCTGAGACACAATGGGTTTGCAATTTTCGCTATCAAGGTGGCAAATACTCTTGCAAGCTTGGGGATAGAATGGAATGCAAATATCTGAAGAAATGTATTGGTTTTGTAAGTGACATGTTAAACAAACGAATGCTGTTATGACACGATTGTGTATGTATGAATTATAAATACATGGTTGTGTATTCATACTGTTATTGTAAATATATATTTATGTAATACACATATTATGTTTATATACCCATTAAAGATGTTATGAAGTAATTATATATATATAACTAATGATCTGAATAAGGGAATGTAAAGGTTTATAACAAACTAATCCTCGATTAAATACACAAACCTGTAAAGAAAGTGGGAATCCACCAATGTTATAGCCACCACTGTTTCTTTCTTTCCCTGCCTCGCAAGATTGAAGAAACTTCTTAGTCTGAACGAATGCGAGCCGACCCCAAGGAAAAACATTGAATTTGTCCAAATCATGAACCAAGTTTATTGTCTGCTGGTTGACTTGTGTTTTCTGGTTCTTGGATACAATAACTCCTTCGACAAATAGAATAAGCGCCATTTTGTATTTGTATGGTGATTCCTTGGGCAATTCCATGAATTTCTCTTCCAGAATAAGGTTTGAGCACCGATCAAGTCCAACAACGTCTTTCATTTCAACTTCCGGGTTTTCCTCATAAGACTCAAATGATTCATCTAAACAATTTAGTCCCGTAATCTCAGCAAAATCATTAATTCCAAACCTAAGTAAAACCTGGTTAATTCCGAACCACATTGAATTTTCTCTCCTTGTTTTGACTTCATGCATCAACATAAAGTGTATAATCTGGTTGGACATCTTCAATTTGGTGCTCATTTCAATTATGGGAGCAAATACTCCGGTCTTGAACTTATTCTTGTATTCATCCGACAGTCCATCCAATAGCATAGGTATCATTTGTAGTCGGCTGAAACAATTAATACGAGCCATCCTGGCTCTTTCGGTCTCCTCCCATCTATATGTGAACTGTGTAAAAAAACAAGGTGTTTTTTAGATATACTGCAATGTAATAATAATACTCTAATGTACATTAACCTTTAATTGTGGGTTTTCGACTCTGAGCATATCTGAAACATCTTGTGTCACAGAGCCAGCCATTCCCTGTTCATTTTATCCATAAATTCAATACATTAGTCATAACATATGTATCTGTTATCTATGCTACATTACATTAACAGTACATATTATATAAGTATTTTCTAGTTTGTTATAAATATTGTTTACATTAATATTACATACTTGATATTTCACATATCTTGTACATACTACATATGGTTTTTTTG
The DNA here is from genome assembly GCA_033239045.1 of Fagopyrum esculentum. Taxonomy (NCBI): domain Eukaryota; kingdom Viridiplantae; phylum Streptophyta; class Magnoliopsida; order Caryophyllales; family Polygonaceae; genus Fagopyrum; species Fagopyrum esculentum. Next base: position 139,986,226 of record BSUD01000002.1, on the reverse strand, counting down.
TGTACATCAATATTACATACTGAATCTTTCAGAAAGCCTATACATGATTCCATTCATTATAATATACACGCAGTTGTCTTTGGTTTCATAATTAGTGCATTTCGTGCTATTAATGTGGCCACATAACTAATACATAAAATTCAAATAACTATACACAGCATGTCTGTTATTTGATTGCAATGATTATGTGTAGATAATATTTTCTAACATAATCTACACATTTCATAACGTGTAGTTACTTGTTTGGAAGTACCGGCCCCAGATTTATGTTGTTCTTTCCTCATATGAGGTTTAATTCCCATACACTTTTTTCTGGCCATTTGATTATCTATTGGAAATGAACTTGAATAGTATCAGTATTGTTGTAAATTAGTATTGAAGATCTATTGTACATAACTATCATAATTATGTATGGTCATGTATCTTACATATATATTACATAAGTCAATTAGAATTTTGTGTACATTATCCACATGATCAAACACCTCGATTGTTTACTGTGAACCGAATGTATTACTCTAATTACATACACAGCACATAATATGAACATTTAAATTGATTCAGATGTTGTTAACTCTGTGTTTATTTTCTTTTTTTGTGTTGTAAATGTACATAATACACAAGTTATCTATGCATATCATATTCAATTACTACACTACTCGTGTTATGTAATCGATTGTTGCTGGTAAAATACACAAATTACAAGAAAAAATCTCTACTTGATATGTATATTGTGATTCTCTTTAATCATCTATACAATTTTTTAACATGCAATTTCAAATTTCGACCTGAATCATCAAATTGGGTTTTCTTCTACATACTCTATTCACAATGTTCATTCCTTTGACTAGGTAGTTATACTTCAGAAGAAAATCGATTAGCATGCTCTGTAATACACGATTCAGGAGAAATACGATTTCAATCGTTTTTTCTTTTTTCTTTTTACATAATCCCTACACTTATATTATGCATTCGTCATCTTCTACATTTGGTAATTTCAAATATATCAACTCCTTAGATACATAAAATCGACTATGGTGCTCTGTAATAAAAGATTTGCGAGAAATACGATTTCAACTGTGATATTACATAAAATCGAGTAGCATGCTCGGTAATTTAACAGATTTCAATTCCTCAAATACATGATTAATCGAGGTGTGTTTTCGGATTACTAACCTTCTTTGACTCTGTGATAAACGATTGAGTAGAAATTGTAAAACCTGTAACAATGGCCGACGGATTTTGTGTATCGCCTGTGTTTGGGACTCTTCTTCAATGTTCCGGCCGCAGAAATTTGGGGGAGATGAACAATCGAGGGTTTTTTTCTTATCGGAAAATGTGGGTTGTGTTGGCGTGATAAGTGGGATGGCGAGTTGATTGATTGATACACTCTTCTGCAGATCTTTGCAGAATCACACTTTGGTTTGTGTTTTCCTTTTTGATTTAGGCGGTTAGTATAAATTTTTTTATTTTTTTTTAAACGTAAAAACCGCCCCAAACTGCCCAATATAACCTCCTCATTTACTACTTATCCACGTATTATATCTTTTTGTTTAATTACTTTTCTAAGAGTACCTAGTTTGTTTCCTATAAACACAAACTACCTTATATCACCAATATTCTCAAAATTTATAAAGGAGTGAAAGTAATAGTTCAAAACTTATTATGGGATAGTTCATGAATTATAATAGAATAGTTCATGGATTATATTAAAAAGTAATACTTCATGGATTATATAGGAATAGTTCAAAGTTTATAGGATAATAGTGCATAAATTATAACATGGTAGTTCAAATAAATTTTCATTAGTTTCCGTAAAAAAAAATAAAAAAAAATCGTTTCAGAAAAGAGAGAAAAAAAAAAAAATTTCCGGGACACGTGTCGCCCTGCGGTACGGCCGTACGACCGTACCGCAATAAAGGGGCCGTACCTGAACATTTACCTATATATATATATATATATATATATATATATATATATATATATATATA
>BSUD01000002.1:139932200-139984128 GCA_033239045.1 Fagopyrum esculentum | reverse complement strand
TATATATATATATATATATATATATATATATATATATATATATATATATATATATATATATATATATATATATATTATCGATATTAGATATCCGGGTTTTAAAAAATCACTGATCCGTATCCGATATGTAAATTAGAAAATTTTAGGCGGAGCGGATACGGATATATTTTCGTCAGATCGATGAAAAGTCGGAGTCTCGAATTATTGACGGATCAGATATTTTTTGAACACCCCTAATGCCAGGCGCAGGCGGACTGCGCCTCCGCCCCACCTTGGGGCGCATCCGGACTTTGCATGCGCCCCAAAGTGGTTGTTATACGTTTGAAAAAGAGCTGTTGGAAACTAGTCGTTGAAAACTAGCCGTTGTAAATTTACGAGCTTATATATTACATGTCAAATCATTTTATTATTCACATCCGAAATCACCACAACGTATAAAAACAAATCCATAAAAACTCGTTAAAATGTCGACGTTTTCAGAAGAAAGCGATGTAGAATCTGATGGTGAAAGCTCTATTATGTCGTTCGAAGTGGATAAATATAGTGATTCGGAAGAACTTCTCGCACAACTTGAAGTAAGAGTAGAATTTATATTTTATCTAATTACTTTTAGACAATGTTAGAATAGAGAGTCGGAATTGTAGAAATAGTCGGAATAGTTTTAGACTTGTTTGAGTAGAGAACCGGAGTTGTTGAATTAGACGGATTAGTTTTAGATGTGTTAGAATAGCGAACCGGAATTGTTGAATTAGTCAGAGTAGTTTTAGACATGTTAGAATAGAGAACCATAATTGTTGAATTAGTTGGATTATATTTACTTAATTAAGAATATAATATGTGAATTTTAGAAATAATACTCTATCTTATTTTATTTAGAATCTTATGAAATATTCTCGTGCAATCGGTACCAATTAATCGTCAAAATTTGAGCTCTATGATATTTTTCGGATAGAGAAAACTTATTGGGTTGGGCTCAGTATGTGGCAAACTCAATGAATATGGTGTTGATCATTAAAAAATCATGGTTAGATAGAAGGGGGTTTCGTATCTTACAATTGGCATGTGATAGACACGGAGAACCTAAAAAAGAGAAAGATGTTGATCCTGAACATGTTCCAAGTTCTAGCCGGAAAAAAACTCCAAGAAGTGTATGTGTTTGTTTCAACTTGAGGAACACAAATTGAAGAGAAAAAATGGACAGTGAGGGTTGTTTGTGGAATCCATAACCACGTAATTCCCTTGGTGTTAAGGGGTCATGCATATGCAAGACGCTTGACTCTCAAGCATAGCCAAAAGGTGGAGCGTGAATTGGGTTCTGGGTTAAAACCGAGACATACTTTAAAATCCGTGCAATTAGAGGATCCTGACAATGTCACTGCCATCCAACAAGTTTACAACACCGCTTTGAAGGTTAGAATGGAACAAGCCGAAGGAAGATGATCATTACAACAAACACTTCATACGTTGATGGAACGTGGATATTATGTGAACACGAGAAAAAGTCCGGACTCCGATGAGGTGGTTGATTTCGTTATCTCATATCTCGATTCGAGGCATTTGCTCAGTATGTTTCCCTATGTTAATGTGATGAACTCGGCATATAAGACCAATAAGTAAGTAAGGAACATTTTTACTTTCTTTCCTACACTCAAATATCTTGTCCTAGAAAATTTGAACTTAGTCTATTACGTCTAGCCAAACCAAACCAAACCAAGAATAGGGTTCGTCTAAATCTCGACGCCAGTCGCGTAATCTACTAATCGCATCCAGTCTCCTAACGTCCCTAACCACTACGGGATCCTCCTACGATGGTTTAGAAAAGTGGCATCATCATAGATAAACGAACATTTAGAAATTTTTTTATTAAACATTTGAAGGAAATAATTATACCCTCAAGGCCCATATAACGCTAGCTTTGTGGTCAACGTAACATGTCAATAACACATGTACCTCCTCCTGCTCTTGCTCAACAGGTACCTGCTTTTACTCAACATGTACATGCTCCGGCTCAACAAGTACCTGCTCGTGCTCCACATGTACCTCCTCTGGCTGAACATGTATCTGCTATACTCACCATCCAGAATGTCATCTAGAGGCAGAATACCATGCGAGGAGTCCTATGTATCTTAATCTGGAATAAGTGATGATGGTCCCACATTCTCCTCGGTGATGATATGATCATGAGCCTCAACGGATGCATCAACAGATGCATCAAATGATGCATCAACGGATGCCTCAAAGGGTGCTTGAACGGATGCCGTGACAAGTCTATCCCGTCGAGCTTTAGCCTCTCGACGGGCGAATGCTGTGACAAGTCTAGTTTCTCGCTTCTTCTTCTCTCTAATATTTCAATTTGTAGATGATCCAATTCCAATTATTCTTAAACTAACCCGAATCTTACTAAACTAACTAATTTCAAGACTAAAATCATCATAAAACACAAAAATAACATAAACGATAAAAAACGATAAAAAGTAACCTGAAATCGATCCACAAGTTGTCTTTTACTTGAACCTCCGACATTTGAATCTCAAACCATTGTTGAATTTCGATTCCGTGTTATTTCTAACAAATTTGCGCGATTTTGCGGGTTTGGGAAAATTTGAATGAAGAAGGAGAGAAGGGGAGGCGGCGGTTGCGGAAGAAGAAAGAAGAAAGAAGAAAGAAGGGTGTCCGCATGTGCGTGCCCTATATAGGGCATTGACGTGCAGGTGGACTCCGCCTGCATCCCAGCCTGGACGCATTTGCAAAGCGTTCCATTGGGTGGAGTCAGACTCCAAATGCGTCCCACTCCGGACACATTCGGCCTTCGACTCCGCCGTGCCGTTTGTATTTTTTTCACTTCCGAATAACATCACTCCAAAAAGAGAAGGTCGTCTAATATACCGAATGAAGTTAGGGCTCGTTTGGTACGATTCATACGGAATCAGGAATCGGAATCGGAATGAGTCATACCAATACCTCATGTTTGATAAGGTTTGAGTGTCCGATTCCGGTGATTTTGAGGATGAGGTGCTTCCCATGGGTTGCAAATTGTGGAATTCCATGATCTTAATACTCTTTTTATCAAGAGAAGGTTGAGGATGTAAGCTAGGAAGGTTCTATCAAGAGAAGGTTGAAAATGTGACATGGAGGCTAGCTTTTTCTTTCTCAAACTGGCACATAAGTTCACCTTACAGACGGGTTCTAGCTAAAGAGTTTATATAGCGTGCTCTTCTTTAGGTTCAACATTAGATTAGCAATGACATAACATTTTCTATTGCTCTTCTTCTAGGATAATAACACGTGAGAAGCACGCGAAAACACAGAGCCCTTCGACTTCCTTGAATTGCGATTTGCCCTTTCGTTTCTCAACCAATGACGTCTATCACTTACATCATCATGCTGTCCTTCCTCCTCCTCCCTCCTCCCTCTTTCTTCTCTTCCTCGTCTGAGAAAACATAGATTTCCCCTTCCACCAAACCCTAACCCTAACCCCCAACTGTCCTCATTCCCCTCCTATCAAAATCACCTCCACTCCTCTCATCATCTACATTCACCATATCGTTGATCATCATCCTTTCCTCCATTTCTAAACCCTAATCTAATTGCGACCTCTGAGAGCTTCGGATTGAGAGTTCGTTCCAATGGATTCTCAGGCAAACAATCTCTACGAAACGGCTTCACAGCCTGATACAGGCACCGAAGCGTACACTTTCCTCGAATTCAATACTCAGGTGGAGGATTTTGGTTATCCTGAATTCGATGAACTCTCCCAGCCGATGCGTGCCTCTGCATGGCCTACGCCTTCCAATTCTATCTCCATTATCGACATTAAGGACCGTGGAAGCACTGAAAGTGGCGGTGCTGGATCAGATCATCATTCAGATGCCTCCCCTGTATCATCCGCGACTCCGACTGGTGTTTCTAAAGGTCGCGCTGGTGGTGGAGGCGGGAGTTCTGGTGCGAGTAGTAGTCATGCGGCTGTGGATGCGTTGGCTGCAGGGATGAGCGGCCTCAACTTTGAAGAGACTGGGGACGATGAGAATTATGATCAGTATGGAAAAGCGGATTTTGCAGAGCACGCTTGTCGGTATTGTGGTGTGCAGAACCCCGCATGCGTTGTGAGATGCAATGTGCCTTCTTGTCGGAAATGGTTTTGCAATTCTAGAGGAAACACATCTGGGTCGCATATAGTTAATCATTTGGTGAGCCTTCCTTTGTCGTATCTTAGAGCTATAACTTATTGTTTTTTTTTTAAAAAATAAAATTGATTGTGGACCTTTTAAGGTATCGGGTCGGAAGAGACAAACCACTTCAGAAAGATATTAGTTTAGGGATTGAACTAGGCAAATGTTTCTTTGAGGTTTAGGTGAATTATTTTTGCACAAATGACGAATGAAGTCTCTCTCTACTACATAAAGGATTCCTAGATTTCCCTGGTGGCAGAGTTGCAAGCGATGCCAAAAGTTGAAACTACAGAATCCTGATGTAACTGTCTTAGAGTTGAAGTTTTAGTATGGAGACTTCGGTCCTTGGAATTGAAATGCATTGTTATTACAGATGAATCTTAATATGGATTAATATACAGATGTAGAATTTATCCTGGTATATTGTCAACTCAATCCATTGCGTTGACTGTGAATGTTCTGTTTATAGAAATACTTCTTCTGATTGCTGTAGGAGAAAATGCCTTCCTTGGAGATGTAGAATCTAGTTAATGATGTAAATAATAAGTAAATCTATTGCTTCTTGTTGGTTATTTATGATATTGAGCTTGTCAGACAATGAGTTTATATAGTTTTTGCCTGCAGAGTGTAGAAAGTGCTTCCGTATTATGAGTAGAAATGAATTATCCACTTTAATTGATTAAGACAATGAAGGGAGATTAATTATAGGATCCAGGAATTACTTTCGTCTCTTAGGGAATGTAAACAACATTGTATTTTATTAACTGTACTGGAGTGAGGTAATCACTTAATTGTATGATCTAGGTGGCGGTGAAAAAAAAGCATACCACACAAAAAGAGGAGCTGCCTACACATAATTCGAAGCGAGAAGCGAACGCTTCTACAGAATATGTTTCATGTTTCTGAAATAATTCTATGCAATTATAGATGGATTAAGAAATCCACAATGTTAGTTCTATAAAATAGCATAGTATGTCAGCTCAAATACTCAGCCTAGCACATAGATTCAATGTTACAAATTTTTTTATTTAAGAAGCACGAAGGATAAACGGCATGAATAGATGGTTCTGGAACTATGATAAAACAGAAAATGGCATGTAAAAGATAGATATTATGAAAATGTAGAAAACTCGCTTTTGTCCATAAAAAGCACGCACTTAACTCCCTGCTAGGAACTTTTTTTTTTTCTCTTGGGGGCATAACAAACATTGTAATTTTTAAATGTACTGGAGTGAGGTGGCCACTTTTTGAGTGAGATTGTCCTTGAAGTCATCTGGCTTTCGTTGACACTGACTTTTGCTTTGTCGGCTACTAGTTAAAAAAATGCTGTCTTTATGTTATACAGCTAAGCATCCATAGATTACATGAACCTTGTTCAATTACTGTACTTAACTGCAAGTGCTTCAAGCTGTTTTATCTTATTGGATGCAATATTGTTACCATCTCTGTTGGCTAGTGGCTATGGTGATGGTCAGCCCTTTAAACCTTTTCTGATTTGTGTATTTACAAGTGTGGGTGGTGTACTCCTCTGTCCACAAATGTGCATGCTTGCATTTTCTGTCACAAAATTTTCTCTTTGCCTGATATCCTGGATTATCCAGGAAGGCCTTAAATAATCCAAATGAAAAGTAAAATTAAAGGAACGAAAAGATGGGTATGAATCGTTATCCTTGTTCAACATAGATTAGTACTAATGTGCAAAACTTAGCTCTCTTTAAGGCTAAATGGAGTTACCTCCTAGGCTTTCTTGCTGGCATATTATGGTTTTGATTTTAAACCTGCAGACAAACTTCTTTATGCATAAAGATAGTAGGCTTTTGTATTGGCCAATAAACAAATGGTCATTCAACTATCTTTATTTGCATTTATATATTTCTTTTTAGGCATAAATCCACATCTTTTTCTGATAAGAACAACGGTATGCTAATAATTTGCATGAATCATACAACCACAGAAGTAGAAGACTTTTGTATTGACCAATTACATAGATATGGTTAGGCTTGATATTTGCTCTGCCAGGATCTTCATTATCGATTCTGATTTGATCTGGCACTATTTTCAGGTCCGTGCTAAGCATAAAGAAGTTTGTCTACATAAAGATAGTCCTCTTGGAGAGACTATTCTTGAGTGCTACAACTGTGGTTGCCGGAATGTGTTTTTGCTTGGATTCATCTCTGCCAAGACAGAAAGCGTTGTTGTCCTCCTTTGTAGGGAGCCATGCTTAAGTGTTAATGCCTTGAAAGACATGAATTGGGACCTCACTCTGTGGTGCCCGCTGATTGACGATAGGTGTTTCCTTCCCTGGCTCGTTAAGGTAATTCTGGATTTATGCCACTAGGTTTCTTTCTTTCTTTCTTGTTTTCTTTGACACCTCTCATTTGCTTAAAGATATTTAAAATACAAGAACTTGAAGATATTTGACATCCTGGCAACTTGTCGGTTGCATGTTTAGGTCCCATCTGAGCCAGAGCAGTTGAGGGCTCGACAGATTAGTGCACAACAAATAAATAAGATAGAAGAACTTTGGAAAACAAATCCAGATGCTTCTTTGGAGGACCTTGAGAAACCTGGTGTAGACGATGAACCGCAATCTGTGGCTCCGAAGTATGAAGATGCCTACCAGGTAGCTATTTGTGATATAATAACTTTCAGATTTGTATTTTCCTTATAATATGTCTTCCTCTCAACGTTCTCTAGCTCTTTTTCATTTTATTTGCAAATCTTTTGAGAATTTCTCTTTCCTTCTAAGGAAATCAATCCTAAGCATATGCTGTTTTATCATCTTATGATACTCAACTTATCCTCTGTTTCAGATATTTGGAACTGTAGAGTTAAAAAACTGATGGAGTCACTTTTTATAAATCTATTTTGCAGTATCAAAATGTATTTGCCCCACTCATCAAGCTGGAAGCGGACTATGATAAAGTAGGTTCTAGCTCCCTTCTTCTCTCTCTAGTCACACATGCTTACATAATATATTTACATGTTTGATTTCCTTTTTCTTATATGCTCTTCAAGGAGTGTGGTTCTTTCATTTTTTTCTTCTTCTGCAAAATGATTAATGCTTCTAATTTTTGAAGTTACTCTATATATGTCTCTATTGTATGTATAGATGATGAAGGAGTCACAGAGCAAGGACAATTTAACAATACGGTGGGACATTGGCCTAAATAAGAAACGTGTTGCATACTTCATTTTCCCTAAGGTGCGTGCTTCAGTTCCAAACATCCTTTGCTATTATTATTGTTTTTGTTACTTTTTCTTTGTAGTCTCTCTGGCTGAGTGTTTTTTTTCTTCTCATTTTAATACCTTGCATTTGAATTGTGTATATCTGTAATGCAGGAGGATAACGAGTTGCGGCTTGTTCCTGGTGATGAATTACGGTTACGTTACTCAGGAGATGCTGCGCATCCTGCGTGGCAGTCTGTTGGGCATGTGGTATGTTTAAAGTAAATTTGTTCATATATTCCTTTTTTTTAAAAAATGTCAACAGCATACTATAATTTCTGTCCCAAAATTTTCCAATTGGATAAGAAACCATGTCTTTAAAAATTATGTCTTAAAGCAAGAGTGGTTAACTTGGAAGTGTTTTTAATCCAAAATTTTCGCTCCAGATTAAGCTTACTGCACAGGAGGAGGTGGCACTGGAGCTGAGAGCTAGTCAGGTGATTAACTATATAGAGAATTTTCAGTTTTATGATTATTTCCATTTTACTATTCAAGGTCTTGGCTTATTAGAAGTTTGTTTTGATTTCAGGGAGTTCCTGTTGATGTCAATCATGGATTCATTGTTGATTTTGTTTGGAAGAGTACTAGCTTTGATCGGATGCAGAGTGCAATGAAAACTTTTGCTGTGGATGAAACTAGTGTTAGTGGGTGAGTCATTGCCTTAACCTGTATGATGAAGGGAAAACTGCATGCCCTCCTCCTACAGTTTAAGTTCTATAATACTATAAAGCAATATTAGATCCCTGGTTAGGGTTAGTAGGTGAGTCTTTTTGTTCCTGTGTGATGAAGGATAAAAGTAGGTTTGCCTTCCATTCTGCTCCTAGATTCCAAGTTCCATATGCTATTTACTTTAGTGGCTGAGTAAGCTTTGAAGGATATGGTATGACATTTGTGGGTTGTTAAAACAAACAGTGGCCTGAATTGTTACTTTACTGCCAGGTATATTTACCATCACTTGTTGGGGCATGAAGTTGAAATGCAGATGGTCCGTAATACACTGCCACGCCGGTTTGGTGCTCCAGGTCTTCCAGAACTTAATGCATCTCAAGTATTTTTCTGGCTCTCCTATCCCTTATCTTTTTGATATTATCTTATTTTCTATTGCTTTACTTATCATTGTCTTTTGGAATGAGAACTAAAATATTGGATTTTGTTTTCTAGTTTCACGGCTTTTAATAATCAAGCGGGCTGGGTCTTCTCCACTAAGTATGTTTTGTGGGGTTATGTTATGGCCTTTAAAATGCTAGCATGATGTGAATTTATTTTTGAATATGCTGGTTGGATGTGCTGACATCTTGGGTGGTTGTTCAATTTGAATTGAACTTCAGTAACGTTGTTTCGAGCTGTTTCCAGCAGGAGGAGGATCCTCTTGGTAAAAGTTGACATCCTCAATGCTCATTACCATGGTTTAGTGCTTTATGAATCTTACTTGTTTGTATAACTATGACTTGTTCTAATTAAGTAGGGTTTTGATTTCTCTTTCTAACAGGAGTTCAAGTATATCCTGTGACCTTTATTTCTACCCTGTCAATCTGGTAATTGTTTCTACTGTATGCATCCCAGGTTTTTGCCGTTAAGAGTGTCCTTCAGAAGCCTCTAAGTTTGATTCAGGGTCCTCCTGGTACTGGGAAGACTGTGACTTCTGCAGCTATCGTATATCACATGGCCAAGCAAGGACAAGGACAGGTTATTTGTGCTTCTTTGTTGCTTTAAATACTCCCTGTCTATGCCTTTGTTTAGCATTTATGTCATGATTGTGCTCATCTCACAGTTTGCATCTTGTTATCCTTTTAAGGTGTTGGTATGTGCCCCAAGTAATGTAGCTGTTGACCAACTTGCCGAAAAGATAAGTGCAACAGGGTTAAAGGTGAGGATATACGTTTTTTCTGCATTTATCAATGGTGATTTGAATCATGTTAGTTATCGAGGTTTACATGGTTATATTGCATGTGTTTTATTATTTTTTTTTGGAAGGTATCTGTACATCTGCATTTGCCTCCTTAAATTTTGCTTTTATTGCATCGTTATTCATATTGTTTCTTGTGAATGTAATTTATCCTTGCATTTATCTTAGGTTGTAAGACTATGTGCTAAATCAAGGGAAGCTGTTAGTTCCCCTGTTGAGCATCTTACTCTTCACTATCAGGTCTGTTCTTTTAGCTCCTTTATTTATGCTCTTTGTTACCAGTTGTACAATGGTATTCATGTTCACGTTTTCTGTCTTTCTTAGGTTCGCCATCTTGATAATTCTGATAAGAGCGAACTTCACAAGTTGCAACTATTGAAAGATGAGCAAGGTCAATTTGTTCTTCTGTCACTATTATTTACCTCTTTTCTCCTGCCTTTCAATGATTATTTTTTGCTCCCATAGTATTTTCGGTTCCGATTTTGCATCTATTAGTACATAATTAGCCTACTTCAACACCGTTAGCAAACATCTGTGTGTTCCTTTGCTTCTTTGATTTGTCCGGCATAATTCTCAACTGCACGTGTCATTATTTTATCGGTTGCGAGGTCATGCACATATTGTATTTTCACATATGAAGATGTGAAACTTTGAAAGAAGTCCCGTCCTTCAGTTGATAGATATGACTGCTAAACGTCATATATAAATGTAGCTATATTTTAGTTGAACTAGAATGTTTTTGGCCTTGGGGCTGTATTAAGACCTTTCTCTTCCTTTGTAAATTCCAATACATGTCTTATAGGTTACTGTTTATCTTTTTTTTTTTTTATTGAAAATGTAGTGATTTTTTATCTTTGCATCCAGATTTTACACAAAGGTTTAGTCAAAGATATTTAGAATTCTTATAAACAAAAATTATGTTGAACTGTTTATTTTGGAAAATACAATGTACTATATTGAATTTGTAATTTACTTTTATACTATCACACATCCTTTGTTTACCTACAAAGTTTGTAAGTATTAATTTATCTGATTAATTGACCAACTGCTAAGCTTTCTGACTTATTGTTGGCTAACTGCTTTTCTTTTGTTTGAACTTTGAATTATTCAATTTTACAGTGTCTCATGATGCCTGACAAGTGACAATTCATGCAGGAGAGTTATCTAGCACTGATGAAAAAAAGTACAAAGCACTGAAACGAGCAACGGAGCGCGAAATAGCTCAGAGTGCTGATGTTATCTGTTGTACCTGTGTTGGTGCTGGTGATCCTAGACTGGCAAACTTTAGATTCCGACAGGTTTTTAAGCTGATATAATAGTTACTATTAATCAATCTTTCATCTTTTTCAGCCGCTCATCATTTTTGTGATTTAGGTTCTTATTGATGAATCTACTCAAGCAACAGAGCCTGAATGTCTTATCCCGTTGGTTCTTGGGGCAAAGCAGGTATAAAGTTGGGTGTTTATTTTGGTGTAATTTGCTCGATTCTACTTATGTATGTCATTGTAAATTCTGCATTAGGCTGTTCTTGTCGGAGATCATTGTCAACTTGGTCCTGTTATAATGTGCAAAAAAGCTGCTCGTGCTGGATTGGCTCAGTCCCTTTTTGAACGTTTGGTGTTGCTGGGTGTGAAGCCTATTAGATTGCAGGTTTGTGATTATAACAATTGCAGGATATTCTCAAACTTCTTCTGAGCAAATAACGATGAATAAAAAGCAAAACAAATTGTAGAAGTGACTTCAACTGTATGAAATGATACTCCAAATGGCTGTTGCACATCCTAGTTTTACCACTCGATCATGTAACTGTTGCTGGACATCAATAATTCTTTCCTTTTATTTTTTTATTTCTTGTTTCCGTAAAGCGACTTTAATAAACATTATTTTCAACATACATTATACATCTATATTTTGTAATCCTAAATGGATTCACCGGACTTCTATAATGCATCTTTTGTTACCGGACTTAAATAATGCTTCTTTTTCTCGTACAGCGAGCGACTTCAATATTAACAGATATATATTGTTTATGATTGAGCGTGTGACTTTGGCTTAGGTTCAATATCGTATGCATCCATCTTTGTCCGAGTTTCCATCAAACAATTTCTATGAGGGTACACTTCAGAATGGAGTCACTATAAATGAAAGACAATCAACCGGCATTGATTTTCCTTGGCCAGTGCCAAATCGTCCCATGTTCTTTTATGTTCAGGTAAAGAATTGTGAACTTTTCAATAGTTGTGAATTGTCAATGTATATTATATGCAATTTAAACTGCGGGCAACCATGTACTTGTGGACTGTTTTTTTTTACTCCAAATGAATCCTGCTGGACCATGTATTTTATGTCCAGGTAAAGATCTGTGAATTTTTCAATAGTTGTGAATAGTGATTTGAACTTGCCTCCATTATCTATTTCTTCCTTCCCAAATAATTCTGCAAATAATGGAACCCATTGTCATCTTTTCCCTTTTCTTCACTATTCAAACTCTTGTCTAATTGCTCCTTGCTCTTCAAAAACCTATCTGTGCCTTATTTTTATCTTTGTATCTCTGGTTTCTGCTTCAGTTGATGTGGTTTTGACATTTTGTGGTTAACCACCTGCATATTTCTCAGATGGGACAAGAAGAGATAAGTGCTAGTGGAACTTCATATCTTAATCGTACAGAGGCTGCAAATGTTGAAAAGATTGTAACCACATTCCTAAGAAGTGGTGTGGTACCTAGTCAAGTGAGTCACTTTATCTCTTATCACATCCATGTAATTTGAACAGCATTGGATATAATTGGTCGCAAGAATTCTGTAGAACATTGATTTCCTTTTTGGACAAAACTATACTACCTTTGCAGATTGGGGTGATTACTCCATATGAAGGGCAAAGGGCTTATATTGTCAATTATATGTCAAGGAATGGCGCCCTTAGACAGCAACTGTACAAGGAAATTGAGGTGATCTGAGTTCACTATCCCTGCATATTATTAATGTTTCATCTTCTGTTTCTAGTGTATTAGCTTATGCTGGATTTTGTAGGTTGCAAGTGTTGATTCATTCCAGGGGAGGGAAAAGGATTACATAATTTTGTCTTGTGTTAGGAGTAATGAACACCAAGTGAGTTTCCTTGCATTTTCCTTTTCCTTTCTTCTTTCAACTAAAGTGGGTTCACGATGGCTGGCTGTAGAGACATGACCAAAGGTTCTTTGTGGTTTTATTCTTTTCCTTATTTTTTTTTATCCTGTGCTCTGCACTCCTAGGTTGCACAGAAACAGATACTGGAAACATCAACGCGAAAACAATTGAAAGTTTTTGAACGGCAGTTCCAAAATTTCAAAAGGCAAAGAAATGTGAGGCAAACATCAATGCAAATAATTATTATTTTTAAAGATCGAAATGAGGCAAACACATACATCACCTAAAGATAATTAGAACGAACTACATTAAAAAGTTGAACTCGAGTAGAACAGCATTTATGAAACAGAATAAAAACGATTAATTTTTTTTTACCGGAGTTGTTACAAACTCTACTTAGATGTCCTAGAGTTTCTTAAATCTAAACCCTGCATGTTAATGAATGACTATGATATACTGTATATTGAAAATAAAAACAACAAAAAACAAAGTGCTCTCTACTTGCTACTTCTTTTCTTCTCCCTGTTTCTCATCAGTCTCCATTCTTTAATGGTTTGGTCGAAGTTTCAATTTCTTCACCCAACAATCAAACACTCAAATCTGTTTCAGTTCCTTCAAACTCGTTAAAAATTCTTGTCTCATTCCTTCAATTCCACATTTAGAGAAATGAGAGAGGAAAGAGGAGTGAAATTTGCAGAGAAGAACACGAGTCACCAGACAATTAGGCTTGATGTCGTGGTGGTGAGGCTGGGGATGACAAGGGAAGAATGAGAGGATTTTTCATTTTAGGGTTAGTATTTTATTTTTATTTTTTTTAATGTAAAAGTAAAATAAAATCTGATTTTTTCTATTAAAACTAAATAAATGAATGTCTCTGTCTTTGTTCATGCTTTTCAAGCGTGTTTCCCTCTTAATTCCAGTTTCACTGCCTCCTATGACTTAAATTTTACAAGTTAAAACCTTTTTTTGTATCAAGTTATGCAGATCACACTGTATGCTTCACTAAGGCATTGCCACTCCTAAAACAAGGTTCCTCTGCCTTGAAAACAAATGCAAAAAATAAATTACTGGAGCTTTAGACGAGTAGTTCAAAGCGTGGATTGAATTTTAGAATGATATGAAGAGCTTTTTGCCTCCTAATGTGTTTGTCAGGCACTCAAGTATAGTAACCTTTCATTACAATAATGTTTTCTTTGCTTCCAAGCAGTACTCTTCAATTTCCTATGGTAAATTGATTCTCCCCCATTCCTGAAACAGTCAACTTAAAGTTTTAAAGATTTAAAATTAATTGAGTGCTATTTTTACTATTTCTATGCATAGTGATCGTATGAATATTTGATTAGGTGTTCAGTCTTTCTCTCGACCTCCTTTTTGATACTCGTAGTATTATTATGTTAATCAATCACTTACCTCTGTTAATCAGGGTATTGGGTTTCTGAATGATCCCCGTCGGTTGAATGTTGCACTTACAAGAGCTCGCTATGGGATCGTTATCCTGGGTAATCCTAAAGTTCTGAGCAAGCAACCTTTGTGGAATAGTTTGTTAACACATTATAAGGTATATATCAAATTGTTGTACATGTAGCTATTTTGTTCCGAATTTAATTTTTTGATGTGTTTTCCTTTTTTTCTTTGAGCTCCCTTCTTACATTTCATACCTGGTCTTGCATTAATTTTTTTCTTACCTAGTGCTGTCTAAAGAAAATACTCCACAAGTTGTTGCAAGCCAATTTGTTGACTGTTGTTATTTTGTTTGCTATTGTTTATACGGATTTCTATCTTCCCATTTATTTTTACAAGGAACATGAGTGTTTGGTGGAAGGACCCCTAAGTAACCTGAAGCAAAGTATGGTTCAGTTTCAGAAACCAAAGAAGGTAGCATGGCTGAAAATCATTATATATTGGGTTTTTGAGTGCATTTTCAGCTGACAGTATGGATTTTCTGTTTCACAGATCTACAACGACCGCAGGGTGTTTTATAATGCTACACCTGGCCTCGGGATCAATGATAGTTTTGGACCTGCAGCTGGTAGTGGAGCAGACAGGAAAGGCAGTCGGCCCCGGGGTAAGTTTATATTTGTTCCATTTATTATGATGGAATTTTATTGTCATTGGAGTTTCAAAATCTTGGTCCTAACTAAAGTGTATCTGTTATAAATGCTAATATGGATTTCTGTTATAAGGTTCTTACATGCCTCCTGGCCCACCCAATGGTACACATAAGCCTGGACTCAATCCTTCTGGCTTCCCAGTGCCTCGAGTTCCAATGCAACCTTATCATGGCGCTCCACCTTCTCAGCCTTATGCTATTCCAACTCGAGGAGCTATTCATGGTCCTGTTGGAGCTGTTCCTCAAGTTCCTCAAGTTGGCACCCGTGGTTTTGGAGCTGGTCGTGGTAGCACAACACCTATTGGGAGTCATCTTCCTCATCAGCAGGGAACACAGCAGGGAGTTGATAATCTTGGTCCTAATTTCAACTTTCCTCTTGAAAGTCCCAATAGCCAGCCATCTGTCGCTGCTCCATTATCTCAACCTGGACTTCTTTCAAATGTTTGTATCTTATGCTTCTCTGTGGCTAACTTATACTCTTTCCTCAACTTCTTGAATAATTTTTTGCTCATTTACCGGAAACAGATGTCTGTCCAAGGGCCAAGCCAAGGATTTCGTGATGGCTTCTCCATGAGTGGCATGTCACAGGTTGTTCATTACCGTGCAAATACTCCATGCTTGACTATATTAGTGTGATCCATTTTAAACTTGCAAGTTTATTATCCTTGCCAGGACTTCTTGGGTGATGATTTCAAAAGTCAAGGATCACATGTTCCTTACAACATTGCAGACTTCTCAACACTGGTATTGCAATTTTAACACCATTTAGTTGTTCCGCATATTGATGGACAGCATTATCCGTTCATTAGAATGCTTGGATTATTATATGGATTAAATTTTCAACCTTGATCGTCTCAAAATAGTCTGATGTGAAGTTGATGATATATTTTGTTGATATGCAGGCATCACAAAATGGATATTCAGTTGATTTTAGCTCACAAAGTCTGCAGTCAGGCTTTCCTGGAAGCTTCTTAAACCAAAATTCGCAGGCAGGTTATTCTCGTTTCGGGAGTGGGAATGATTTCCTGTCACAGGTAACAATTTTGTACTCTAGCTTTTTGCTTTGTTGGCTTTTTGTTGGTTTTGTTGGCTTTTTGTTGGTTTTGTTGGCTACTTGCTAAATTTGAATTTATTCAATATGCAGGATTACATGGGACAAGGATCTCAGGGCTTATTTACACAAGTTGGTTTTAGTGACCCTTCTCAAGAGGATGGTTCACATGGACACTTCGGTGTTGCCAATGCCAATGCACTTCAATCTCAGGTATGGTTTTACCCAACAATTGGTATTCAATAATTTTACACGCAACATGGATCTCCATCAAGCACCCAAAAGTTTTAAATGTGTAACAAAGAAAGAAATGAAGTGTCTGACTTTTGTTAAAACCCACCGGAGGCAAGGATCTCGCACAGTATTAGAGGAATTCTTTGTATAGTAATCAAGTCTGAATCCTGACTGTATTGTAGCTTTTAAATAGGACAGGCACAAGTAACTCTTAATAAATAAATATAAAAGAATTGATTCAAGAAATTCAGCAACTTTGTCGGGAACAGTAGAAAAAAAGGGGAAATGGGGAAATTGAAAAAGTTATTTGTAAATAAGAAAAATGAAAAAATAATTGTTAAAGTTGTCACAATGTGCAGCTTGGTGTCAAGTGTTGGTCTTTGTTTAGCTTCTTGTTCATAAAATGATATGTACTTAATTGTTTGTAGGGACCATTGAATCCTCTCTACTCTCAGCCCTTCAGCCACTATACCCCACCCATGAATATGCAGACTAGTGCTCATCAGCAGCAAGTCCCGCAGGTTCCCCAGCAAGGCCAGAGCTCTCAGAACCAGAAAGGGCACTATTCTGGTTAGAAGTATCATAATAAAGTGATTTGATGAAGATGGGTTATAGCCTTACCGTCCAGCAATTTGGTTTTTGCTGCTCCGTGTGCGATTGGTGGAAAACAATAAGTTGGAAGTGTTTTCTGCTTGCAAGTGTCAGTTTGGATCCTTGCCACGTCCAATACAGGGCCAGTAGGAGACCCTGTGTCCGAAATTGGCATACAAGATTCGGTTATGCTCCGGTATACATGTGTGCCATGGGCAGTATATATACTTAGGCTGTGAATGAGAAAGGATAACCCTGGTAAATCATCTTAAGATAGTGTCTTGACAAGGGCTGTGTAGTCTGTGGAAGAGAAAGAGCAGTTTCATGGCTTGGTCTTGTCAGAAAGGGTTAGGATCCGATGGAAGCAAATAGCTTTGGTAAAAGATTCTAAATGCTATAGGATACACTAAGAGGATCGATCGATTGGTCCGAGAATCTCTGTACAGGAATGAGGTATACACGTGACCAGAAAACCCCCTTTCAGCTATTCCTTGACATGTAATTGTACTTATCAAGAATTAAAATTCTAATTCAAGGCATTATCGCCTTTGGTGTGATCTCTTTAAGTGTTCATTTTTTTGGTATTATTTTGTCCTTTGGGAATGCAATCTATCGTATTTGTGAACCTAAGCCTTTTGGATGTAGAGAAGTAGAAGTATATAGCAATGTTTGATGTGTATTTTTGAGTGCTTTGAGCCCTCCCTCTGATGGCATGTGTGGCTCTACTCTGTTGTGTTATCTGGCATCTGGGATGAAAACTTTGTTCTGTTTAGATAAGCCAAATTATATGTATGTTTATTCTCAGTATCATCTAAATTAAGGGCCCGTTTGGTTTAAACTCCGAAAACAGAAACGGAAGGAAACGAATCTTGTCCATATATTTACTTTGTTCATGAATAAATTTGGAATCATTCCTTATCATTTCATTCAAAATGCACTTGATTCCTCCAATTTTGTTCAATTTTGTTATCCTATGAGTATCAAAAGTAATCAAAATAGAGGGAAGCAAATGCATTTTGCATGACACACAAGGAATGATTCTAAAAACTTTCATGAACAATGATATACTAATGGACTAGATTCGTTTCCATTCCGTTTCTGTTTCCGGAATTTAAACCAAACGGGCCCTAAATAGTTTTTGTTTCCTTTCTTTTTTCGTGTAATTCATTTTTAGTGTCTTAGTTTGTAAATTTTATTAAACTATTTCGTATAACTACTTGGTGTGTTGGTTATTATTGAGTATATTTGGTGTTTTATTTTGATAGTGTGTCATTTTGTAATATTATATAAGTATCGTGTGTCATATTTATGAAAAGATAAAAGAACATAAAGTATAAATAAAGAAGCTTTGGTTAGATATGTACCCTCGGTGGTATTCTAAATAAGCGTAGTGGCTTGGAGGAGCTTTTTATTTAGTAGAAGCATTACAAGGCCAATTCTTAGAGATGCCATCGTTGAAGGTGATCTACTTAATTCACACAAACAACTTATGATTAAGAACCTACATACTAAATTAATCTAAACAGCATGACACAAACAATACTTCTCCAACCCTCTTTATAAGAGCCTACATACCATCAGGCTTATCATCTTCCATCTCAGATAAATCTGATCTCGAAAATATGCTCTTCTCCCCATCTGTTGGACTTGTCTCGTAAGAATCATACTTAGGCTCTACCGCCGCCGTATCCTCCACTTCCTTCCTTCTATGCTCTTTAACCGCCGATGCCGACGCCGATGCAACCAACTCACCCTCATGCTCTTCTTCTTCATCTTTCATTACAGCTTCGGAACTCGACGACGTCGATTCATGCTCAACAGAATCTTGCGCATTCACATTTTCCGGAAGATCACCTTCTTCCGGATTGAAATAAGGTTTAAACGGATAAGTAGACTCTTCGTTCTCTTGCCATAGGAATCCATAGAATGAAGATCCGACAACTCCAAAACTCCGATATCTACGAAACAATGCTTCTTTACTGTTGGATTCATCCCCATCTTGCTTCGATCTAGAGCTATTATGTCTAGGAGTGCCGAAACTCGGCTTGTTTTCATGAGAATCTTCAATGTCATCAAACGGGTTTCGTCTCGGCAAGAAAGCTGGAGCTGATCCCGGGATCGGATACGTTTCCGACGGGTGACTTGCCGGTGAAGCAACGTCAAAAGGGTTCGTTTTAGCAGTTAAAATAGGTGCAACATGAAAGGGACGATCAAGATCCATCAAGCTATTTTCCGTTATCGTCGAAAACGTTTTCCGAGCTTTCCTCTTCGCAATGATCTTTTCTAGTTGTTGATTCCTTTCGAGTTCCAATCTACTTAGATCATTCAGATTCTTCTCATCTTCTTCTGTCCAATTCACCATTGATTTTATCCCTTTACCCGTCTCGTCGTCCTCGTCATCATCCTCATCTATTTCTTTGTTTTCACTTTCTTCCTCTTCATCATTCACATCACTATCGTAATTTCGGCTTCTAGCCTCTATCAACTCTTCCAATTGTTGTTTATGTTCATTATCGGAGCTACTCGCCTCGAGTATCTCTTCTAGCTCCTCACGAACAATCGTCGACACTTCATCGTCGTCTTTCACTTCATTCAACTTCATAGCCATTGGAGATTCATCGTGCAATGGATGATACGACGGAGGCGCCACATCACAATCCTCCTCGGATATAGAAGACGCTGTCGACGGCGATAACGAAGATGAATGATCCATATCAACCTCCTTCTCCTTCACCGGCTCCATAAACCTAACCGTTCTCACTTGACCACCATTTTTACGACCACCCATTATATCCTTGCTTTGAGCTTTGATCTCTTCCACCATAGCTTCTCCATTCAAATGCTTCTTAAACTCGGCTTTCGGAAACTTGTTATCATTATCCATAAACCTAGACTCCTTCATTTCTTTCTCAACAATGTCTTTCCTCACTTCCGCGAACTTATCCCTAAATGACCCACCACCACCGCCACCGCCGCCACTAGTATCGTCTCCTTTCTGTCTAGTAGTTGCGGAATCGCCATGGCTAGTGGAAGAAAGCTTATGTCCTTTTAGGGCATCATTTTCGGTTCCTTGTGAATGCTTTTGTCCAAGAGATATCAACGCGACTAGCAGAAACGCGGTGCAGATGATTACAGGAGAAGCCGAGATGAAGAGAAAGAAAACGTACGGAAACGAGATTCGTAGGTAAATGAGGAACAAAAGGATGAAGAATAGAAGAGGATGATTGTAGAATAGTCTGTAACAAGCTCGGATCCATACCATCTTCTTCAACCTTCTGCGTTCAGAGCTATATCTCAGTTCTTGCTGTCTTTGTTCTTCAAGCCTGTGATCAAGAAATATATGAGTGATGAAATCTGTTAGTTTGGCTGATAGTTATGATGAAATTACCTTTTGGAAGCGGGCATGGCAAAAAGCTTGTAGATTCAAAATTGTTGAAATTTGTAAATTATGAGATGTAAGTAAGGGTTGAGATATATGTGTGATTGATGTTTTAATTAGGAAATGGAAAGTGAGATTAGTTGGGTCAAAAATAGGAAGGAAGTGTAGCCATAAAGCAGTAAGCCGTGATGTGTGGTTAGGGTTGTCTCTTTTGACTCTTTCCATCAACTGGGAAATCTGCTTCAACGATGAATTTGTTCAAAAGAGAAGGAATATGAATAAATTACCTTACAACTCCTATTTTTAGGTTTTTATTATCTCTTTAACCGAAATTGGTACACGTAATGAGTGTGCCAAACATGTGTTTCAACGCAAGACGACTAAGCTTAACTGAGCTCCAACGCAGATGAAAGTCTTTAACAACTTTTATGTTGTCAATTTTTTTTTTTTTATCAAATCTCTCTGTGCAATTATTGCCTAACAATCTTTAAAGTGAATTTAATGACTTTAATTTTGATCAAATTTAACGTTTGAAGGGTAAAAACTCATTTAGATCGAACAATCTACGTGTTGAAGTATAATGTCTTAATGTGGTTAAAGAATATCAGCGTTGATAGCACTAGTAATACATTACTTATTATGTTAGTGTATAACGTGGGTAAATACGAGGCATATTGGAGTGTGGTGTCGTTAACTTTTACCCACGTTGAGACCTAGCTACCCACGTTGAGGCTCAACGTGATTAGATACAACGAACGACATATTGCATTGAGGGATCACTAACCAAAAACTTTCCATGAATGTAAAAATTTGCAATCACTAATAAAAAATTCGCTCTCAGAGTTTTTATCCCTTTACACGGTATCACAATTGCAATGTAACGTACATCCGAAGGAGTGTTATGTATATCTGATATTACATACATAGTTTCAATAATTCACGGTTGATGAACATGATATTTTAAGACTCAAACATGTTCAAGTTTATAGGTACTATGTGATCTAGGCTTTACGTGAATAACGGACTTTTTAACGTTTGGGCGCAACGCAACCACTTTATACCCCGTTCCCGAATAGAAACGTGGTATATAACTACCTTGGATCCTAGTGTGAACAACTCTTAACTACATTGAGACGCAACATGAGTGGATTAGTTATTTTTGCAACCAACATGTATAAAGTTATCTCTTGTTATCACTCAATGTGAGTAACACTTCTTTACAAAAGTGTATATTTGGGTTATTTTATGTAATTACAATAAAAGTTATTATGCGAGTTTCCCTTGTTATATGATGCGACTTCTCGAAATGATGTAGAATTATTGCTAAAATGTATTCATACAAATTGAATGTTTTTCAATTAGGGTTTAAGGATTGTATGCACGATTTTGGTATAGTTTATTCCACTATATTATTCCCATAGTGGATTGACTCATATTATTATGAGGAGACAAAAGAATATGGTGTCGATTACAAATAGATCATGGTCAAACAAACACAAGTTATATAACTTTCATTTGATACATGGACGGTACAAAGACCCTATAAAGAAGAAACACATTGTGCTGATATTGAACCATCAACTAGATGTAATAATAGGTCGGAGAAAGAAGAATGCAAGTTTGAACTCGAGGTGTCGTCAATCTTGAAAAATGGACATGAAGGGTGATATGGTGAGTTCACAACTACACACTTTTTATCAAAGCCTTGAACGTAATGTTTCCGGAAGTGAAGAATATGTTATGAACATTTCGTATAAAATGCAACTACCGATCGTGAGCATTGATACTCTGAAAAGAATAACAAGTGGTGATCACAATATCATGTGGCCGTCCACTTGAAACCTTGACTTCATGTAACAATCCACATGGTCTCCACCTGGTTTCAGACGTGGTCATGGATGAGGAGTAGAATATGTTCAAATAAGGGTATAAAAAAGATCAATAACTTCATGTTTTTTAGTTTAGGAAGATGTGGGCATGCCTTATCTGAGCGAGTATGATGCGAGGTTAATGCCGCAATTTCCGATCTGGATTGAAAGTCCACGAATTGCCTCAGAGAACAAATCTCGATCTATAAATCTTGGGCGAGATTTATGTTACAGGCCGAGATTTTGGAATACTTGAACAAAGAACGTGAGTTTGATGGAATGATAATGGATAGATAAGAAGATAATAATATGGAATGAAATTGATGAAAGTATAGGAAGATACGAACCAATGTATTCTCTCAAAGAACCTTGACCAATTGGATCAAAACCCCTTAGCGAAGAGCTTACCTTAACCCTCCTTTTTAACATACACAAGTCTTCTAAATAAACAAGCACAAGGAGGGACTAGAATTGACCAGGACCACCAATCTTAAGAAGATTAACACACACAAGCACAACCTAGCAACGATTCACAACGATTCAACCAAAGACTCTCTTTTTGACTGAATGAAATGAATAAAACACAAATTTCGTAAGTGAATCAACGAGTATCTCACAATATTTTGGAAATCAAATCAAATGTACCGAATAATCTCACCCTCTAAGCCTATTTATAGGAGATATTCTCCTAAAAAGATAAGTTTTTTTAACTAAAGATAATCCTAAAAGATAGGATCAAAAGTCAACAAATACCTTTAGAATGTTTAGAACTTTAAAAGGTATCAAAATAATTAAAGATAACTACTACTAATAAGATTGCAACCGGATCTTGTGAATCTCAACAGACGTCAACCAATGTCACTAAAGAAGACCTAGATATGAGTGAGGTCTCTTTAAGTGCACATGTTGTCAATAAGCTAACAACTTCTTTGTGGATGGTCTTTGCTCTTACTCTAGTGATAGCTCATTTCTTGGTGGGACTCAAAAATGATGTGGTTGTGTTCTCCTTCAACGTCCTGACCCTTGATCTTGTGATTGGTCCTTGAGTTGGTGTTGAGGATGGTCCCTCATCATACTCCCCTTCTTGAAAAGGATTCGTCCTCGAATCACCAACATGCTCATCATTAGACTCAAAAGGACTCAAGTCTCCGACATTGAAGGTCTTGCTTAGTTCATACTCAGTTGGGAGCTCGAAGACATGAGCGTTGTTTCCAACCTTACGCTTCACGCAAAATGGTCCATCACCTCTTGAAGAAAACTTAAACATCCTCTTCTCCGGAAATCGTTCTTTCCTTAGATGCATCCAAACTAGATCTCCTGGCTTGAATAACATTTCCTTGCGATTTTGATTCATTTTGGTTGCCACGTTTTCCCCTTTGTTTTCCAGCCTTATGCGTTTATGCATGTCTTTTCATGCAACTCCTTGATAAACTTAACCTATTTCCTGCAAAAAGATCTACTCACTCCTCTATAGACAACGACATAATATCAAAATGGGTCAAAGGATTCAACTCATAGACACAACTCAAAAGGCGTTAGGTTAGTAGATGAATGCAAGGTACAATTATAAGCAAATTCCACATGAGGTAAGACATCCTCCCAAGCATTCAAATTGTCATTCAAAACAACCCTCAAAATAGTAGTTAAAGTGCTATTAGTGACTTCTGTTTGTCCATCCGTTTGAGAATAACTAGAGGTTTGAAATAGCAACCTTATACCTAGATTTTCCCAAAGAGTCTTCCAAAAGAAAATAAAGAATTTTACATCCTATCGCTCACAATAGTTCTAGGTACTCCATGCAACCTATCAACTTCCCTATAGAATAAGTTAACGACATTATAAGCATCATCGGTCTTATGACAAGCAATAAATTGAGTCATTTTAGAAAAATGATCAATAACAACAACAAAAATAGAATCTCTCCCCTTCTTATTCTACGTAATCCTACAATAAAATCCATACCAAATTTAAGCCATGGTGAAGTAGGTGTAGGTAAGGGAGCATACAAACCATGTGGTTTCAATGTAGCCTTAGCTTTCAAGCACACAATGCATCACTTAAGCAGGTTCTCAACATCTATAAGCATATGAGGCCAATAAATGTGTGAATGCAACATGTGATAACTTTTATCTCTACCAAAATGTCCCATTAAACCACCCATATGAGCTTCTTCAACAAGTAACAGTCTAAGAGAGCATCTAAGGATACACACTTTATCCTCATAGAACAGGAAACCTTCGAAAATTTAAAATTTATCATACAGAGGCAAATCTCGGTTAGAATCTCGGGCTAGATTTATGGCATAAGGCCGAGATTTACACTGCATATAAATATTACCAAAATTAATGTCATCCACGTATAGATCCTTAATATAATAGAAACCTAAAACCTTAGATCCTCTCTTATACTGTTACTTGTTGATCAGAAACTCAATTATTAATAATTGGCCCAAGTGTATGTGTAACGGGCGGTGGCATCAGTGCCCATCTCCGACGTTAGAATGGAAGGTTCTCCACGACTATCCCAGAAATGGTATATGGGGAGATGCATCGAACCACTCATGTTGGTATACCGGGACGGAGGCGAGAGTCAAGGGACTTCTTGTGCCACAAGCATAAGTTGAATTAGAAGTGTACAACCTAATAAAGATAATAAATGAGTTTTTGTGTAAGCATGCTATGTGTTTCAATTACGCATTGATGTGTGTGTGTGCTTTGTAATTTTTCTAATATGTAGGTTGTTAGCTAACGGTTTATCCGGTGCTGTAGATTCTTTGCAGAATAGGGTAGCTACAGAGTGATCCGGACGGAGTGGTCCGTCAGGTTCCTGTACGTTATAGGACGGGTTTGGGATTATTGTTATTTCTGCACATTTATTTTGACATTAGTAGTTCAGACCATTGATGTAGCATGCGGTTGAGAGTCCTTTACTTTTATCATGACATTGCATATTATTGATTTAGTTATTACCTTTTATATATGTGTCTTGTTATAATATCCGGTGAAGTTGTTGTCAAGCTAAGGTCAGGACCCATTGTAAGGTTTCAACCCGTAGCTCCCTGAGTTTTGAGAATTTGGGGTCTTACACTATTTATCCTGGTATCTAAAAGGGCAAGGCTTCACCCGAGAGACTAGGACATCCAGTTTCATCATATTTACAAAGAAGTAAATGCGGCTAAAGATTTTATCGTTTCTCTTGCTTTAAACTTTCCTTTTGGTTTTCATGTTATTAAGGACCCTCCGTTTGGTCATGTTGCTATCTTGAAAAACAATGCCAGAGGCGTGGCAAGCCAATGACTTGTCTCAAGTTAGCCTTTATTATCGTTTCTATATTTTTATCGATTCTTTCTCACGTTCCTTTTCTCTCTTGGGCTTATAAATTGGTGGGAAAAAGAAGAGCATCCTTCATTTTTCTAATAAAATGAGCTTAACATAAACATACGGTGGGATCAAGGTCTCCCGAGAGAAATTTAGGAGAAACGAGGAGATATGATGAGAAACTAAAAATTATATAAATGAAATTTTTTAAAGTCTATTTACAATAAGGAACTTCTATGTCCCTTTGAAATTATGTATGTTAGCAATCTTCTCAATAGTATAAACTTCTTTTACTATATGTAAAATGGTACTAAATACACCATTGTTAGGTAAAATTACGTTCGGTAATATGAACTTATAAATTTGAAATAAATGACCTACTTAAGGTACATAGACTTGAAATTGTTTACTTACCTTTTAACATATTACAAACTTTTAGTTATACAAAGTTTGATTAAATTAAGAGATAAATAAGCAATTCAAATGTCAACTTATAAACTTTTAGTGATTTATTGCGAGTTTTTAAAGGTTCATGTCACCGAACGTAAGCATAACTAAAGTTGATGCTATTTAGCACAACTTTCCATTATAATATAATCATGAAAACAAATTATGAATTAGCATCCACTCTCCTTGAAAGTTGTGCTAAATAGCATCAACTTTAGTTATGCTTACGGACTATTTAACTATTTTTAAAGTAGAGTATATCTTTCTAAAATATCTTGGCAATTCAGAATATCTTTCTCTCCATTTATTAAGGGAATCAAAACATCTCCATTTATTAAGGAAATCAAAATATTTTTTCGGAATGTCCGTCCTTTCCAACTTGCGTTCATCCATGACGACGATATTGAATCAATCTTGGTAAGATTTCCGCAACACCATATGTGCATAATCGCAAAGACTGCAAACATATGTACATATATAGTTAGTCAGTACCATTTTCGCAACAAAATATGTACATAATCCCCAGAGACTGCAAACATATGTACATGCAAACACAAAACTGTACATATTTTAATCGACATCATGTACATATATAATTAGTCAGTAACATTTTCGCAGCAAAATATGTACATAATCACCAGATACTACAAACATATGTACATGCAAATACAAAACTGTACATATTTTAATCGACATCATGTTATATGTACACACAAAATATGTATGTGTACATAATAACCCCTATCCGAATATACCATACCTAGCTATGGCGACTGAAGTTATTCAAAATATTGTAGAAGTCTCACCTACTCAAAACAGCTCACTGAACTACCGAAAGAAGGGGAGGGCGGTTGATGGCCGGCAAGCTGAGGTGACGAATTCTCCTCCTCCGACGTCATCCCTCAATATTTTCTGTCAGCCCTCAATATTTTCCTTACCTTTAAGTCACCGATGTCGTCGTCGGCGAATCCTCCTCCGACGTCTTCCTCTTCAACCACCACCATCTCCATCACCGGAGCATCCAAATCCACCACGATTCCGTCGGAATCACCCTCATCTGCATCGTTTCCTCCTCCATCAGCCGCAGTTCTGTCGCCGGAGAATCCGTCCTCTTCTCCCGATGAAAAACCTAGATTCCCGATCTCATGGCCTCTCGATGGTGTGATCTCTCTCGATTGGATCTTAAATCTCATGGAATCCTTCGACTGGTCCTCTCACAACCTCTCCCCATCCGAATTCTCCTTTGTCTCGCAACCTCTCCCCATCCGATTTTGCTGAAAATTTATGATGATTGATGGGATATTGGGAGATCTTTTAACTTAACCAAATTTCATTAACAATTTCCTTATTTTTAGCCTAATTAATATTTGAAAATATTAATTATCTTTTAACTGTTACCTTAAATACTTAATTAAGATTTTTTCCACATCTTATTTATCTTTTTTATTTTAATTGTTAATATTAGGGCCTAGTTTGTTTTTTAGAAAAAAAAAAGTTACCTTAGTAACTTAATCTTCTCTTTTTTATACTAATTAACTACATATGTATTTTTGGATATATATCTACGGTTATCATGTAAGAATTAAATGTGTTTATTGTCAATTAAATACATGGATTAACATATTTTTTTATTTTTTTATTTTTCATGTTTCGGTGTTAGAAGTAACATATATACATGCACGACTTATTCTTTAATGTACACTACTTCATATACATGTTTTAAGTTAGTAGCGCTACTTGTAGCGTTAGTGCACGTTCAAATTACACAATACACACGTTTAAGTAGTGTTAGTAGTGTTAGTAGCGCTAATAGCTAGTGCATGTTCAAATTATGCACATTTAAGTTTACATTAGTTGTGTTAGTTAGTAGTGCATGCACGATCAAATTACATGCACAAATTTGTTTTTTAATATACATGCACAAGTAGTGCTAGTTAATAACACGTGTTAACATAACATGCACAACACTATTCTATTACATACACAACTATATTCTTATGGACGAATTAATTGATGCACGACTATGTTTCCACTATATAACACAACACAACTATATACAAGAACCTTCTTATGCACGAGACTATATATGTGTACATAAACATATATTTTTTTATCCGTACCAAATTAATAAGAGAATAAGAAATTTGTTTCCATATAAACATATTGTGCATAGTCTTGTTACCATAAGCACGACACTATAATAAATTAGAATAGAATGTTGCTTTATTTTGACGTTAAATCTAAATTATCCGTGCATTGATCCGACGATCCATAATTACTCTTTTTTCTTACCATAAAACACGTTCTTATTTGATCTGACCACCAGATTTTATTTCTTCGTTGTTGATTTTATGCGTGTTGTCCGGTGAAAGTAGCAGAAATGAATCCGCGGGAAGTCTGCCGCAACTAGAGGAAGACTCTAGTTCGGAGTCTTTAAATACTTATCGCAATTGAATTGAAAAGACAGATAAGGGAACAACCCACCGGAAGGGTATATTTCAAAGAGCACCAATCTCCCCCGGCAAACATCTATCTGCACAAAGCCGACCTATGGATAGAAAGATGCAAAAAAAATCCAAAAGAATATATATATATATATATATATATATATATATATATATATATATTGTTTTGGGTGTTCTCAAGCTTGATCTTTTCTGGTCGGTTACTATTTGTTCTTTTTTTTCATTTAGTGTTCTTTAGGTTTGACTTTTTTTTATTTAGTGTCCGTCTTTTCCGTTAGTGTTTTCCAAATTGGTATCTTCGTTCGGAACTCGTCAAGTGAATGTTAGTCTAATTAAGTTATGTGCGTACGAACGTACATGCGAGTTAAGTCAAAGCTCATCACATAAGTCAAACGAGGTTTCATCCTAAAAATAAATCGCAATATGAGGATTATCCCATCGACCTTATATAATAGGTTCGGAATATCCCCACTTTGGATGTGGAAACTTATTATCTTCAACATGCCCCCGCTTGTGCAACTATGATACATACGGAGTTGACATTTGCACACAAGTTAGGATCGCGAGCCGAATAGAAGCTAACCGCTCTGATATCATGTTAAAGTCCAATGTAGATGAATTGTAAGGGCAAGATCTTGTGCATGTGAGCACACATGCACGTTATGCCCAACCCCATCACATAAGTCCGGCAATGTTCCATATTAAAATCAATTGTCAATAAGATAATTAATTCATCGACCTTATATACTAGGAATAGAATGTTCTCACTTTAGATGTGAGAACTTATTATCTTCAACAAAATCTAAGGCCTAACGTTATGTCTTTTTTCATACTAAAAAAAAAGTAAATTGACAATGGGTAAGAAGATGAATTTAAAACTTTAGATTTTAATGTATAATCATAAATAGTAAAAATAATATATATAGAAAAAATTATTTATTTTTTCCAATTCTATTTTGATTGGTTAATTGAAATTAAAATAACAATCGAAAATTATCAAACCTGGAGGATATCATAGACAATTAAAAATATAGGGCATCAAACGAAAAAAAAATAAAACTAGTGGGTCCATCAACTGGAAAAAGAACAAACACCAGACGAAGAAAAAATCATTTATACATTTATCAATGCGCAACTATTTAGCGCATCTGTTTTTACTACGTAATGTCCATTTGTTCGTTACAGACAAATGGTCATTACATAGTAAATTTTTATCAATTTGTCCGTCACGGACAAATGTCCACTGTCCGTGACGGACAAATGTACACTATGTAATATGATTATTTTGTTGATTAAAGTTCTAAAATTTGGTTTGTTTGAAAGAAATTTGTAATCCTTTGAATAACAAAAATTTAATTTGATTGTCTTTTGTTAACATAAAGTTTAAATCTTTTCAATAACGTTATTTTGATTTGATCGTATTTATGATTGAAGTTCAACGTCATGTTTAAAAACGTAACATTGATTCCTTTGTAATTGTTATGTTTGTAAGTAACTTTGGTTTCTTTGTTGAAAGAAAGTGTTAATCTTTTGAATAAAATATCTTTGATTTGATCGTATTTTGTAAAAGAAAGTTTAAATCCTTTCAATAACATAACTTTGATTTGATCGTAGATATGTATGATAGGAAGTTACGTTTATTTCTTGAAACTTTATATGTTCGATATCAAATCATAAAACTTTGAATGATAGTAACTTTTTATTTATTGAACATTTATAAGTTCGTTACGAAATCTATAAATTTTGAACGAAAGTAACGTTTAATTCTTGAAACTTGATATGTTCGTTATGAAATCGTAAAACTTTGAACAAAAGTAACGATTATTTCTTGAAACTTTATATGGCTTTCAATAACGTAATTTTATTTGAAAAGAATTTATAATCCTCTCAATAGCGTTAAATTGATATTTTTATCTCATTATGTTCGTTACAACTCGTTATGTTCATTCAAAGATCTTACTAAATTAAAATTTAACGAAAATGTTACTAAAGTAAAATAAACTCATTAATTTAATAAAGGTGTATAATAGGTAGTACACATTATTGGTTGATTTAAAAGATACATATATATGTTGTAAATCTCAAGTTTTAATGTATGAGTTGTCCGTGACGGACAACTCATACAAATATATGTTTGTCCGTCACGGACGGACAACATCCGTCTGTGACGGACAGATCTAAAATGCCCTATAAGGACATCTACGCTCATTTTCTTTCCCTTCTTCGCCGCCACAAACATCAACAAATCATTCTTCGCTAGATATTCGTTTGATCTCTCTCTCGACATTTCTCCTAATTTCAACTGCAATTTAAGGTAAACGCTTCACTTTCTCGCTTTAGTTTTGTTTAAATTTGATTGTTTTAGTTAGGTTTAGGTTTAGGGTTTAATTTGTGCGATTTAGGTTGTTTTAGAAATATTTAGGGTTTATATGTTACAAAAATGGATGAATATGAGTTAGGGTTGATAGTTGATTACTTATTTTGGGTTTTATTGTAGGTTTAACGAGTTTAAGGTTTGTGTTATGAACAAACGTCATTATTGGCGTTCGCGATTTTGCGAAGGTAGAAGACACTTGTCCATCAACGAACAAGTATCTTCTGTCCGTGACGGACAAAATGTGTCTGTCTGTGACGGACGAACACAAGTTGTCCGCTACGGACAACTTGTTTCTGTTTATGTATTATTATTATTATTATTTTATTTTTTTTATTAACATTGATTGTTTTTGTTTACAGATGGAAAGAAACACCAACATAGACGCTAAAAAATTCACCGGAATGGGGTTGTTCAGGAAGGTATTCCACAACGATATGCATTCTCTCAAGGGACAACGAGAGGTTCACTTGAGATACAAGGCCCGAAAACCAGTTCCATATTCTGAAGGTGCTTCGGCTGAGGAGCAGTTCCCGACACAAGAGTCGGGAGTCACGCGGCATATTATATCTGGCATCCCACGTGACATTGCTCCACCGAGCCCACCAGGTTTCTACCGGAGGCAGACATAACATCTCTTATGTTGGAACTCCACACTGGACGCATTCATCAACTTATGGAGAGCAGACCCCTTACGGAGGAGGTTATTCTCAGGTGAAGGATCTGTTTGCTCCTTACCAACAGGAGCAACAATATGCTTCTTACCAGCAGAAGCAACAGTCTGCTCCTTCTTCTTCCCAACAAGACAGGAGGAGCAGTCTGCTCCTTCCCAGTAGCAACCTGCTGCGAGGAGACACCGAGCGAGGAGGCCACCTTCGCCAGCTTTAGTGGAGGATGCCATTGAGGAGGTACTTTCTCGTGCTTTGGGAGATCGTCCTAGACCAGTAGCTCCTATTCGGCAGGCCTTTCAATCCGATCTTAGAGGTCCTTCTGGAGGGGGACCTCGTATCCCAAAAATTCTTAGGAGCTTCTAGGCTCACACCGCTCTCCCCGTCGACATGGCATGGTGAGTACGCAATAATTATGTTTAATGAATGCATTTTTAATGTTATAATATTTTTAGTAATTTATTAAATTTGTTTTTCTATGTATGATGGCGATACGCTTTACTACCATACTAGAGCCCGTCAGCTGGACGCCTAACAGCTGAATGAGGAGGTGTGGTCAGGTTTAGCGCATGATAGTGGACTTACCCATCTGCAGGGTCTTATGTACAAACACCTCAATGTGTGTCTACTGGACGCATTCATTGAGAGATGGCAGCCAGAGGTGAACCAGCTGCACATGCCTTGGGGTAAGATGACGATTTCTCTCCATGATGTCCATCTCATTCTGGGTATACCCATCTCCGGAACGGCTGTTACTCAGGTGATCATCAGAACTAATACTGCCCTCCGTGTGCAGGAGTTTTTTGGATTTACTGATGAGCAAATGACTGCTGGAGATGTGGGTCGTCGCGGGTTGTCACATGCCTTCTTACTGGATCAGTGTGATGGTTATGCCCATTTGTATCTGACGACTGCAGCGTTTGGGTGGTTGTTGTACCTGCTGGGATCACACTTTTCACCGACAAATCACGGCACAAGATTTCACCTGATTTGCTGATATTGGTGGAGGATATTGATCGGGTGATGAGCATATCTTGGGGTATGGCGACACTCATCTACTTGTATAGGAGTATGGGTGAGGCCACTCGGGTCTACTATCGCTATATGTGTAGTTGTCTGACACTGCTGATAACACGATTTATGACTTAGGTTTAGGTAATCGTTTAGATAGATTTCTCACTCATTCATGCACGTTTTGGCATTGGTTCATGACGTCTTCGCTCAATTCATGCACATTTCTAGAAAATACGTCTACACTACCTTTTATCGGTTTTGTAGGTAATTCGGGGATCTATTGGACGTTAATCAATACATTTGAGGGCCAAGCCTCATGATGGTACACATCCAAAGCTTTGGAGGAGCATAATTGGAGCAACAAAGGACACAAATATCACTATTGGTGCAAGCAAAGGAGCAACTCATGGCTAGACGATCATATCATGTTTCTGCTGAAGAAAATCGGACCAACTAGCAGATAAATCGGCCGATTTAATCCACTGGGTCGATTTTTGGGCCTTTGACAGCTTAAGCCACGTGTCCCACGATCTCTTGTCCGGCCTTGCTCTTGGTGGAGAATATAAGTGGTCCTGCAGGTTGTTGCTGAGATCTCTCCTCTCCCACACTCTCATTCACAGCTCACCAATTTGGGGGAAAAGATTGAAGGAGAAGAAAAACTCTCAAGGATTGAAGGAAGAAGAAGAACATCATATTAGGAGTGATAGTGAGGTTTCAAGTGACTTTTGAGTGATTTTTGTAATCTTGGATTGAAGAACTATTACAAGGATTATTAGGAACGTTTTGAATCTTCATTTAAGAGTTTGTAAGTCTTGCTACAACTTGGATTCAGTTGAGATTTATTGATTTTACTTGCTTATCTTTCATTATCCATCTATGAACACCATGTATGCTTGTATGATGATTTTGGATCTTGATATGCATATTATTGGCTAGTTTATTGTGATTCTGGAGTGATAGATTGATGGTTATGGCTAGGGTGATGATAGAATGAACTTATATGTTAGTTTTGGATGATTTGTATGCACGAAACCCAAACCAGTGAGAAAAATCGCCCTGTTCATGACCAGATCGGCCGATTTATCTATAGAACAACCCGATTTATTCTCCTGTTGCTCTTTAAATGATGAATCTGAATGTTAGGGTGTTTGGTTGTTTAAATCCTAGTGTTTAATAAGCCTACTTTAGCTTAGGATCACCTAACGCTATCAATCTAAGTGAGGGAAGAGATCTACCCGATGATTTCCGACCTTAGATACCAAGGATGATGAACTCTAGGTAGTAGTGAGCCTCATAAGCCGCTATTGGATCGAGTGTGCTAGGATTATTGCTTGAGACTTCCCTATTCCGAGACTTACCCGGTAAGGAGAGGGTTGCCCCTTAAGTAGTATCCGGTTTGTGCAGAATTCCTTATTTTAACCCCTTGAGACCTACCCGGTAATAGGAGTTTGATGCGGGATTAGTGAAGTGAGAGACCTACCCGGTGATTGCTTCCATTAGTGAAACACTTTTCCCAACACCGCAGCTTGTCCTTAGAATCCTTAAACCTTGAGTCCTATGCCATAACCGGAAATCTTGACCTCTAGAATCCACCTTCCTCTCTTGATCGTATACTTGTGTTCTGAGTTACTTGTTTGATTGCTAGTTGAATTGTTAGCTTGTTTCATTGTCTTTCTTGATTTGTGATCCTTGTTTGATCACTACAAAAACCAACCAAAAATATCATCATTTTCATTTCTTTGTTCCTTGACTTTTTCTTCGATTAGATCAACACTATCTATGACCATTGTTTGACTCGATTTCACCTTAGTCTTTGTGTTCGACCTCGGAATACTATCCCTACTACAAACGTCCCGTACACTGCGGGTTCGCTAGGAGTTAGGATAAATATAACGAGTATAAATTTAAAGCTTATTGCGTATACACATCACACGATCTTAGCGTAACAACTGCTGCAGGTAAAATTTATCCTCTATACTCATATTATTTATCTCGTAACTAAATTTGTAATGTTTGTCTAAATTTTATTTATTTTTTGTTCAAAGGAATGGATATACCTATATTTCCATGCTTTGCACCGGAGATCAGGGAGGGGTGGGAGCTTGAGATGCCTTGGGCAACGAGGTTTGACATCAGGCCTGTTAGGAGAGACACCCGTAATTACAGACGGATGCTTGATGAGATGAGTGTAGATCAGGCAAGTCCAGTACATGTGCAATATTGTAATCTTTTTGTCAATTTACGTGTTTATTTTCTAACAATGTTGTTTGTTTGTTAAAAGGTGAACTGGCAGCCATACGGCCAGTTGGACTTCACTCATGGAGAGTTACAACGTTCGTTGTTCCACGGGTTGTTGACGTTTATGGACGTGTCAGAGCCATACGATCCATACAGGAACATGAGGGATTTTGGATACATTCAGACGATACCGCCTCCACCCATACAACCCAATTATGCTTTTAGGGTCGAGGATCCCAGGAGCTACAGAGTGGACTATCATCGAGGTAGCTGGGGGTGGGATATATGGGAGCACCATCACATCACGGTTGAGGAGATGGTTGCACATTACGGCCCTTGATTTACCTCCACCGACGATTATATGGCGTGGAATATAGACCGATCGCACGTTACGGCCCATGGTGGACTCAACCCGTACGATTATGTTGCACGCCATACATTGGTGATCCTTCCGTCCCTCCTTCTCTGCATCAGGACTTACGTACTTATGTAGATTATTTTCCTAATCTCCGAGATTATTCATACGGTTCTTACGATCATGGACAGGGTAGATTTGTTGAGCAATTGTCATTTGATCCAAACCTTTTTTACGTAATTTTTTCCTCTCGTTGTATATTTGTCTCATCCTGGTGTTTCTACCCTTATCAATGCTCAAAGCACTGACAATTTGGGCAGAGGTGCAATTACTAGTCCACATGTTCTTTACTAACTTCTTTTTCTCCTCATTCATCCTTCCCGCAAATGCATGACCCTTTAAATTTCTTCCAAGCTTGTGGTTGTGAACACCACACTACACGTGAACTTTCCATAAACCTTGGTAAGTCTCGTAAATCCTAATCATGAATTCACACCCGCTCTTCTTCGTCGATGCATTATTCCTCTGAGCTGGGTGCACCTTTTTTGGGATGTATATTACATATTTCTCGCACGAAAGCCATGTCTTTCCCAAACTTCCGAGGACCGACTTGTAATATCCGGAAATTTTATTCTGTTTGATTTCGAATCAATTCGGACTTCGAGCCGTTGACGGTTCCCTATCTATCTAGTATTTCTTTCTTCACAAATTTTATCATTTTATGTAAAATTTAATTCACATAAAATGTTAGAATTATATCAAATCCTAATTCTTATAATTATTTATCATTTTATGTAGAATTTAATTCACATAAAATGATAGAATTATATCAATCCCTAATTCTTATTATTAATCCTTAACGACGACTTTAGACGGGATCATGACAAGGCTGAGACGAGACTGTGACAAAGCTGTGACGAGACCATGACAAAGCTGAGACGAGGTCATGACGAAGCCCGACAACTTTCTGACAAGGCCATGCATGGGCTTGACAAAGCCCTGACGAGTTTTGACAACTCAGCCCACCCTTAATTTTCACAACTCCAGCCCACTTCCTCCCTTAATTTTTCAGCCAGTCCTTGCCCTGCTGCAGCCGTCTGTCTGGTGAGTGTGCCGGCCCAGCAGCATATCCATCCCAGCAAGTGAAGAGAAAAGCAGGTCATCGATCGCCAACCCAAGAATGCTCCATCTCCCTTGCAGCTACCACATCCCCTGTAGACGTTACAATTTCCGGATTGCCCACGTTTCACGCCTCCCTTTACTCCCTCTGTTGATACCTTTCATACCCATCAGATCTCCTCTACAAACTTACCACAATCACAACAACAAGCAGTCGGATGCCTCCCTTCTGCACAACCAGTAGACGAGTGCAACGGTGGTGAGTCTTCGCATCTCCTTTCCCCTCTACTCTTCACGCCGTCTCTTTGTCGGTACTCGGTAGAAGCAAGGGCGAACCCTAACCCTTCATCTCCTCGTCATTCAGAACGCAGTAGCAGCGGCAATTGAGGTTTGGCCTTGCGACTTCTCCCACGCAATGACAGCAATACAACAGTAGGCTACAGCTGGCCTCCCTCATCTCCTCGTGCACCAAGCAGCGATCTGGGATCGGCCTCCCCTCGTCGACACACCTTCGACAGCAACGCCGGAGCCACAGTCGACTCTCTCTCCCTCCGACTGCACTGGGTCGACAACAGTAGCAGAGGCTTCCCCGACGCCTCCTCTAGTGACAGCAAGTAGCAGCAAAATTCGTGTCATCTTCTTTCATGCCTTGAGTCTCGGAATCGGGTAAGGCTTGTACCCCTTGCTACACTACATTTCAGTCCACCTTTCCCTTGCCTAACGTGTACTAGTTCTGTTTTTTTTAAACCTGCTCAGAACTACCATAAGTGAGCTGTACAGATTCAAGCGTTTTCCTGAGTTTTCGGAAGTGACAATCAGTCAACTTCGGGTCCAGATTTGGGTAAGTTAGACTTCTTCTTTTTGGCTAAATTTTGGATATGTTGTAGTCAGTAGTACATAGTAGATCATACTAAAATTTGGTAAGAATCCGAGCTACGGTTTGAGAGTTATTGGGTTCCAAAGTTGACGCTTCATGCAGTTTTTATAAATGTGCTGAGTGTTGGGAAAAATAGCAGGTGATGCTGTTTTGTGAGATGGTTTTGAATAAGCTCTTGATCTCCGTTGGGCTTTAATTTTGGATATGATATAGTTGACATATTGTTGTAGAACATATTAAAATTTGGGAGGAATCCAGCGAGTGGTTTGGGTTTAATGATTTTTCAAAGATTGGGTCGTCAATAGTTTTTCTGTTGTGCTAAAATTTCTAAGTGTTGAGGAAAGGTGCTTGTGATGCAGTTTTCTGAGATAATTTTAAATAGGCTTTTGATCTCCTTTGCTGATGAATTTTGGATATATTATAGATAAGATTTCATAGTAGAACATACTGAAATTTGAGAGGAATCCGAGTTGCAGTTTAAGAGTTATGGCGTCCCAAAGTAGAGACCTTGAGTTGTTTTTCCAGCATTGATTTTGACTAAGTATAGGAACATTGTAGTGTAGTAGCCAACTTTAAGGAGTTTTGTAGAAGGGATAGTTGAACAATTTTAGAAAATTCTCGCTCCTATGAGTAGATTAGATATCATAGATAATTTAGAGTTATATTTTAAAATTTTTATAAATTTATTTTAATTTTATATTTGAAGCTGTAGTTGGACCTTAGTGACTTTTCGGGAAATAGAAAAATGGGTAGTTTCTCTAGTTGTTACCTAAAATCATCCTAGGGATTAGAATATGGTTAGTTAGCATCAAATAAGAATTTAAGTACGTATTCTGGGTTTCTGGACGTTTTGGGACCAAGGGTAAAATAGTCTTTTTACCATAAATTGGTACTGTGTTAAATTCTGTTCTAATAGGATCTACTACCTTAGAAGTCTTAGACTTCTAATTACCTAGAAAGTGTGCTGACACACTTGCCTAATTTGACAGGCAACAAAGTTATACAGTTACAGATTGAGTTGTGATTAATGTAAAATCCGGAATTTTTATTCCGTCTATTTCCGTTATAAAATAGATCTCGATCAGTTGATCCATATCCGTTTACTTAGTTAGACACATTATTATAAAATTTATCATTTTATGTAGATTTCCTTCACATAAAATGATGGAATCCTTTAAAAGTTTATCATAATATGTAGCTTCCCCTTCACATAAAATGATAGGATCTGTATAAAATTTATCATTTTAGGTAGCTTACCTTCACATAAAATAATAAGTTTAGCCCTATTTTAGAATATGACAAGGTCCGGACAAGTCTGTGACGAAGCTGTGACAAGGTCCAGACAAGTCTGTGACGAAGCTGTGACAAGGCCAGACAAGGCCGTGACGAAGCTGTGACAAGGCCAGACAAGGCTGTGACGAGTCTGTGACAAGGCCAGACAAGGCTGTGACGAGTCTGTGACAAGCCCAGACAGGCTGTTGACAGCCCAGCGCCAGCAGCACGTTCAGCCCAGCCGCCCAGCTGCTTCATGCGTCCAGCCCAGAAGCAGCCACTTCTGCCCTGTCCAGCGCCAGCCTTCAGCAGCTCCAGCCCGTTGCCTGTCCGCTCCAGCCCAGGGACGTCTGCAATCTTCAGCAACCCAACAACAACGTCACTCCAGCCCATCGCTACTCCAGCCCACTGTTGTGCCAGTCCGTGACCAGCTCCAGCGTTGCCAGCCCAGCGTCGCCCCAGCCTTATGCGCAGCCCAGCTTCCTGCAACCTCCAATTCAGCCCAGCAGCAGCACGCCTACTCCAGCCCAGGAAAGAGCAGCCTTCATCTTCTGCAT
This sequence comes from Fagopyrum esculentum, assembly GCA_033239045.1. NCBI lineage: Eukaryota > Viridiplantae > Streptophyta > Magnoliopsida > Caryophyllales > Polygonaceae > Fagopyrum > Fagopyrum esculentum. The sequence continues at coordinate 139,945,764 of BSUD01000002.1, read as the reverse complement.
ACCACGAACTGAACGGACGAGAAGTTGAGATGCAGTTGCCATAAAAGGCTCCTAAAATCACGCTGAAGAATCTCTCACCTTCCTCCCATTTCACGTCCACATTCAGAAGCCACAATTCCCTCTTTTACTGATCGAAACCTCCAACGTTACAGCTGCCTCACGTCCCAGCCGGTGCACACAACACTTCTGCGTTTCCATCCTTCTACACCCACGCCCCAGCCTCCACTTCACTTCTGCGTTCTTGCCTTCTGCACACGTCCAGTCCAGAAGCAACGTACTTCACGCAGATTCTGTGTATTTCGGTAAGGATTAATCTCCCATTCATCTTCACCTCTTAATCTAGTCGTTCATGAATGCCTGCGATAACAACTCCGTCTCGACCATTCCGTGACAGTAGCAAGGCTGGAAGAGTTGGCCAATCCGTGTAGTAGTAGAAGACGCCTCAGCCAGTAGAGGTTGAAGAGGTGAGTCTTTCTGCAGTCCCAATCCTTGCCTCTAGAAGTTAGTGTATAATCTTATGTATGTATACTATTTCCGTAATGCTAGAATGATGAACTGCTGTAGTCGGACTTGAACATAGGTTAGGTTGACCTTGTGTAGCTGCTGAGTATATAGACCGAAGGATAGGAACAAAGGACTGCTGTAAGTATCAAAAACAGAAATAAGAGGGCTGCTGTAATTCATTTTATTTCCTTCAGCTTTTAGGTTACCAACAGCCCATCTTGTCGATCAATTATAAAACGTTTGGATAAAGATCCACCGTTGAATTTTGGATATGTTGTAGACGGATATATGTAGTTTAGCATATTAAAATTTGGGGAGAAATGAACGGTCGGATTGAAAGTTATGCGCTCCCGAAGTTAGGTAGTTGAGCAGTTTTGGTAAACTTGAATTTTGGCTAAGTATAGGAAATTAGAGTGAAGGAACCGACTTTGTGAATTATTATAAAAATATCGGCTGAACAGTTTGGAGAAATTCTTTCTTCTAAGGTTAGATAGAACCTCATAGATGATCTAGAGATTTAATTCGGAAATTTTATAAGCTGTTAAGAATTTTATTTTTAGAGCCGAAGTTAAACCTTTTTCGATTCTTCCGGAAAATAGAAACATAGGAAAAATGTCAGTTTAGAACCAAATAAAATTCTAGGAGTTAGGATATATTTTTTAGAACTTCAAATAGGAGTTTAGACATGAATTTTAGGGTTTTCGAGGAAATCGGAACCAAGGGTAAAATGGTCATTTTACCCTAAAACTAGTACTGTAACTAGTACGTCTTAATACCTTATTTGATCTTAGAAGTTTTAGACTTCTATCTACGTAAAAGTGTGCTAATACACTTATCGCCTTTGACAGGCAACTGAGTGGTTACAGTTTACAGAGCGAGTGGTTTATAAAGAGTCGAGCGTTATAACAGGTAAGTCCTTTGGGCTTACTTAGCTGACTACTAAATATGAGTATAAATGATGATGGTGGTGTGTGATTGACATGTTAGAGAGATAGGTTGTGATATATAATTACCGACCTATATTTTGGCCTAAGAGTAACGGGCGGTGGCATTCCGCTCAGTAGCTCGCGGGGCGCTGGGGGTTTCTTTCGGGACTAGTCCACACATGGTTTGTAGTGATGCTACCAAAGGAAGTCAGCTAGACCTACACCAGTTGGATAAGGAACGGAGGCGAGAACTAATAATAGTTCTCGTGCCACAACTTAAATTGAATAATGTGAATCACTTAAATAATAGATAATAATTGGTTGAGTGCCAGCATGATGTTTGTTTATTTTTGTTTCTGTTTGTGTTTGTGCTGTTATCTTTTTGCTTATATTTGGATAGTTAGCTAATTCTTGATATGTTGTTTAGACTTGACACAGGTTAGAGCAGATGCCGAGTGATCCAGATGGTAGTGGTCAGCCGGGGTGTCGTACTTTAGGACTTTTTACAGTTTCTGCATTTGTGGGTTTTACAGTTGAACATTGTTTCCTTTCGTACTTTGTTATATTCCGTTTTCCGGCTGTAGTCGATCTGGTCACATTCATGCATTATTAAGAACTATTTTATGATTTCTGATTTTTCCTTATCTGTGCCTTGTTGTAAGATCTCGTTAAGTTGTTGTCAAACTAAGGTCGGGACCCACTGTGCGGTCCTAACCAGTAACTCCCTAAGTTGTAAAATTTGGGGTGTTACAACATGGTATCAGAGCCAGGTTGGCAACAATGGCACTTGAAATCTTCTAAAAAGGTCATATAAGTAAATAAACAGAACCCGAAAGGAGTCTGAGTTTTCCAAAGAAGATTTTGGTTTTTAAATGCATACATAGTCGGGTTGGGATAGAAAGTACGGACGACCACCACTACCTCCGCGGATCTCGGCAGCTTAGTACATTTAGAAATGTTATATTGATGTAGTAGCTGCTTATAAAGATATGTACAATAAATAACTTATGTCGAAGGTTAGTAGCATAATAATATATTATGTCATTAATAGAGATTAATGAGTTTCTCACTCCGTTGGCACATCTAAGTAGATTTTGAAGGGTGTCAACGTGAGGATTAGTATGCACATCTTATGTGCATTAGGGTAGACGAATGGCAGACAACTCCTCCGATTGGTTGAGGAACGTCGAGATGGAAAAGTGAAGGCTGAAGGACAACACCAACGACCATGGCATGAAGGGGATCCCGAGTTAACTTAATAGGATCAAATGAAGATTATACATGAGAGTAGTTCCGGAAAAGCATTGGATGGTCGACAATGATGCAGATTTGGAGCGACATCACAGAGGTTCTTTCAAGTGTGGTGTAAAATGACGATACGAACAACGTGGATACCGTCAAAAACAGTCATAGTAATGAAAGTCAAAGTAAGGTTTAGAACCAATCCAAACAAGAAACATTAAATTTAAGCTTACCGACAGACCAAAATATGAAGGTTGTTGTTAGAAGCAGGGCGGAATATGACCACTATTGGCAAGGTAAGTCGGCATCCTAATCAAGAGGGTCCCACCTAGACACTGATAACCTAAGAGTTAAGAAGAGAGATGTCGTCAAACCAACTATGAGGACTTAAAGAGCCGCACAACTGAAGCTTAGGGAATTGCCAGAAAGTGGAGGGTAGAATTCATAAGTATGGAGGCAGAGTGACTTTCTATATGACAAGTGAGTTACAAGAAAGATGGTGTTACAAATATCCAAATGATAGAATCTTGAAAGCGGAGTCAAAGGATCACTATAAAGGCAACATTATAACCTAACACCAACTCAGGAACAAGAGTGTGTGAAAATGATCGTGGCATACCCAAGGGCCGTAATAACTTCCCTCTCACAATGGGACTTAAGTTACCAACACCAACGATTCACACAGGAGCACCGCAAGCAGTTGATGACTGAGGTAAAAGAAGTCATGAAGATGTATTTACGAGTTATCGTGGGAAATTTGATGAGTCCATTGACGGCAGATGAATGATGCAGCTAAAATAGGAAAGAGTATCGTGGGCTTATAGTGAGAAAGAGAAGTGTGAATTATAGAAGAAGCGAAAGGAGTATAAACAGAGAAGCTGGAGGAGATAGATTTTCCCCAAGTAAATCAAACCTCAAAGAGATAGAAGAAAAGTTAGTCTATGATCTTGTAGAAGGTCAACTATAGACTAAATGGTAACTATCAGAGCCTTTACATGTGTGGGTTAACTAGTAGTGACTGGTTGACATATAAGAAGAATAAACACACGGTTACAAATGAATTCTATCGACATGTGGAGAAGTCCTTGAAGAGATCAAATACGACAATTGTAAAGTCAAATCGATACGAGTGCAAGTAATACCGAATAATTCAAGTCAATAAATCTAATTAAAATTGTAAAGGAAGAGTTGACGGTCAGAAAGGACCCCTTCTATAATTAATGATATAAAGAGAATGGTTGTGAGAAGTTGTTTACTTACGGGCTAAGAAAAAGGTACAAATCATAGTAAGTACAAATGAAGTCGTATTAGAAGAACTAGAGGAGTAAGAAGAATTGATTAGATCCTACGTCAGTCCAGATAGAGGTTACTTAGCATTCCCCACAAATGAGACGGATGGTACTCTTTCGAGCAAAAGTTGTGGTCAATTTCTAGATTTACAAAGGAGAGTTGACTTTAGCTTTAAGTTAAAGCCGCGCACGAGACTGATCTCGAAGGCCCCGTGACGCATGGCACCGATAGAGCTGCTTGAAGTGAAGAAGTAGTTATCGGAGTTAGCAGAGAAGGGCTTCATACACCCTAGTGTTTCTCCATGGGAGGGGGGCTCCGATATTGTTTGTGAGGAAGAAGGATGGATCGATGAGGTTATACATCGATTACAGAGATTTGAATAAGGTCACCATCAAGAACAATATCCACTGCCTAGCATAGATGCCTTGTTGGACCAGTTGCAAGGAGCGTCTGTGTTTTCGATGATGGACTTGAGATCAGGTTATCACCAGCTGAGGGTGAGAGATCAGGACATACCTAAGACGGCATTTCGGACTAGGTATGGCCACTATGAGTTGTAGTGATGCAATTCGGGCTCACTAATGCGCCTGCAGTATTTATGAAGTTGATGAACGGAATTTTCATCGACTTCTTAGACCAGTTTGTAGTGGTCTTCATTGACGACATTCTAGTTTACTCTAGAAGTCGAGAGGAGCATGCCGGACACTTGAGGACAGTGTTACAGATTCTACAGGATAGCCAGCTATATGCTAAGCTATCCAAGTGTGAGTTCTGGATGTCAGAAGTGGCTTTCCTCGGCCATGTAGTTACTGCTGAGGGGATTAAGGTCGACCCGGCGAAGATTGAGTCAGTGTCCTCTTGGCAACCTCCGAAGAATGTTAAGGAGGTTCGCAGCTTCCTCGGATTGGCAGGTTATTACCGTCGGTTTGTGGAAGGGTTTTCCCTGATCGCCCGACCACTTACTTCTCTCCTAAGGAAGACTACACGGTTCGTCTGGTCTGAGCCGTGTCAGCAGAGTTTTGAAGAGCTGAAGAGGAGATTGACGTCTACTCCGATCTTAGCACAGCTTGAGGGTACAGAGGACTTTGTAGTGTACAGTGACGCATCCAAGCTGGGCTTGGGATGTGTCTTGATGCAGAGGGGTAAGGTTATAGCATATGCGTCTCGACAGCTGAAGACGTATGAAGAGAACTACCCCACTCATGATCTGGAGTTAGCAGCAGTAGTGCACGCTCTTAAGATTTGGCGTCATTATCTCTATGGAGCGACCTGTCAGATCTTCACAGACCATAAGAGTCTGAAGTACATATTCACTCAGCGGGAGTTGAATAACCGCCAGAGGCGGTGGCTAGAGTTGATCAAGGATTTTGACCTTGAGATTCTTTACCACCCCGGAAAGGCGAATGTAGTTGTCGACGCTTTGAGTCGGAAGACGCCTCGGGAGAAGGCGATAGCTCGGTTGACAGTACAGCCACAGTTACAGAGAGACTTAGCTTGGTTGGAGGTAGAGATCCAGTTCCCCGATACAGCTCATCAGTTAGCCACCTTAGAGTTACTTCCTGACCTGTTGGGTGAGATCCGACAGAAGCAGGAGACCTGTCCGACTTTGACCCGGATCCGAGACCGGATGTCACGAGATGGGGCACCTCAGTTCACTATCGGTGCCGATGGAGTGATGAGACGACAGGACCGTGTATGTGTGCCATCAGACAGTGAGCTGAGACAGAGGATACTAGGTGAGGCTCATGCTACCCCTTACTCCGTACATCCAGGAGCGAGTAAGATGTATAAGGACGTAAGACGTTCCTTCTGGTGGGGTGGTTTGAAGCCTGATGTGGCCGATATGTAGCCCAGTGTGCGACCTGTCAGCAGGTCAAGATTGAGCATCGTAGATCCGGAGGAGAGCTACACCCACTTCCAGTACCACATTGGAAGTGGGAAGACATTTCTATGGATTTCGTCACCGGATTGAGGCTCAGCAGAGGTTTTGATGCCATTTGGGTAGTAGTAGACCGTCTGACGAAGACCGCACGTTTCATTCCGATTAAGGAAACGTGGCCGGTAAGTCGTCTAGCAGAGGAGTTCACCAGGCATATTGTGAGACTCCATGGAGTACCGAGGACCATCGTCTCCGACAGGGATGGACGTTTTACCTCGAGGTTCTGGCAGCAGGTACATACTGCTTGGGGTACGAGCCTTCACTTTACCACTGCCTACCACCCGCAGACAGACGGTCAATCCGAGAGGACCATCCAGACCCTAGAGGACATGTTGAGGGCATGTGTGCTAGATTGGGGACAAGTATGGCCAGATCACCTCCCACTAGTAGAGTTTTCATATAATAACAGCTGGCACGCGTCTATTGGGATGGCACCTTATGAGGCTTTGTACGGACGGAGATGTCGTACACTGCTATGTTGGGATGAGCCTAGCAAGGCTGATGGAGTAGTACCAGATCAGATACAGGACGACATCGCCCGGATTGCCTTAGTCCGGGAGAGGATGTTAGCAGCTCAGAGTCGTCAGAAGTCCTACGCCGACAAAAGGCGTCGACCTTTGGAGTTTAGAGTAGGTGCACAGGTGTGGTTGAGAGTGTCACCTACGAGAGGAGTTAGACGTTTCGGCATTAAGGGGAAGCTGAGTCCCCGGTATGTCGGCCCATTTGAGATCGTAGAGAGAGTCGGAGAGGTTGCCTACCGACTAGCACTGCCACCGAGATTAGAGGGAGTACACCCAGTTTTTCATGTATCTCAGTTGCGAGAGTACATACCGGACCCTAGACACATCATCAGTCATGAGGATTTGATAGTTGAGCCAGACCACACTTTTGTGGAGTATCCAGTAGCCGTCCTAGAGCGTAGCATTAGGCGCCTGCGTTCTAAGGAGATACCGATGCTGAGGATTCAGTGGTCTAGACGAGGAGTTGATGAGGCTACCTGGGAGACAGAGGAGAACATTAGACGTAACTACCCTGAGTTCTTTGCGGAGTTAGCCGCTACCTCAGTACCGACGGGTTAGTACTAAGACGAGACCTTATATGACTTCTGTGATTATATGTTTACATAATTGTTTATGTCTATGTGCTTGATGACGTGAGTAGTTGCTTGCTAGAATATATTTCTCGAAGGGAAATGTATGGGGTAGGTATCTTATTCCAAGTTTCGGGACGAAACTTAATTTAAGGGGGTACTGATGTAAAATCCGGAATTTTTATTCCGTCTATTTCCGTTATAAAATAGATCTCGATCAGTTGATCCATATCCGTTTACTTAGTTAGACACATTATTATAAAATTTATCATTTTATGTAGATTTCCTTCACATAAAATGATGGAATCCTTTAAAAGTTTATCATTTTATGTAGCTTCCCCTACACATAAAATGATAGGATCTGTATAAAATTTATCATTTTAGGTAGCTTACCTTCACATAAAATAATAAGTTTAGCCCTATTTTAGAATATGACAAGGTCCGGACAAGTCTGTGACGAAGCTGTGACAAGGTCCAGACAAGTCTGTGACGAAGCTGTGACAAGGCCAGACAAGGCCGTGACGAAGCTGTGACAAGGCCAGACAAGGCTGTGACAAGTCTGTGACAAGCCCAGACAGGCTGTTGACAGCCCAGCGCCAGCAGCACGTTCAGCCCAGCCGCCCAGCTGCTTCATGCGTCCAGCCCAGAAGCAGCCACTTCTGCCCTGTCCAGCGCCAGCCTTCAGCAGCTCCAGCCCGTTGCCTGTCCGCTCCAGCCCAGGGACGTCTGCAATCTTCAGCAACCCAACAGCAACGTCACTCCAGCCCATCGCTACTCCAGCCCACTGTTGTGCCAGTCCGTGACCAGCTCCAGCGTTGCCAGCCCAGCGTCGCCCCAGCCTTATGCGCAGCCCAGCTTCCTGCAACCTCCAATTCAGCCCAGCAGCAGCACGCCTACTCCAGCCCAGGAAAGAGCAGCCTTCATCTTCTGCATACCACGAACTGAACGGACGAGAAGTTGAGATGCAGTTGCCATAAAAGGCTCCTAAAATCACGCTGAAGAATCTCTCACCTTCCTCCCATTTCACGTCCACATTCAGAAGCCACAATTCCCTCTTTTACTGATCGAAACCTCCAACGTTACAGCTGCCTCATGTCCCAGCCGGTGCACACAACACTTCTGCGTTTCCATCCTTCTACACCCACGCCCCAACCTCCACTTCACTTCTGCGTTCTTGCCTTCTGCACACGTCCAGTCCAGAAGCAACGTACTTCACGCAGATTCTGTGTATTTCGGTAAGGATTAATCTCCCATTCATCTTCACCTCTTAATCTAGTCGTTCATGAATGCCTGCGATAACAACTCCGTCTCGACCATTCCGTGACAGTAGCAAGGCTGGAAGAGTTGGCCAATCCGTGTAGTAGTAGAAGACGCCTCAGCCAGTAGAGGTTGAAGAGGTGAGTCTTTCTGCAGTCCCAATCCTTGCCTCTAGAAGTTAGTGTATAATCTTATGTATGTATACTATTTCCGTAATGCTAGAATGATGAACTGCTGTAGTCGGACTTGAACATAGGTTAGGTTGACCTTGTGTAGCTGCTGAGTATATAGACCGAAGGATAGGAACAAAGGACTGCTGTAAGTATCAAAAACAGAAATAAGAGGGCTGCTGTAATTCATTTTATTTCCTTCAGCTTTTAGGTTACCAACAGCCCATCTTGTCGATCAATTATAAAACGTTTGGATAAAGATCCACCGTTGAATTTTGGATATGTTGTAGACGGATATATGTAGTTTAGCATATTAAAATTTGGGGAGAAATGAACGGTCGGATTGAAAGTTATGCGCTCCCGAAGTTAGGTAGTTGAGCAGTTTTGGTAAACTTGAATTTTGGCTAAGTATAGGAAATTAGAGTGAAGGAACCGACTTTGTGAATTATTATAAAAATATCGGCTGAACAGTTTGGAGAAATTCTTTCTTCTAAGGTTAGATAGAACCTGATAGATGATCTAGAGATTTAATTCGGAAATTTTATAAGCTGTTAAGAATTTTATTTTTAGAGCCGAAGTTAAACCTTTTTCGATTCTTCCGGAAAATAGAAACATAGGAAAAATGTCAGTTTAGAACCAAATAAAATTCTAGGAGTTAGGATATATTTTTTAGAACTTCAAATAGGAGTTTAGACATGAATTTTAGGGTTTTCGAGGAAATCGGAACCAAGGGTAAAATGGTCATTTTACCCTAAAACTAGTACTGTAACTAGTACGTCTTAATACCTTATTTGATCTTAGAAGTTTTAGACTTCTATCTACGTAAAAGTGTGCTAATACACTTATCGCCTTTGACAGGCAACTGAGTGGTTACAGTTTACAGAGCGAGTGGTTTATAAAGAGTCGAGCGTTATAACAGGTAAGTCCTTTGGGCTTACTTAGCTGACTACTAAATATGAGTATAAATGATGATGGTGGTGTGTGATTGACATGTTAGAGAGATAGGTTGTGATATATAATTACCGACCTATATTTTGGCCTAAGAGTAACGGGCGGTGGCATTCCGCTCAGTAGCTCGCGGGGCGCTGGGGGTTTCTTTCGGGACTAGTCCACACATGGTTTGTAGTGATGCTACCAAAGGAAGTCAGCTAGACCTACACCAGTTGGATAAGGAACGGAGGCGAGAACTAATAATAGTTCTCGTGCCACAACTTAAATTGAATAATGTGAATCACTTAAATAATAGATAATAATTGGTTGAGTGCCAGCATGATGTTTGTTTATTTTTGTTTCTGTTTGTGTTTGTGCTGTTATCTTTTTGCTTATATTTGGATAGTTAGCTAATTGTTGATATGTTGTTTAGACTTGACACAGGTTAGAGCAGATGCCGAGTGATCCAGATGGTAGTGGTCAGCCGGGGTGTCGTACTTTAGGACTTTTTACAGTTTCTGCATTTGTGGGTTTTACAGTTGAACATTGTTTCCTTTCGTACTTTGTTATATTCCGTTTTCCGGCTGTAGTCGATCTGGTCACATTCATGCATTATTAAGAACTATTTTATGATTTCTGATTTTTCCTTATCTGTGCCTTGTTGTAAGATCTCGTTAAGTTGTTGTCAAACTAAGGTCGGGACCCACTGTGCGGTCCTAACCAGTAACTCCCTAAGTTGTAAAATTTGGGGTGTTACAATTAAGAGAGTCGAGATCTGATTCAGGTAAGTCCACGGACTTACTTAGCTGACTTCTTGTATGAGTGTAATGTGTATGAGTGGTGTTTGCTAGTTATAATAAATAACGAAACAGGATTAGGCCGACTTTATTATTTACGTAATTGACCCAAGTGTATGATAACGGGTCGTGAAATCATCTGCCTAGATCTTACGAGAGTCTAGGAGGTTCCCTGCGACCAGCCCAATCAGGTAGACGGTAAGATGCATTAGTACCATTTCGCGTTGGTAAACGGGGACAGGGGTGAGGTTTGAGAATCCCTCGTGTCACAAAATAAGTATCATTAGTAATAACCTATCACCTAATTAAAGATAATAAAAGGATTGAGTGTTGCATGTTGATTGTGTATGTTGTGTGTTTGTGCTTTTACCTTTATCCTTATGCATAGAATGTTAGCTAACGGTTTTATACCGCTTGTAGTTGCCTTGCAGGTTAAGACAATTGTAGAGAGATCCGGAGGAAATGGTCAGTCGGGTCCACGTACTCATTTAGTTGGGGACGGGAATGTCTTCTGTTCTTCATATGCGTCGTTTTAGTATCTTTTCTTATAAGGCTGATACATATTCTCCATGTATATTTTTTTTAAAGTTGTCAAATGTTTTAAATACTTTTGATCCTTGTTGTAAGATCCAAGTAAAATTGTTGTCAAACTAAGGTTTGTACGCGACTAACAAAAAAAACCTTTTTATTTTCCTGTACGACTTTTCGAACCCATTCTATGACCTCCGGTCGACTATTGAAGCTTCTGCCGGTTGTGAACAGGCTAGAGCAATCCTTACTCCTCGCTTCTGAGGCGGATGCATTTACGTTTTCTGTTGATCCTTCATCTATGCTGAGATTATCAAGGTCCGCATCTATCTCCTCTAAACCCTAAAAAAAAATGGTTAATGTTCAATTTGTTAAAGGGTTGTCCGTTACGGACAGGTTATTTTCCGAATTTCGTTTCGAACCCTAAATAACGTTACATTCTTTCAAAACATGGCTAGAATCGATCAATGATTAAAAATCTAAGTTCAAACACGATTAAAGATTTCAACTTTAGTATCAAAAAAACAAAATTTACTTACTCAATATTATCTTCGTCTTTGTTCTCTAAACTCAAAGATATTTCTTCATCATCAATATCATAATCTTCCTCGTAGGACATTGCTAAGTTGTTACTGGTTGAATTTGAGAACCAGGTATGAGGAGATGGCTGAATGAGGGTTGGAGGGGATTGACTACGGTTTTTTTAGGATGAAAAAATTGATTTAAGATTTATGGTTGTTAAATTATGGAAATAAAGATATTATTTATCTGTAAATAAGATTTATGATTGTTAAATGAAATGAAACAATTTGGTTTACTAGGTTTTTTCTAGTTTTGTGCTTAGTAAATGTACCCCTTGAGAGAAGAGTGTGTAACTTTTGATAATAAATACAAAAGGTTGGGGTATATTTACTTAATTGATACATTAAAAAGCTTAGTTACTACTATAGTTTTTCAAAAAGGTCTAGTTACCAAAATTGCCCTTGTTAAATTATGGAAATAATTATATTATTTATCCGAAAATTATTTTTTTTTAATTTTATCTAAAATAAAAGATAAGTTAGTTGAAGCGTTTGCGGATTTTAGTGTAAAACCTTGTCCGTCACGGACAAGGTATGGTTGTCCGTCACGGACAACATGGTGACGGACAACATAGGTTTATTCGTGACGGACATATTTAATACATTTACTAAATAGCGCACATTTATCCGTAACGGACAAATGTGCGTTATTTAGTAAAAAAAAAATGCGCTAAATAACAACGGCCTTCATATTAAATACAACGATAGTATATTTAGGCACACTCATACATTCATCCAGTTAATAATAACATTTTTTTATTAGACAAATTAGAATATATAAGTTTAAAAAACTCATCATATAATTGGCATAAACTATAATACTATATTTGGGTTATATTTCACAACTAGTCTAAAACTAGTCTAATACCTAAGCCTTGTGTAGAAAAAAAATTGAAAATTTATTACCTAAACAATTACAATTTTTTTTTTAAAAAGCGCAAAATGTTAAGGAGAATATATTAATATCAATTTGATTAGATCATGTAACAAAAATTAATTATTAAATTTATAATAATTGCCAAAGTGTTAATTAAAAACAATTACGTAATAAATTTCTAATTTATTTTTTTAATATTATTACCTATAACTAAAAAATTAAAGTTTTTGTTAAGAAAAACCGTTTTTTATAGTCGATTATTTTTTAAAAAAATTAATTTAATAAAACGATTATTAAAATCTTTATTAACGATAATACAAATTTTGTATATAAAATATTGTAACCAATAAGATTTAAAAGTTAGTTCGGATTTATTTTATAAAATTTAGAATCCAAATAAAATCCATTTAAATCTCTAAATTCAGTTAGGTGATATGGTATTTTTTTTTTAAATTATTTTTATAACCGTAAGATATTGAAAATGATGACATGAAATTATTTTTGTTGAATTGGCATAACGAGATGGAAAATATTTTAATTTTTACTTAAAATATTTATTGAATAATGGCATAATAGTAATTAAAATGTGAAAAAATTGTAAATATTTGACAAAAAGTCCTAGGTGGCATGGTTAAGGTGTTGACATGTGGACGAAAAGGGTTCTATTTTAGTAGTATACTAGCGTTAATACACGCACCCTGCATAGGTTAGACGATAATTGTGTGTCAAAAAATTCTTTGATAATTCATTATGTTGAGAATTGTCTTAATTGTTATGTGATACTTGGTGCAAGACTGTATATTTCACATTATGAACGAAAATCAAGCAAGAATTCGAATCTTGCAATAACAACCGAGAAAGAGGAATCCAGGGCAATATCCTTTGAGATAATCGAATGTCAAGGTTAGTATCAATTCTAGAAAAAAATCCAGGCTTATTAAATTAAATTTTAGAGTACGTGATTTAGGTTAACGAATAGACGACATTGCCAAAATTAATGAGGTGACTGCACGAAACTAAGCCAAATATCAGTTTACGGGTTGCTCATTAAAAAATAATTAGCGCAAAAATCATTTAAAAAAATTGTTTAAAAAAATATTGATTAACAAATTAATTGTTAACATCCTAACAATTTTCTAATAAAAAAGTTGTTTTAACGAATTTTCCCGTGTTTTTCTAAAAAAAGTTGTTTAAAAAAATATGTTCATAATTTTTCTAAAAAAAAAAATTGATACTTTCTTGATTTTTTTTCAGTGTTTTTTTTTCTGATTTTTTAAATACTTTTGTGTAAACGACAAAAATTTTTTATTAAGAATTTTGATTTATTTTTTAAAAAGTTGATATATTTTTTTTTGAAATCGAAATTATTTTTTTTGCAAAATTTTTTCGATTTTTTTCCATATACTTTTAGTATGAAATTTATTAGTTTTTTT